>OY757010.1:6302505-6650252 GCA_963580285.1 Lucinisca nassula
TTCTAACGAGTACCCACAATCTATATTAGGTTTCTAACGAGTACCCAAAATCTATATTATGAGCAGGAATAAGAAAAATATAACAATTTTTCGTCTTAAAATTTTACTTTTTCCGGCAATAAAATTTACAATGTATTTGTATAGGCGTGTTTTCGTAATGTTAAAAATGAAGCCATTATGTCCCTTCCCGGGTCCCGTACTTCTATTAAAGGAATGAATAAATTCTTTATTCTTTCCGTCGTTTTCCGTGGAACCCCTTATGTTTTGCCTTTTTACCTGCCTACTGACAGGACAGTAGGATATCATATCAAAATGAAACTAGATCGCACAGTCGATGGCGCGCCATTGCAAATCTCTACGTTTTCCACCTCAGTACCCTTGCTTCCATTCATTTACAAAATACATTAAATTCTTGGGGGAAAAGTGTGTTCCATTAATCCTAAAAATTTTACCTTTTTACCCCTCCCCAGGGCCCCTGGGGTCGGGACCAAAAATAAACGTACTCTTGCGCAAGCCATTCATATAAGCAACTCGCATACCAAATTTGGTTGGATTCCACCCAAGGGTTAAGGAGGAAATAGCCGGATGGACGGACGGACGGAGGCGATAACAATATCCCCACTTTTTCTTCAAAGTTATCCACTTCGATCAGGAGGTTCTAATGCGTACCTAAATCTATAGAAAAACCTCATTAACTCGAATACCCTTGGGAACATGAAAATCTGCTCAAGATAGGGGTTATTCGAACCACTGAGGTGTTTGTTTGATTGAACTGAGGTTTTATGTCCCCGTCAACACTATTTAGGAGACGTTGCTTCCAATTTTTGGTACTTTTAACCGATATGAAATGACATCTGAAGCCCTGCCACCCAAACACACCGGAAGGGTTCATATGTAGGGATGGTCGAACTCGCACCACTTTTCCTAGGCAGGCCTAGGCCCTCGAAACGGTTTACCAGTACTCATATGCGGTCGGCTTCAGCTCTGCGTGGACGCATAATGCAGCCCAATCTTTATATCCAAGCCCCGATGGGCGGGGCCCAACTACTGAGGCGTAGTGATCACTTATGTATAACTTCATGATCTTTATAATGTACAGGTATGATGTGTGTACCCATTAGAATCGCCTCATTACTGTGAGAAATAGTTTCCTGAAATGGATATAGAGTCAATCGTTTTATACCGACATTCGATATAACGACACCCCTCTAAAACAAGGCGTTATAGTGTTTTATTTTGAACGAGAAAAAAAATGTATTGTGTGTCAAAGCAAGTTACCGCAAGCCAAATCAAGCTTCTTCAGTATTTCCTTATTCCATTATAAACTTATTTCCGGACTGCCCAAATTCCCGGAAATAGATAAAATTTCTCGCTTCATTCCTATTCTGTAAGTTGTATCATTTATACTTCTTCACTCAATCGATTCCTTTCGGTCATTACTGGAAGATTCTTGTCATTGCGGTTATTTAGAACATCAGATTACTTCAGCTTCCATGCCACGAATTCCGTTGGACTTCATTACATCAATAGATACAACTTCAAGTGGAGGCAACTCCTCCAAATATTGTGGTTCCCCTCACAATAGGGGTCGTCAGAAACAATAGTAGTCTCCTTTATTATACGGTCTCAGTTTATAGTAAAGAAAAAAGAAAGTTGCCATCCTTGAAAATATGGCGGAAATAAACTGGGACCAGGGCCTAGTTGTTTAAAGCATCGTTAGCTTAACGAGCTCGTTAGTGGTCATATTGTTAGCTGTTCTAGCACATACAATATCTAAAATTTTGTTATTTTTGCTGAAAAAATATGAGTAGATTTTGCGTATGCAAAAGCTGCTCACATTTTTTTCAGCAAAAAATATTAGCATATTTGCCATATTGAATGATCAAAGTTTTAACGATTCGTTAACTAGCGACGTCGTTAGTTTTGAACAACTGTCCTCGGGTGTTCAAAACTAATCATGATTTCGTTAATTAACATATCGTTAAAACTGTGACCATTCACGTAGTATGGCAAATATGAAAAAAAATGCTACTCCATTTTTTTCAGCAACTAACAAAAATTACCAGCGTATTAGATATTGCTCTTGCAAGAACATTTAACAGTTTGGACACTAAATAAATTCGTCTGCTTGGTGCAATAACGGTGTAACTGCCACTATGGCATAATAACGGTGTAACTGACGAGGCATAATGTCCGTTACACCGTTATTGCATCAAGCAGACGTGATGAGCTTATTAAACTAATGATGCTGTGAACAGCTGGGTCTGGGATGTATCAATTTCATAGGCCAATTGTTCCCCTGTGCATCCGCTCCCCTTATCAAACATTTGCGCAAAAAATTTGGATGGGCTTCACTTTGTGTAGACTAGCTACTAGTCTGATGCTAAAAGTCCAATCATGTTTGGTATTTTTATTATATCTTAAAAGTTTATCAACTTGTTAGTAATGACTAGTTTATTTGGTAGAGTCTCAATGCTTAGGATTTTCAGCCAGAGAGGAGACTAGACTAGCTAAAAATTTATGTACTGTTCATTTTAATGCAAATTGATGAGCACTGATGAGTTAGGTGACCTTCATGCGGACTGAACAAATTATTTGTCTAAATCGCGACGGAAGTAAGGGCGAGGATTGTGGCCACGTAAAATCGAGTTAAGCCCCCCATCCCCACCCCACCCCCAGTTGAATACGTTTCACTGACCGTTTCTGTCGCGGTTTATTTTTGTTATGGCTTGTCTTTGAGTGCGTCTGTCACTTATATTATTTTCTTTTGGATAGCCAATTGGCCATTTTGTGCTTTTGGTTTTCAACTATTGGTGTTTCCATTAGTGTCTAGTTATTTCATGTTTGCGTTTCTTTCCCTTTGGTGTCTCTGGTGAGAGTTGTGGGTTAATTGTATCGATTCCTGATCATTGCCGTCACTTGTATGTTATTTCAATTCTATATTATTCATTTTAATGCTAACTTGCCAGGCTACATTGTGTTACTTTCTCATAAGCTGTTACATTACGATAACACACCCGGGCGACATAGTGCAAATTTCACATTCCAAAATGGCTGCTTTTCTGATAAAAAAATCCTTGATATTTTCCTTATAAATGCTCAAAACATTGGTTGAGGGTGCACGTTAGAACCGCCTCAGTGAGGCGGTTCTAACGAGTACCCACAACCTATGTCTTGGAGCAGAAATAAAAAAGAATAATTTACATCCCCGTAAACCCCAGTTTTCCTTATATAAAATGTGGTTTAGGGGGTCTTGATTTCATGGACTTGTTCGCGTGATGATTACAATAACACATCCGTGAGACAGTTCAGGTTTTCGTAGGCTCAAAATTGGACATTTTTCTCTGATGAAAATTTGTGATATTTCTTTTCTTATTTTCAATCCAAACACAGGTTCAGGGTACTCGTTACAACCGCCTCATTGGGGAGGTTCTAACTAGTACTCACAACCTATGCAGAAATAAATCAAATAATGTTTACACTTGTAAACCCCACTTTTCTCTTTGTAAAGCGGGGTTTAGAAGGTTCTTTAGTGCACGGAATTATTAAAACACTTTCTTATATGTTTTTGCAACATACACCATGTCTTGTTTATAACATTTTACAAAGACTGTATGTCTCTATGCCATGTATTATTGTGGTCCGAGAATATTTAATAAAGATATTGTTCTGTTCTGTTCTATTAACGCGATGTGACCAGTGAAAGCTAAAACTGATGATTCTATTTTTAAATTATATGCAGGCTTCAGTTATTCTTTTTTGTGTGATTTTGACACCTGGTGTCCTCTTCTAGGTGACCACCTATGAGACTGTTCAAAAATGGTCTTAAAAGTAGTCTTGATTTAGGAATGTTACTGTATATTGACGTATGACGTATGTTATTTTTTTTTAGTTTTTTAGGATAACAAAGTACATGTAATTATTCCTGCCCAAGACAAACGCTTAATTGGCATGTACAACCAGCAAAGACTCTGGTCAGCCTGCGCATTCGTCCAAGCTGATAATATTCTTCCATTGACTTACCAACCGTTCCTAATGCTTCTAGAGGGTGACGTAGGTAACCTGAGGAAACTCTCACTATTAGGATGGTATTTGAGACTGCTTAAAACTGGTCTCATTAGTTGGTTGCCTTAACCCTTTTTATACTAAATGAAATCTTCCTCCTTATATATAGCAGGAGTCCATTTCAAAATTTGGGGTTGTCAGGTTGTGTTTTCTTCAAAATTTGTTTGGAAAAAGACTGAACTTTTAGCAAACAGTGAGGCCCTGATCAGACGCCGCGTTCTGCGGCGTCTGATCTGGGCCTTCACTGTTTGCCCTGGTACCCGTTTATGGATTTCCGGTACTTAATGGGTTAATCAATTTTATACAGGAAACCCTTAAAAGGGACAACAACTATCAGTTTAAGGTTCTAATCAGACGCAGAGCAGAACCTTAATATTGCTTGCAAACATATCAGCCATTTTCTAAATAATGTATAAAACAAACCCAACCCTGCTATGCATAGAGAAGAATATTCTATTTAAGAAAGAAGGGCTGGTGAAACCCATTTTAAATGTCGGGTTAGTCCTACCCACTTTGAATGTCGGGTTAGTCCTATATTATGGTGTCTAAGTACGGAATTTTACTATACATTAATCGCACTGTGTTGTGCACAGGCTGATCTGCAGGAATCACCTGTCAGTTTGTATCTTTGCTTTGTCTAAGACCAATATGACAGTACCATCAAGACAACACGCCTTTATAATTTTGACCCTCCTTAAATCCCATTTTATATAGTAAATTGGGGTTTACAGGGGTAAACTTTATTTTTCTTATTTCTGCTCTAAAAATAGATTATGGTACGCGTTAGAACCGCCTCGATGAGGCGGTTCTAACGAGTGCGCACAATCTATATTTTGATCAGAAATAAGAAAAAATATCACAATTTTTCATGTTGAACTTTTCGTGTGTTTTTTTTCCAGCTGTAAAGTCTACAATGTATTTGTACAGGCGTATTAACGTAATGGTACTGTTGTAGTGCAAGTAGCACATAAGACCTCGAAAAAACTCTTGTGTAGTATAATAATACTGGCTTGAAAATTTATGCTGCCTTTGGGAACAGCTGTTTGATTATTTCATCACGTGAACAAGTCCGTGAAATGAACACCCCCTAACCCCCACTTATGTAGAGAAAACAGGGGTTTACAGGGGTATACATTATTTTTATTATTCTGCTCCAAGACATAGGTTGTGGGTGGTCGTTAGAACCGCCTCATTGAGGCGGTTCTAACGACCATCCACAACCTATGTTTGCAGTATGACTAAGAAAAATATCTCAAATTTTCATCGAACAAGTTACCATTTTGAAGTTGTGAAAACATGCACTATGTTGCACGGATGTGTTATTGGAATGTGATAGACATTTGCATCAGAGACACATTCTTCAAAACTAACAACCATTTCAGTTAAAGTGATATTTAAATATGACATAAATGCATATTTTTTATTTATTTATTTTTTCATTTTTTTTATTTTTTTATTTTTTCTTTGCGAAACTGAGTATTACAATCACACACCGGTGTGTCAAAATGATGTCTCTCCTATTTCTTGAACTAGCGTTTTTCAGATGAATATGTTTGATACTTGTTTTCAAATTTCTGGTTCAAATGTAGATTGTTTGTGCTCGTTGGACTCGCCAAATAACAAGTGAAGACGATCCATGCTTTTGAGCAAACATAAACAAACATAATAATAATAAAACAACGTAAACCCCACCTATTCTATATGAAAGGATTTTAGACATCTCCTCCTGAACCAAAGGCCAAATAGAGCTAAAACTTGTCGGGATGCAAATGGGAGACATGGATATTCATATGTTGCAAATCTTCAAAGCACCTGTATGGTAATTGCATATTGCATATAAGATTTACAGGGAAAGGCAGCTCAAGTGTTATCAGTATATGTCAAAATCTTTGAGTCAACAAGAAGATATTGTGGCTTTTTGCAAGTGGCCACATACATTATAGCTTTGTTTGTGTTGCAACTGAATTCACTTGATTGGTTGACTTGGTTTCATTTTGAAAACAGTGTATGCCAAAGGCAGGTGCTAGCGATAGCTTTGCCCTGCCAAACTATACACTTCCACTCTGCTTCAACAAAAGCCACATCTTCCTGACTCCTTAATCAGACTAAGCTGTTCAGAAACTTAACCAGAAGCATCAAGACAGCAAGCCGATTCAGAATTGCTAAAGGCGATTTGATTTTTAGACAAGATGGACACAAAGGCACAATGTAATATATGATCAGCCTCATCCAGGTGAGCGATTTCTGGCCCACTTTTGCCTCTACTTTTTCTTGTTGTTGTTTAGTTTTTTCTTGTGTTTTTTTTTAATCCAGCCTATTTTTTATTTTGGTTTAAACATATTTAATTACTACAGCAATAACATCATTACAACATGTGACAAATGAATATATAATTTGGGATTAGAACGAAAGCTTAACAGCTGGTGTTGAGGGAATGTGGGGTGGCCGTAAAAAGTCTCCCTGCCCTTCATCATAGTGTAGTTTACACTTATTTGTCCTTTGGGATCATATATTTCATTGTGGAACCTTGAAGCTGTTTAAGGGTCACTGATGAGGCCTAATTGGCCGAAACTAGCTTGTCTGATCCAGAAAGAAAACTTTACACTCCATACTTTTTTAAGTGCTGTGTATTCCTTGCTTCAAAAAGATAACCCTTTTATAGTGCATATTTGACAATTTATATATAATGTCCAAGCTTATTTTTCTAAAAATTAGGAACAACAATTTGAAAATCTCGTCTGCTACAGACGTGCTTGGCGATGTCTTGTGCATTTCTTGCTTATTGATTAGCTTTAAAATCTGTCCCATCTGTGGGTGAAAGGTATCCGTGTCACATTCCTGGCCTGTCGGTCTTTGTGGTGTTTAAAAGATCTGACAGAAACATGCAGTCATCTGCAGAGAATATGGAAAACATATTTCGATGACGTAACCAAGTTTCCAAAAGGTTGAGGTATAATTTACCATCGGTCTGTAAACCAAGTATGTCAGTTCGTGAGAAAAAGGTACTCGTCATAGGCGAGCAGTACAGGCTCAGGCGAGACTACTCATGCATATGCGCAGACTCACCAGATCCGTTACTGCTCAGACCAAAAGTCAATCTTTTGACGTAGACAATAACAAAGCAGCATTATCCTTGTGGTAATTTGGCTTTCGAAGATTTAGGTATCTGTTGTTTGCATTTGGAGCGGTGTTCGAATACGGAGATGCTTTGCCTGGTTTTCTTGTGATACAATAGAATATATTCGTTTTCAACATTATCAAATCAGTGACAGCCCTGGTGGTTAGACTGTCTCTGAATGTAGGATGAAAAAAGGTCCTGGACGGTCCTGAATTCGTCTAATCAGTTCAATATTGCAAGACACTTTCAAACACTTGCGAGTCTGAAGTTTCATTGCGCCGCTTATTATTCTATATATAGGACTATGCCTAGCCTATTATCCTATATATAGGACTATGGCTAGCTTATTATCCAATCTAGGACTATGTATAGCATAATAAGCTAGGAATAGTGCCATATAGGATAATAAGCTTGGCATTGTTCTAGATCGGATAATAAGCTCATGCATAGGATAATAAGCCAGGAATAGTGCTGTATAGGATAATGAACTAGCCATAGTCCTAGATCGGATAATATGGCAAGCTTATTATCCGATCTAGGATTACGCCAAGCTTATTATCCTATACAGCACTATTCTTAGTTTACTATCCTATATAGGACTATGCCTAGTTTACTATCCTATACAGCACTCACCCTAGCTTACTATCATATGTAGGATTATGGCTAGTTACTATCCTATACAGTACTATTCCTAGCTTACTATCCTATATAGGATTATGCCTAGCTTACTATCCTATATAGGACTATGCCTAGCTTGTTATCCTATACAGCACTATTCCTAGCTTACTATACTATATAGGATTATGCCTAGCTTACTATCCTATATAGGACTATGCCTAGCTTGTTATCCTATACAGCACTATTCCTAGCTTACTATCCTATATAGGATTATGCCTAGCTTACTATCCTATACAGCACTATTCCTAGCTTACTATCCTATATAGGAATATGCCTAGCTTATTATCTTATGCAGCACTATTCCTTGCTTATTATCCCTCATAGGACTATGCATAGCTTATTATCCTATACAGCACTATTCCTAGCTTACTATCCTATATATGACTATGCCTAGCTTATTATCCTATAAAGCACTGTTCCTAGCTTACTATCCTATATAGGTATATGCCTAGCTTATCATCCTATACAGCACCATTCCTAGCTTACTATCATATACAGGACTATGCCTAGCTTATTGTCCTATGCAGCAATATTCCTAGCTTATTCTCCTTTATAGGACTTTGCCTAGCTTATTATTCTATACAGCACTATTCCTACCTTACTATCCTATACAGGATTATGCCCAGCTTATATTTCTATGCAGCACTATTCCAAGCTTATTATGCTTTATAGGACTATGTCTAGTTTAATATCCTTTATAGGATTATGCCTAGCTTATTATCCTTTATATGACTATCCTTCATAGGACTATGCCTAGCTTATTATCCTTTATAGGACTATGCCAAACGTATTATACTTAATAGGACTATGCCTAGCTTATTATTCTATGCAGCACTATTCCTAGCTTATTATCCTATATAGGACGATGCCTAGCTTTTTATCCTTTATAGGACTATGCCTAGCTTATTATCCTTTATAGTATTATTCCAAGCTTATTATCCTACATAGGACTATGCCTAGCTTATTATCCTATATACGACTATTCCTAGCTTGCTGTCCTGTACAGGACTATGCCTATATTATTATTCTATATATGCCTATGCCTAGCTTATTATCCTATTTTGGACCATGCCTAGCTTATTATCATATATAGGACTATGTCTAGCTTACTATTCTATATGGGACTATTCCTAGCTTATTATCCTATATAGGACTATGCCAAGCTTATTATCCTATATAGGACTATGCCTATCTTATTATCCTATATAGGACTATTCCTAGCTTATTATCATATAAAGGACTATACCTAGCTTATTATCCTATAAAGGACTATGTCTAACTTATTAACCTATATAGGACTATTTCTAGCTTGTTATCCTATATATGACTATTTCTAGCTTATTATCATATATAGGACTATGCCTAGCTTATTATCCTATATAGGACTATGTCTAACTTATTAACCTATATAGGACTATTCCTAGCTTGTTATCCTATATATGACTATGCCAAGCTTATTATCCTATATAGGACTATTCCTGGCTTATTATCCTATATAGGACTATTCCTAGCATATTATCATATATAGGACTATGTCAGGCTTATTATACTTCATAGGACTATGCCTAGCTTATTATCCTGTAAAGGACTATTCCTAGCCCATTATCATATAAAGGACTATGCCTAGCTTATTATCCTATATAGTACTATGCCTAGCTTATTATCCTATATAGGGCTATGCCTAGCTTATGAACCTATATAGGACTATGCCTAGCTTATTATCCTATATAGGACTACTAGCTTACTATCCTATATAGGACTATGCAGCACTATATCTAGCTTATTTTCCTATATAGGACTATGCCTAGCTTATTATCCTATGCAGCACTATTCCTAGCTTATTACCCTATGCAGCAATATTCCTAGCTTATTATCCTATATAGGACTATGCCTATATTATTATCCTATGCAGCACTATACCTAGCTTATCATCCTATATAGCACTATTCCTAGCTTATTATCCTATGCAGCACTATTCCTAGCTTATTATCCTATGCAGCAATATTCCTAGTTTATTATCCTATATAGGACTATGGCTATCTTATTATCCTATGCAGCACTATTCCTAGCTTATAATCCTATGCAGCACTATTCCTAGCTTATTATCCTATGCAGCACTATTCCCAACTACCCTATATAGGACTATGCCTAGCATATCAAATATAGGACTATGCCTAGCGTCACAATATGGGACATTGGCAAACAATGAAGACCTGATCAGACGCCGCAAAAATCACTGTTTTCATTACGAACAGAATTTGATGTATCGTATGACGTCGCGTCTGAGAATGTAATAAATTCGATATTGAGTATGCAAATTAATTAGATACAACCCGTAACGTTCCACATACAGCGTCCTTAACGACTTAGCGTTTACTTATGGCGGAATATTTTCTGTAAAACAAAAACCATAAACAAAATCCGTTTTAATGTCATATCATTAATAGAATCTTGCATTCGAAGGAATGTATTATTGAATTTATCAAAAAATAAAAGATCCGTGGCAGAAACGTTTGGTCAGTAATTCTTTAGCATAACTGGTGCGCGGTTTTTAAGTTTATTGTTTAATGATAGTCACGCTGATAGTCGCAGACATTACGGAAACATGCCTATAAAAATACATTGTAAATTTTACCACCGAAAAAAAGAAACTTTTAAGATGATATATTGTGATATTTTTCTTATTCTACCCAAATATTGATCGTGGGTACAGAATAGAACCGCCTCATCGAGGCGGTTCTAACGAGTACCCACAATCAAAATTTGAGAACAGAAATAAGAAAATAAGGTTTAGCCATGTAAACTTCAGTATTAATATATAAAAGTGGGGTTCAAGGGGTCAGCACTATATAGGCGCGTTTTCTTGATGGGAAGCGATCAAAAATGTTAAACGTGGAGGACGTGATGCCGCTCAGATGCTGTGACGACAGAGCAACAGAAAAGCAACGTGGGTCTGTGTATACGTGCGTGTGTGTTCTCTAGGATACCTTTACCTAACAAAACAGTTTACGTAATTTATTTAACGTTCATTGAATTATGAACACCATCAGGTCACGGGCAAAGTAAGTGAATCCCGAAGGGGTTCACTTTAACTTCGCTCGTGGCCCGGTGTTGTTCATAATTCGATGAAAATTAAATAAATTACCTTTATAACTTATATTAACATTATTTCCAATCCATCATATGACGAAAAAACAAATCTTGTTTAAGTACAAAAATGAATTAAGAAAACAATTGCACGCAGTTTTCCTTTTAACAGCGGAACAGTGCCGTTGGTGTCATAACGCAACCATCGTCCAATCAGATTGAAGAGAACCATTTTTTATTTCGACGTCACTGATGACGCGTGAGTCAATATATTCCTTGAAGTATCATTACAATAACAAACCCGTTTGACATAGTGCATTTTTCTCATCTACAAAATGGCTACTTTTTGATGAAAAATCCGTGATATTTTTCTTATAAATACTGCTAACATAGGTCGTTGGTGCTCGTTAGAACCGCCTCATTGAGGCGGTTCTAACGAGTACCCACAACCTATGTCTTGGAGCAAAAATAAGAAAAATAATGTATACCCCAGTAAACCCCAGTTTTCTTTATATAAAGTTGGGTATAGGGGGGTCTTCATTTCACGGAATTGTTCATGTGATGTGAACAACATTTTGCTATAGGGGTTTGAGAATATAAATATTTTATGGCTACGAGAACACTGTCAGTTAGACAGTCATTGAACTTCCTGTGGCACATAATATCCCCGCCAAGCGAATTTGTGTCTTCGAGCATTCCGTCATGACAAATTTTAACTGCGCATGCCCAGCCATTCAGAGGGGCCAGGGATATGGCTTTCTGTCTGAAGGTTCCTCTTGATTCACTGCTTGTATGAGCGAGCAGTGAAGGTTCTGGCGAGACTGCGCGGATGCGCAGTCTCGCCTGAACCTTCGCTGCTCGCATAGGCGATAAGTACCAAAATCGCTTGACGGGGCCCATATAATCTAATATTCTTTATTGAAGAAAAGTCTTGCTTAAATTAAATTTGTTAACAATTGCATCAACTTGTTTAATGCCACTCGCTGTAGTTTAGCTCACCTGGGGGAGCTTTTAGGATGGCAGTTCTTCCGTTGTTCGCCCGCCGTCCGCCCGTCGTACGTCCACACCTTTGGCCAGACTCTAAAGCCTGCAGGTTGATCGGAATGATTTCTAACATGCACCTAGTGGGAGATTGATGACATAAGCCTTTTATCAAAATAAAATGAAAATTTTGGATGCAGCGGCAACCACAAGGCCCCATGCACTTACAACGGGAAAATGTTTGTCCTCACCCTAGCCCTCACCCTTTAGTTTTGATCTGATCGGAAGCTTACGTATAAGTAGGCTGGGGACAAACGCTCGGATGAGTTCGACAACCGGCAAGTTCGGCCTATTAATCGTAAAGTTATGGTTCCTTGGTTGATGGAAATGCCTATTTTTGACATTTAATCAAAATAGCCCCTACAACTTTAATTGAATCTTTCTACAACTTACCTATTAGTTTGATTTGTTTGATTTGTGGTTTTACGTCCCCGTCAACACTGTAAAGGTCATTTTGGAGACGTTGCTTCCAATTTTGTGGGACTTTTACCCGACATTGAGATGAAATGACATCTCAAGCCCTGTCGCCCAAAGAAACCAATAGGGTTTATTAGCATGGACGGTCCGCCTCGCACTGCGGTTCCTGGACAGGCTTAGATGCTCTAAGCGGTTTACTAGTACCAGTGTGCGGGCTAGATTCAAGTATGCCTAAGATAAAAGATCGGATGAGTTCGAAACCTGGCAAAATCCCCTTGATTGCGGAAAAAAACGCCTATTTTCGAAATTTTAATCACCGTATCCCCTTCAGTTTCGATTGGATCATAAGTAGGTTATGGATAAAAGCTCGGGTGTGTTCTAAAGCTAGTAAAGTTGGCCATTTAATTATAGTTTTGTCCCCTTGATTGCTAAAAACGCCTATATTTATGTCTGCCCCGAAATTTTTTTTCGGAGAGACATATTGTTTTTCCCCCGGGCGTCTGTCTGTCCGTCTGTCTGTCTGTCCGTCTCTCCGTCTGCCACACATTCGTGTCCGCTCTATAACTTGAAACCCGTTCAAGCTATCTTCATGAAACTTAGTATAAATATAAATCAGCATTAGGCGACGTGCAGTGCGCAAGAACTATAACTCTCGCATTTATAATTTTTGAATTATCCCCCTTGGAAGTTTGTTGGTATGTATATATGTATGGGCAAATCGTGTCCGGTCAATAACTTTCTTATTTTCAGATGGATTTTAAAATTACTTGGCAGAAATATTAACAACCATAAGACGATGTGTGGTGCCCATGAATCAGGTCGGTACCTCAAAGGTCAAGGTCATACTTAGAGGTCAAAAAGGGGCCTTTTTCCGTATTTGGTCAATAACTTTCTTATTTTGATATGGATTTTTAAAATTACATGGCAGAAATATTAACAACCATGAGACGATGTGTGGTGCGCATCAGGCAGGTCAGTACCTCAAAGGTCAAGGTCATACTTAGAGGTCAAAGGTCAAAAAAGGGGCCTTTTTTCGTGTTTTGTCAATAACTTTCTTATTTTGAGATGGATTTTGAAATCACTTGGCAGAAATGTTAACCAATATAAGACGATGTGTTGCGTGCATGACCCAGGTTGGTACCTCAAAGGTCAAGGTCATACTTAGAGGTCAAATGTAAAAAAGGGGGCCTTTTTCGGGTTTTGTCAATAACTTGCTTATTTTTAGATAGAATTTGAAGTTACTTGGCAAAAATGTTGACTATCATGAGACGATGTGTTGCATACATGATTCAGTTTGATACCTCAAGTGTCAAGGTCATACATTGAGGCCAAAGGTCAAAAAGGGGCCTTTTTCGTGTTTGGTCAATAACTTTCTTATTTTTCGTATTTTTTTTTCTCATCCGGATTATGCCTCTTTCAAGAGTTATTGCCCTTTGAAGTTTTTTTAATAAAATCTTGTCAGCAAGATATCTCAAAAACTATTATAGCTAGAGTCTTGAAAGTTAATGAAAAGATTGGTGGTGATGAGTAGATGACTTGATTAATTTTTGACAAAATTTGAGTTATGGCCCTTTGTCATTTTGGTAATGTGTGTCTATTGTAATGTATGCAAAGTGATGCATTCCATAACTTTAGAACCGTGTATGCTATGGTTTTGAAATTTCATATATGCCTTCCTGATGGAAAATAAGCTGACACGTATTTTCTTTTTTATCCGGATTAACTTAAGAACCGTGTAAGCTAGGGTTTTGGAATTTCATATATGGTTTGCTATGGAAAATTAGCTGACATATTTTTTTCTCATCCACATTATGCCCCTTTCAAAAGTTATTGTCCTTTGATTTATTTGTTAGCATAACTTTGGGGCCAAGGCCACACACTTTGAATTATTATTGTAATCATGGTAATCTTCGGTTTTATTGGACGGGTTTTTCAAAAATTCCATCCTTTTAAATATCGATGTCCGGGTGGGTGGTTTGGCGGGTGGATTGGCCCCACAGGCGCGATATAGCCTTCGGCGGAATTCTTGTTGTATGTTTTTGAGTCTTTAACAATATTTGTTGAATATTTTGCCATCTAGGGACAAGCAAAGGTTGGGGGCATTGTGTTTTACAAACACCATTTCTAGTTTAGTCATCAATCAAGAACTTTCTTATTCCTGGATAGATTGTGAAATTACTTGGCAGAAATGATAACCATCATGAGACGATGTGGTGCACGCTGAACCCAGGTCGGTAACTCCAAGATCAAGGTCATACTCAGAGGTCAGAGGTAAAACAAAAGTTTTTTTTTTTTTTTTTTTTTTTGTGTCCTGTCAATAACTTTTTTATTTCTGGATGGACTTTATAAAGTATCCATGCAGAAATGTTCACCGTCATTAGACCATGAGTCATGTACAAGACCAAGATCCATATACCTGCAATGTCAAGGTCATACCTAGAGGTCAAAGGTAAAAAAGGGACGGTCAATAACTTCCTTATTCTTTGATGGATTATGAAATTACTTGACAGAAATGTAAACCATCATGAGACGAGGTGTTACATACTTAGAGGTCAAAGTTAAAAAAGGGCTTTTTGTGTATGGCCAATAACATTTTTATTTTTCTATGAACATTTTTAAAGTTACTCTGCAGAAAAATTTATCTTCATTAGATGATGTGTTGCACACAAGACCCGGCTCAATACCTCCAATGTCAAGGTTATACTTAGAGGTCAAAAACGGGGGAGACATCTTTGTTTTTGTAGAAAAACAAATTCTAGTCGAACTTGTTATCACAGTAGCCCCTTCGGTTTTGATACGATCTTCCTCAAACTAGCACATATGTAGGCCTGGGGTAAAAGCTCGGAAAAGTTGAAAACTGGCAAAGTCGGCCTATTAATCATAAAGTTCTGTCCCCTTGGTTTCTGAAAAAGGCCTATTTTTGACCTTGTCATCACCGTAGCCCCTTCAGTTTTGATTGGATCTTCCTGAGACTTACACATAAGTAGGCTTGGGTTCAAAGCCCGGATGAGTTCGGAAACTGGTGAGGTCGGTCTTTTAGTTAGAGTTATGTCCCCTTGGTTGCTTGCTGCAAGTGTTTATTTTCAACCTTGTCATCAGCTAATGAACATCAGTTTGGATTGGGTTGCCCTTATACTTAGATACAGGTAGACTGGGATAAAAGATCGTATAAGTTCAACAGCTGGCTGGGTCAGCATGCTTACCCATAGAGTTATGTCCCATTTATTAATGAAAAACACCTGTTTTGGACCACATCGTCAGCATAACGTATTCAGTTACATATAAGTAGGCTGAGGATAAAAACTCGTATAAGTTTGTTAACTGGCCAGGTCGGTCTATAGTTCTAGAGTTATGCCCCTTGGTTGCTGAAAATGACTACTTTCGATTTTGTCATCAGCATATGAATATCCGTTTTTATTGTATCTTTCTGAAACTTACTTATTAGTAAACTGGTGATAAAAGCATGGATGATTTCGAAAACTGTCAATGTTGACCTTTTAATAATTGCTTTATTTACGCCCCCTTGAATGCTTGAAAATGCATAATTTCTACTTAATCAGCATAACGCATCCAACTTTGATCAGATCTTCCTGAAACTTACATATAAGTAGCTGGGATGAGTTTGAAAACTGGCTAGACGGAACCTGCTGGAAACAATAACCCCTGCCTTTGTAAACAGTGCAAATCCAGATCATATGGCCTCTGAAGAAAGACCAGGTGGCTTCTGAGGAAGCATGCTTATCAGGATCTACACTTTTTGTTATGCTGTTTATGAATCGAACTAATACATTATACCATGTACCTTGATTGGCGGATAGTCAGAAATGGGTGTTGCTAAAACAATTTATTCAGCAGAATAAGGGCTATTAATGATGGTGTTGCTATTAATGATGGTGTTGATGCTGTTGCTAACGTACCATGCCTGTTTTCAACCTCATCTACGTAAACACGCCTATACAAATACATTGTAAACTTTATCGCCGAAAACAAAAAAAGAAAAATTTATGATGAAAAAGTGTGATCTTTTCCTTATTTCTGCTCAAGATATAGATTGTGGGTACTCGTTAGAACCGCCTCATTGAGGCCGTTCTAAAGAATACCCACAATTTATGTTTTAGAGCAGAAATAAGAAAAATAAGGTTTACCCATGCAAACCCCAGTTTTACTACATAAAAGTGGGGTTCAAGGGGGTCAGAATTATATAGGCGTATTATTGTCATGTTATTACTCTCCTTCACTGTTGATCAGCTCTTTTCTGAATCTTATATGATAAGTAGTTTTGGATGGTTACGGATTGGATGAATCTCAAACATTTGCTTGATCGGCCGTGGCTATTAATCATAGGGTTATATCCCCTCTATTGTAGGCAATGCCTTTTTTCAATTTTGATCACATCTTCCAGAAAATTATCTAAAAGTAGGCCGGGGATAAAACTGGGATGAATTTGAAAACTCACTTGGTCTGTCTATTAGTCTTAGTTATGATCTCTTGGATGCTGAAAGTGCCTATCTTTGCTCACCTGCTTACCATCAGTATTGATTGGATTATCCTGAAACTTGAATATAAGATGGACATGGACAGAACCTAAATGGCTAGACCGGATTGCCTGAGCATTATATGCCATTTCTGGCTGAAATAACTTATTGGCCATCGTGTTGTCATTTTAACCTCTGTAGCTTCTTTATGAAACTTGCAGAGAAGGTGGACGGTAACAAGTGGTGTTGTAAACTGACCAAAGCATTGTTAGCGCGGGTATTGTGTTTATCTTTCTGTCTGCCAGTCCATCCTTCAATTACTTCATTAGCATCTTTGGCTAGTCTGCATGCTGATCACACTTGTTGAATGCCACAAGTCCATAGATTGATAACCCAGTCCATCTTTTCACACTTTGCTTTACATAGTCCTTGACTGCTAAAAAGCCTTTAGGGGTAACCCTCCTTTAGTTTTGACTGGATATTCCTGCATATCAAGACGACATGGATTATGACTGATTTAGTTCTGTCTTTACTCGGTGTACTGGGCACACCATGTGTTACGTATATCTGCTAAAAAGTAATCAGAGTCTGCGAGTGCCGTTCTGTTTATTGTCCATTACGATAACACACCCGTGCGAAATAGTACATTTTCCATAACTCCAAAATGGCTTCTTTTCTGATCAAAATCTGTTTCCTTATTTATACTGCAAACATAGGTTGTGGGTGCTCGTTAGAACCGCCTCATTGAGGCGGTTCTAACGAGTATCCGAAACCCATGTCTTGAAGCAAAAATAAGAAAAAAAATGTATACCCCCGTAAACCCCAGTTTTCTCTGTATAAAGTGGGGTTTAGGGGTCTTCATTTCACGGACTTGTTCACGTGATGCAATATTCCATATCAATATATGTATCGACCTGTTACGGTTATAGTTAAACTTCAGAAATGGCATTCTTTTTAGTCCTTATTACGTCAATGAAACATTTGGAGCAGATTACATTCTACTTTTTAGCTCATCGAGCACGAGCTATTGTAATCACCCTGTGTCCGTCATACGCCCGCCGTGCGTCGTTCTTCGTGTATTGTCAACGGTTATCTTGATGCTACGATTATGAGCTATGTTGAATAAAAAGTAGGTCACTATGTCAAATTTCTCAAAAACATTATTGGCCCACTAGAGGCCACAGTTTTGCCTCAATCTTCATGACACTATACCAAACTATGTGTCTTAATGATATCTTAGTCAAGTTCTAATATGGGTTATTTCAGATAACATTGTTCACAGCTACAGTTTTGCTTCAGTAATCAAGAAACAGTGCCAGAATTATCGCTTGATGTTATTTCGATCAAGTTTGAATATGGGTTATGCAGATTATGAAGCCAGACCACTATGTCAAATTTCTTTTAATATCTTGTTCATCCTCAATAGAAGTCCAATATTTGCTTCACTCTTCATGAAACTTTACCAGAATGTTTGTCTTGATGATATCTATCCAGAATTGCTTTAATGGTTCTGCTCAGCTATTCAAAATGGCCAAGAGTGCTGACAATAGCAAGATTGACAAACGAGATCACCTAAGTCATTGGTCCTGTTTCAAAAGACTTTGCTAATATCTTTTCACTCCATTGACAGATTGCCTCCAAAGCTTAAAACAGAAATTAAATCTTGGTCCACATGTCCTTAAACCAGTGAATCCTTCACCTTTATATGCTGTGAAGCATCTTAGACTCTGGGGAGCGATTCATGGCCATCATGGCCCTCTTGTTGTTTAAAATAAGGCCTGAAATTTCATGTCAATTGTATTGTCAAGCTTTATTGTGCGGGTAGGAAAAAATACTTGGAAATATTCTGCTAGTCATAGATGGTGCTTTAAGTGTTCAATTTAGCAGCAGCTGAAGATTGAGCTAGCGTAACAACCTTTCACCTCATTACGCTAACATGCCTATACAAATACATTGTAACCTTTACCGCCTAAAAAACGAAAATTTTAAGATGAAAAATTGTGATATTTTTCTTAAACCCCAGTTTTGCTACATAAAAGTTGGGTCTAAGGGGGTAAAAAGTATATAGGCGTGTTTGCATGATGTTATAGCTTGGGACAGGTATATTTAACACTTTAGGGTACCATTATAAAAAAAAACATATTTATGAGCAAACAATGTAGACCTTGATCAGCCTCTGTGGGTTAATAGAGGATACGAGTTTTACAAGATGCAAGCCTTCAGCGTCCACGTCGTGAAATTGCTGGCGTATACTTCTTAGCTTTTTAAATCGACGCGTCTTGAAATAATATGAAATAACAAACGAGCCGGGTCCTGAGATTTCTTTTCTTCTTCTTCTTCTTCTTCTTCTTCTTCTTCTTCTTCTTCTTCTACGTCTTCTTCTTCTTCTTTATTTTCTTCTTCTTCTTCATTTTCTTCTTCTTCTTGTCGGACTTGTGTGCAGGCCGAAGTCTAAAATCCACTTTCCTGCTCACTCAGTCAAATTCATTAGGAAAACATGTCCGTAAGAAATAATGGCGTCGAACATGGTGTCAGAAAATGATAAATATTAGGTGAAAATGATAACATCTTTATTATTTCTGCTTTCAACATAGATTGTGGATGCTCGTTAGAACCGCCTCAATGAGGCGGTTCTAACGAGTACCCACAATCTATGTTTTTGAGCAAAAATAAGGCAGATCATGTATACCCCCGTAAACCCCAATTTTCTCTATATAAAGTGGGGTTTAGGGGGGTCTTCGTTTCACGGATTTGTTATTGTGATGGAAAATTTTTAGATGACAAATTTTTTATATGTTCCATATTTCTGCTCGAAACGCAGATTGTGGCAATCCGTTAGGAAAGAAAATCCAATATTTTAATATTTCTGCTCGGGCATTCTTTCGAGACGGTTCTAACGAGTACACACAATCTATGTTTTTTAGCAGAAGCAAGCAAAAATGTATACCCCTGTAAAGCTTTTATGCCTGAATTTTGAAGCCTTTTGTCAACGATTCCTTATACCACAATAGAAGTGAAGGCAGATTCCTTATACCACAACAGAAGTGAAGGCAATGATGAGCAATCGATACAATTAACCCACTCCTCCCATTATAGACACCAAAGGGAAAGAAACACAAACATGAAATGACTAGACCCTAATGGAAATACCAATAGCGGAAAGCCAAAATGACAGTTACTTCCCCACAAAATGGCCAGTTAACTATCCAAAACCAAAAAATATAAGCGATACACACACTCAAAGACAAACCATAACAAAAATAAACCTCGACAGAAGAACCGCCTTAGAACGGTCGGTGAAACGAATTTCACTGGGGAGGTGGTAGGGGTGGGGTGGGGGCTTAAATCGATTTTACGCGACCGCAATCATCGCCCTTACTTCCGTCGCGATTTAGACAAACAATTTGTTCAGTCCGCATGAAGGCCGACTCACTCATCAGTGGAACATCTCCGAGAACACAAACATCAAACAACCACAAAGATTAAACAATGGTGAGGAATCGACAATACCTAGATCTGAGGGTACAGTAAAGAGACACGTCATTATTGTTTGTTTGTTTGTTTGTTTGTATATTTAACGTCCTCGTCAACACTTTATAGGTCATTTTCGAGATGTTGCGTCCAACTGTGTGGGACTTTTACCCGAAATTGAGATGAAATGGCATCCCAAGCCCTGTCGCCCAATGAAACCAATAGTGTTTATAAGCACGGACGGGCCGACTCGCACCGCTTTGCCTGGGCAGGCTTAGTTTATTTTTGTTTTGGCTTGTCTTTGAGTGTGTGTATTGCTTATATTATTTTGCTTTGAATAGTCAACTGGCCATTTTGTGGGAAAGTAACTGTCCTTTTGGTTTTCCGCTAGTGATGTTTTCATTAGGGTCTAGCTGTTTCATGTTTGTGTTTCATTCCCTTGGTGTCTCTGATGGGAGCTGTGGATTGTATTTGTAATTGTATCGATTCCTGATCATTGCCTTCACTTCTATTTAGATCCTCTAAGCTGTTTACCAGTACTCGTGTGCGGTCGGTTTCAGCTCTGCGTGGAACCATCTATTTCTTCAAGCCCCGATGGGGCGGGGCAAAGAGACACGTCATTGCAAAATTGTTTCAAATATGAACGGTTTGAATTCTAGTTCCCTTGCCCATGGTTGCCCACTATTTTCTATGTTTTCGCGCTGGCGAGTGGGCTCTTTCATCCTTAAAATCGCACACTTGTTAACGCTCTGCATTTTGGGAATTTCTTCAGCAGACGACATTTTGCACTATTTTCCCAGAAAACAGGAGTTGACATTACATGCAAATTGTCTGGAGACAATTAGCATTCCAGGCAATTTGCATGAAATATCAATTCCTTTTTTTCTGCAAAAATATGAAAAATAACCATTTGTCGTGTGCAGAAGTAGCCTAGAGGGTGGTAAAAGTCAGAATCATTGACTGGATGATCTTGATTAATCCATTGTATACTAGTGGACCCTTCCATCGCTATATATTGGACAAGTCCATTTGTCATATAAGGGGTGGAAGGCCAATTTTTTTCGATTTTATTCTATTTTTTTGACGGAAAATTATATAAGCAAATAGCGCAGGTCCTGATCAGACGCCGCGTTCTGCGGCGTCTGATCTGGACATGCACTGTTTGCCAAGGCACCCCTTTAGGGGTTTCCCGCATGCAATGGGTTAAATAGTACCATCTGAATCTACACTGATTTTGAATCAGACACTTTACCGGTCTATAGGTTTGGAAGGATTTGAGAAGTAAATTACATTTTGTTATAATGTCTTCTTAGACTCATTAGTAGTATAGGGGGGCGGTATGGCGCCTTTTTTATAGCGCCTTTTTTATAGCGCCTTTTTTGTCGGGTGTTTGGCGCTATAAAAAAGGCGCCATACCGCCCCCGCTGGATCTGAACTTGACTAGGCTAGGTGTGTTTTGTGTGATATGTGTGCTTTCGTGAAGGGGACATCATACATTTTCAGTGTTTGTGGGGATTATAGCGCCTTTGGTGGAGGGCGCTATAATTTTTCAGTTTTGTGGGGATTATAGCGCCTTTGGTGAAGGGCGCTATAAATTTTCAGTTTTGTGGGGATTATAGCGCCTTTGGTGGAGGGCGCTATAAATTTTCATTTTTGTGGGATAATAGCGCCTTTTGTGATGGGCGCTATAAATTTTCATTTTTGTGGGGATTATAGCGCCTTTGGTGGAGGGCGCTATAATTTTTCAGTTTTGTGGGGATTATAGCGCCTTTGGTGAAGGGCGCTATAAATTTTCAGTTTTGTGGGGATTATAGCGCCTTTGGTGGAGGGCGCTATAAATTTTCATTTTTGTGGGATAATAGCGCCTTTTGTGATGGGCGCTATAAATTTTCAGTTTTGTGGGGATTATAGCGCCTTTGGTGAAGGGCGCTATAAATTTTCCGTTTTGTGGGGATTATAGCGCCTTTGGTGGAGGGCACTATAAATTTTCAGTTTTGTGGGGTTTATAGCGCCTTTGGTGAAGGGCGCTATAAATTTTCATTTTTGTGGGGATAATAGCGCCTTTTGTGATGGGCGCTATAAATTTTCATTTTTGTGGGGATTATAGCGCCTTTTGTGATGGGCGCTATAAATTTTTAATTTTGTCTGGTAAAAGTTGACTTAGTCTTTTGGTGATTGTTTTTTGTGATAATCTTTCAAGAGGTCCAGGGATACCACAAGATGACATTATGTTGGTCTTGTATCTCAAGACTTCATAGTGTCATGCTTATATATTGAGGCTATCTAGTAGCAAGTTTCTATGAGAAATAAAAAATCTTGTATCTCAAGACTTTATATTTCTTCATCAGCAGAAACTTGACTGTCAAGCGTCAAGTGTTTTGGCAAATATATTGAGGCTTGATAGTAGCAAACTTCTGGATATAGATCTTGTATCTCAAGATCTATTTTGTTTCATTAGTTTGACTATGAAGCGTCAGTGGATGTTAATTCTAGCCATCTCAAGTTTAGATACTACTACCCTCTTCGTCATGAAGAGGGGGTGAAAAGACAAGAAAGATTGGTGAACAGTTATAACTTTATTTGTCCCGCTAAC
The DNA here is from genome assembly GCA_963580285.1 of Lucinisca nassula. Taxonomy (NCBI): domain Eukaryota; kingdom Metazoa; phylum Mollusca; class Bivalvia; order Lucinida; family Lucinidae; genus Lucinisca; species Lucinisca nassula. Next base: position 6,325,451 of record OY757010.1, read on the forward strand.
TAACTTGATTACGATGAACAGAGGATTAGGACCGTCCCTCTGTCCTCGTTTACAATTTGAAACCTTAACATATTTACAACATTAAATACATGGGGTATTTCTTTGATAAGCAATGTGTATTTCGTAAGCATTTGCAAACTTGAATTCTATGTTTGTAAAGAAACTTTGGAGTTGACATGTCATTTTGTGTCCAGATCAATTTGCCATAATTAGACTTGATTTGTGTCCAGATCATTTTGCCATAATTAGCACTGAACCATCTGTCAATATCACTGTCATTTTGGTATAAGTCTTCTCCTGTGCCATACAGTTCCCCATGAATAGCTTTCTTCAAGTCTAGTCCTTTTTCAAGTTGATGAATAATGTATATACACCACATTCCACAGTTGTGACTCCATGGACTTTGTAATGGTTCTGTATTTTGAATCCAACTTCTGGAATTTCTTTGGATGAAAGGTAGAATATAGTCTTCTTCTGGTGGCATGCCATAAGAATCAAAGTAGATGGCTTGATTGCCTCTGAAGTATACGGTAACCCAATGTTCTCCTGGTTCATCTGAATTGTCAGTGTTTATGATATAGGCTTTCATGTCTAGAGGTTTCTTCTCTGGTAAGAGATCTTTGGCACATACATCTCCATTAACAGGCATGTGGTACAGAATTTTCCTCAGTTCATGTGTGTTCATTTTTCTGGTGATGTCTCCGACGGAGTAGCTTCTATTAATTTCTGTTTCCAAAAGTCTCTCCACTCGTTGTAGTCAGGTTTTCTTCCGTATCTGTTATGACTGTTTTTCAGGAACATCCAGTTTTTATAGGCTTCGACTTTTTCAGATGGTATTAAATGGTCCAATCCTGCCATAGCACTATATTCTTTTCTTCTTTCTTCTGATGGTACTTCATCCAGGAGCAACTCGTCCCATTTTTGGATGACATCATAGATGTTGAGATTATTCAGGGCATGGATATGTAAAGCATAGTCTGTAATCCATTCGTTTGGTTTTGTCCACAAGCACAAGTCATGGTATTTCTGACTGGGATGATTTATTCTACATCCTTGGCACTGGTGACGGGCATAGTCAAATATAGCAGTCATCAAGTTGATCTTCATGGCTCGTATAAGGGTATCTTTAATCCATTTGTGTTGTCCCTGTGTTTCATTGTCTTCTGATAATCCCTCAAATTCTTTTTGAAGCATGCCATTTCCAGATGAAGTAGAATCTGACCATAGTAGATAATCCCTCAGTTCTTCTTCAATATAGTATCCACTATGCATCTTTTTTTTTCAGTAGTCTGTGATTACTTCTCTGAGTCCGTTTATTTCTATCAGATTATCAAATTCAGCATACACAATGACGTTGATAGTCTTTGCGAGCGAATTGGCAAACTGAAGTTCTAGTCTCAGGTTTCCAGTTTTTATAGGGTGGAGATGACTCTGGTCAGCAGCTTGATCAGGTGTAAAGTCATATCCCCAGAATGTGTATCCGTCTTTGTAATCCTCGTAATCGATGTTACAATTCTGAACTTGGTCTCGACTACTCAGAGCCTGATACAGTGACATGTATGATCGAAGATACTCATTTCTGGTGAAGTTAGGTTCAAAGGGTCTGCCATAGATATTATGTCCATCGAGTGTGACATCCAGTTTACTGAGATTGAAAGGTTGGAAGTTAAAGGGGTTCGTGGGAAACGTGCCATTGAATGTTTCATTAGGAACCATGCCAATGAACAATCGTTTTGGAAGTTGGCCCTGGAACAGATGGTCTTCAATTTTAGATCTTAGTCCAGTACCAATGGTAAATGTTTTCACCTCAACTCTTCTGATGGGGAATTTGGCATTATGTTGAGCAATGCTCTGATTCAAATCGTTTGTGATTGCTGGTAGAAGTTGTACATTTCTCACTGACAGTTTGGCTACATCAATTTTGAGTACTACAGGGTAACCATCCTCAGCCATGATACAAAATTGAGGAGATGCTCTGTTAAGTCTGAGTTTGATTTCAATGCCATTCGGAAGATATTTGTCTTGCATGGCCAGATCTAAATGTAATCGGCCCATGAGCTCCAAAGATTTACTTTGTTTTGTAGCTTCACCTCGGCCTTTTTTTATGCTATCACAATCAAAATCCTCAAATTTCCCAGGTTCATCTTCATACCAATGCTCTGCAGCTTTTAACTGATTGTCTTTGACATCTGCTCCAAAGGAAAATAAGTTTTCTATGTAGGCTCTGTACGGATATGTATCCATATTACTTGTGACCAGTTTATTATTCAGGTACAAATCGATGCTGCTGAACATACTGTGGAAGAAGTTGTTGATAGGGGCAACCTTTTTATCCTCAATATTAGTTCCATCTGGTTTCAGGATTCTACATTTCAGATAAAGATAAGTTTGAGATAAATCTGTATAATATTCAGTATGGGGTGGAACCAAAAATTCAATGGGCGCCTGATAACTATCCAGGGAAGCGATAGGATGATAATCAGTCCACTGAGTTTCTTGCATAGTTGTCATTGTCGGAGGAACGGATTGCATTTCCAACTCCGTTTTGCTGCACTCACAAGAACCTGATTGCATCATTATTGATCGAAAATATCTTTCGGAAATTTAAGATTTTTTGGAATAGCAGTTGAGTTTTTCTTTTTTTGACCCTTCTTAACACCTTGACGTTTAGTCTTAGACTGATTCTTTTTAGATTTGGCTTTTGATTTTATACCCCCACTTAATTCATCCAGAGCAGATTTTCCGAGAGATTTCAAACTTTGTTTGCCTCTTTGTTTCAAAACATGTTTGATATTTTGGCCTTCCAACATATCGCGAAGAGCACCTAGTCCCTCTTTTTTTGCAACTTGTTTTGCACTTTTTATTCCTGCTTGTGCTAGAGGTTTTAAAATGGGAACAACACTTCGCATTGCTGTTTTAAATATGGAACCTAAACCATGGCCATATTGTCTTGAGACACCTCGATAGACGGGAAAGTCTTTAAATCCCGCTCCAGACTGGTGATAATGAATAGTACGCATTATTGTTCTTTTTTTCTGAAGTGTAGTTTGATCAATGTCTTGCCAGTAATGAATGGAATATCATTACCTGTATCGCCTTTTATACTAATGTAAACTTGATCAATGAAGGATTTTGCCACTGGAACGTAATGCAAGTTGAGAAATTCTTGATGGAAATGAATTTCACCAGTTGTATTTGCAAATGGAACTACTCTTAAAATGGGAGCTGTTATATGCCCTATGTTTGTGTAACCGGCCACATCGGAATACACAAAGAAGCGACTGTTATGAATATTCAAGTCAACACCATATTTGAATTTGACAGCATCGTTGCCTAATGGTTCTCCGTGAAATTGTTTATCGATGCCTAAAATGATTGCTAATGGTGTTGGAAATACTATCTGAATTTGATTTGTGTAATTTGAACCAGAAGGATACTCTACAGCAACCTTGATGCGTTTTAATTGACTTCTGTATTCAAGATGAATTTTAATGTTGTGTTGAGTCAAAATCTTTTGAATACGACTCTCAAGTGCATTTTTCATTTCCATAATCAAATGTTCAGGGCTAGTATAATTTCCTGTTGGAAAGGTTACTTTATAATCTGAACATTTTTTTGTTTGTCTGCAAATTTCATGCCTTAAGTGATCAAACTTTATGTCAATGAAAGCATTATTTGTTAATCGAAGAAAGAAAAAATTATTTTTATCTGTGATATTCATGATTTCACCTGGTGTTATTATTTCTGCTAAAGCTACCTCCCAATTTTGTTTGTCAATTTGAATAGGACAATCTAATTTGACTTTGAAAGTAGATTGAGTATTTTGTGGGAAGGTGTCTAAAGAACTGTCACTTAATAATGTCAAGTAAAATTCTTTCATGGTTTTTGTTTTTCCTCAGGGAGAGAAGATGCAATTGGAGTTTGTCTTTTGAATTTTAATCCTGGGGATGGTAAAATGTATCCAACAGAGCTACTGAGTAATATCAACCACAATTCTTTGTCTGGACTTCTTAAACTGATTTGTACCAATGAGGTGATAATGATGGCATAAACAACAATAATTTGAGCCAAAAATGTTAAGCGATTTTTTGCTAATATTCCTTGACTACCGTCTGCAGATTGTAAAGAAGCAGTGTCACGCACGAATGAGGTTCTGAAATTCATGTTCACGGTTTTTATAGAAGATCTGATTCTAAAATCCAACTATCAAATTTAGATGGATAACCTTTCCAATGAACTTTTATTTCTTTGATCCACTTTTTGCCAATTTTACGTTTTCTGCGATCTATGATAGATTCAATTTCGAAAATTTGATCTTTTTCTACACGTTGTAACTCTTGCGAGTAAAAAGTGCCTTTGACTACTTCGCCATCTAGATCTACTATTTTATAGGTTACAGGATTTTGATGTTTGTATACAGCCGAAATTTGAAACAACTCTTGTGTCCAGTTTGGTAAATAACCTTTATCAAAAGTACGTTTTGTCTTGTTAATGCGAACATAATCACTGACTTTTAATTTTGGACTTTGATGTTTTTGTTTCTTTCCAAATAAATTTTCTGACACTACAACTTCGTTTTTGCTAGTTACAGATGCAGGTGCACATTTGATACTTCGATGGTAAGCATGGTTGTAGCCATGAACTAATTTTGGAAGTACATCAATATATCTCAGTGTACGATGATGTGTAAAATATTTCCACATGCGACTTTTCAAAGTTCTTTGAAATCTTTCAACAATACTGGCTTTAGTTTCAGGATTTTCTGTCGTGAAAAAATGAATCTTTTTTGACTTTAAAAAATTCTGAAATTTTTTATTTTTAAATTCTGTTCCCTTATCAGACTGGAGGCTTTTTGGACTTCGTTTTTTCAAGATCAATTTGAATGCTTTGATCAAAGTTTTACCCGTCTTATCTTTGATGGGAACAACCCAGGCAAATTTGGAAAATACATCGATGACACAAAGCAAGTATCGGTGTTTGTCATTGAACTTAGACATACTTGATACATCTGCTAAATCTGCTTGCCATTGATAATCGATTCCTGCAACTACAGTTTTTCGGCGCTTGAATTTTCTTCGAATAGGTTTATGCAAAGTGTACGTCTTTTGTTTCCTCAACCAATCCCTGACATCTTTAAGTTTTACTTTTTTAGAAGTTTTTCTAGCTAACTGGAATAAAGCTTGTTCTCCAGCATAGGCAGCAGGACTTTTAGGATCATAATATAATTTTTCAAACTTCATTGTTCATCATAGGTTAACCATTTAGGTATGAAAGGACCTTCCATTTCTTCTTCTTTTATATGTTTTCTCGCTAATCGCCTTACGTGTTTTTTGACTGATGGCAGATCATATTTACGCTGTTTTGTATAGGGAGTCCTTATTTTATGACGTTTTGATTTTGGAGGAGTCACAAAGACATCCTCTGGTGATTGTTCAGGAGGAGGAAGCTGATGTTCGTGCATCCATTCCCATCTATCTCTATTGCCTACCACATCTTGAGGAATATTCAATTCTCTCAACCCTTGTGCAAAAGCTTGCCAGCCCGTGGGCTCAATACCTTTCCTATGTCTGATCACATCATTGACCAAGTCGATAATGTTAGAACCAGGAATAGGTTTTCCATACATCTTGACTGTACCATCATCATCCCAAGCTATGTTTTTATTTTCTTGCAACATGGAAAGCAAAAGCTGAGCTTTTCTTTTCATGGTGGAAGGAACACTATCAATAATGTGCTGATCAATCTTCTTAGGTTGCAGAACAGGTTGGGAAAAAGAAACTGAAGGTTCTTTTAAAGCTTTTTTATGAGCCGTCTTAAATTTATGCAAAGTTTCACCAAACAGCTGAGACTTTTCTGATTCCGAGATTTCATTGTTAGCCATAACAGAAGACAAGTCGTTTTGAAGATTAGCAGTAGCCGAAACTTCAGGATCAGGTGGTAATCTAGGTTTCTGAATTTGTTCCTCTTTCCAACGTTTCATATCTTCCCAAAGTTTGAATGGGACAATAGCCATTTTACGCCCTTCCATGATTTGGATTAAGAAGGCCACCAAGGACAGATCCTATGAGTGGGGCAATCAAAGGTTTGAGTAACAATCCTAGTAAAGCCCCGCCTTTCTGATTAATGATTTTCTTTTTTGCTGCAACAGGGACCTGTTTTGTACTCAGCAAACGAACATGCTGTTTTCTAGATTGTAAGTGTTGTTTCTGAGCTTTAGTTAGATGTACATTGCCTTTTATAATGTTTAAGCAACATTCCCCAACACAATCGATAACTTCTTTGGGTGAATCATTGATTATTTTTTGACGAAATTTTGGAGGTAACTGACAAAGTCCTTCTAAGAAAGGGCCATATTTATTAATCAAAGAAGTTTTCTTTTTTCTCAGAGTTTTTCTTTTACGTACGGCCGTCATGATTGTCCTGATGCACTATGAAGAATCCCAGTCGAACATGGGCTTTTATATTTTGCGTCTCGTAAGTTTCAAGTTTGGACCTCTGTTATTGATTCTAAAAGGTTGATTATACATTTTTTGTCCCTGCATAGCTTTTTCACGCATTGCAGCTTCAAATCCAAACTGTCTTGCAGTTTGAAAAACATGTGGTTCCCCAGCATAAAGTGGTTGAAATCTAGCAATATTTGGTGAAATGGTTTTTCGTCGAGTTACAGAGCGAGCATTTTCAGTAGGTGATCGCATCCCAAGACTTTGCCATGATGTAATTGGACGTTTTCTCACAGTAATAAATTTTTCATTAATTTTTCTAGGTTTTTTCTTTTTTTCAGAAGTCTTCTTTACAGAAGTCTTCTTTTTGGCAAACCGTCTTAATATTTTATTACCGTCCCATCGTATTAATGTTCTGATAATAACGCCACCCAAGAAACCACCACCGCCAGGTTTCAAAATGATGTTACGTTTAACATCACTATTGACCATGGTACTTGTTAATTTTCTGAGATCATCTTTATGTTTTTCCATAAATTTCTTTGTCTGTTTGGGTAATTTCATTTTACCCTCAACGATTTTTCTTGCAGCCAAAGAAAACCATTTTATCATTTCGAGTAATCCCTCATTGAGCAATTGTTTACGTTTTACAGTATTTGGTTCTCTACTCAAATTGTAGAGTGCCCTTATCAAGTTAGCTGATGTTCGTTTCGAAACCATAATGACTTGTGATCAATTTTCAAATCAGACACACACTTTTATATGTTTGGGAAATAAACAACTGGTCCTTGATGATTTGGTTTTGTAAACCAGTTTTGAAAAATATTTGTTCTAAATCTCAACAGATCTGGTGTGTCTGGTTTCAAATCGATCAGTAAGTATCCATGTGGTTTGGATGTGGCTTCATTGAAAGCATACATCAAATGTGGAGATTGAAGTTGTTTTGCCAAAACTTTGACTTGCATTTTATCTCGAGGACTTTGAAATAAAATGAGATAATGTGCATTCAAACTGATAGTTCGACTATCTTTACTTTGGTGAAACAAATTTTGTGTGATGTATATCACACTTGCATTTCGATGATGCCCTTTCCTTGTAAACCACAATTTTATTTTTTCTTCATCTTTGTCTCCTAACATATCGTCAAAGACGATCAAGTGAGACAAACTCGTATCGCTGACAATGTCATCATCGTCATTGGGAATTCCAGAAAGAAATGTGATGTTGGATCCTTCACGTTCTTGCAAAATATTATAAGTTGGTTGCCATTCTTTGTAACACCATACGATACGTTGTGGTTGAATATCAAACAAGTCATGTTTGTATTCAATTACTTTTCTTACAAACTCTGTTTTTCCAGATCCACTTGGGCCTGATATAAAGAGATTAGCAGGATGTTTGAAAAACAAACTGTTAATATCTTGTACTACTGGTGTCTGAATGCTTGACATGATGAGTAATGAGAAAGAACAACGAACAACATGTATATTTATATACTTTTAATGATCTACTAAATCATTATTCATAACCATATGGCACAGTGTACCCATTTTTCACAATCACCCGTTTGTCATAGGTAAATCTATAAATCTTTGAAAGTTTTTCAGTGGTCACTTTTCTATTGGGATGTTTTCTGATTTTATGTTGATACTGCACAGTTTCACGGAAATCTCTGTCTTTGGATTTTGCCCAATTTAACATTTTCTCAAAATGTATAATTTGAGAAGTGTTAAAATCCAATGTCAGTCCTTTTACTTTACAAGTGGATTTTCTGTCACCATTGTTTTCAACATACTCGTAACCATAGTTCTTTGGCCCCATACCAACAAATTTTGTGATTTTTGCATTGGGCATTTCATCAGTCCATTCCCCAAGTCGATTATTCACAATAGTTGGATTCCAAAGTTTGGGATTGTGGACATAGATTGCAGAGTCAGTGTCAAAGTAGAGTACACGTGTATCAAGTTTGTGTAACACACTGTACAATTTCAATCTGGCTTGTGCTGTCACAAAAGATGCTACCACCACATTACTGCAACTATGAGGTTCAATGATAGAGTCTGTTTCTTCCCAGTTGACATGTAAAAACTGTTCACCATAGACATCAACATACTTGACTTTTTTCATGGGATTGCTTACCAATTCAAAGTATGTTGATGGTTCCGAGATGTATTCAGTTTTAGTCATATTATCTCTTTGTGCCAATTTTCCCCACAAGTTATTCAACTCAGTCTTTGCAGTAGCCCTACGACCCTTATTCTTTTCAATATGCTCCAATCTAATTCCCTCTGCCTCAAAGTAATCTTGTTTGAACTTTTCTTTGTCTGCCTCAGTTTTACACCAATCAGGATATCCACTGGCCTCTTGCTTTATTTTGAGGAATGTATCAATGTACCCAGCAAAGATTCCACCTTGGCCAGTTTCTTTATCATACTGAGTTGTCTCGGGAAAATGCCAAACCTCATAAATTTCTGTAAGTTGATAACCAAGTTTCAAAGCTTCAAATAATTCTATACTGACCCAAGTTCCGACCAATTCTCTATCTTCTGCTTTAGTATGATGACAAAGTTGTGTGTTGTCTGACTTCTCTGCACATGTTCTACAGAGTGAAAACAGAAGTTTATTGTTACATTTGTAAGGGAGTACTGGATGATACAAGTTTCTGGGTGGAAGAACTTTACATTTGATCAGGCCACAATATTGTTGGATATTGTCTTTGTCAATTTCTTCTTGAGAATAAATCTCCGGATGACCTAGTGGGAAAACACCATATTTACAAATGTATGGATACAGTGAACAGACATCAATGTACTTGATTTCTTGATCTGAACGCTCATCAATCTCATGGTACAATTTGGTAGCATTAGTTCTGCCCCCAAATAAAGCATCTCTGGGTTTCAAGGGATCCAAGTTAGTAAATTCAGCCTCAACCAAAGTTTGGAATTCTTTGTCTTCTCTACACTGTTTGTCAAAATCACATTCCCAACATTCTATGACTTCATACCCTGCAGCTTTCAGAGTTTCAACCTTTCTCAAAGTGGAACAAAAAAGAGTGTCCATCTTCAAACAGTTGTAGGTATTGATCTTATGCCTGTCAGGATAACATCTTTGACAACCATGCCAATAACAACCTTGAAATTCATAGATTTTCTTATTTTCTTGGTCAAACCCATCCACGTAAAACTCACCAATTTTCTGTTCACCACCATTCAATGCATGTTGAATGTGTGTGTTAGTTTTCTTAGCCATAACCTGCAACCATCTTACAGCCTTGATCGAATATTTCTTTTGGTTTGGATAGCCTTCAGGAGGAATGATAGCTACTGAGTTTTCTGGCATATGATCCTTTCTCCAAACGAGTGAACAAGTTTGAGCCACCGTACATGCTACTTTAAAGGGATCAATTCCACTAGTTTCCATCAATTGCTGTCTAAAGCAAGCACAACCTCTCCTCAAGATATCGACATCACTCCGACAGTACTCTTCCATTTCTTGCCTGAAGTTAAAGATAGCATTTGATTCTACTTTAGACTTATGCCATTGCAAGAAGTCGTCTCTGTCTTTGCTAGACATCTGGCCAGGGTTATACATTTCGGCAGGAAAGTATGGCCCCACATAGTTTTGGTTAGCTTCAGTATTTGCCAAATGTGGGAAATAACCTTTCTTCATTTCTTTAAGTCCAAAGGTATCAGGGAAACTAGCCAAACGTATGTGCAAAAACTGAAACGAATCTTTGAACTCAAGTTTTCCAGCTTTCATGGTTATGATAGTATGCCCATTCATGATCACCTCTGGTTTGTAAGTTCCATTCTCTAAGAGATATCTCAAAATAAACTGCCCATCATAACCACCAAAGTTGTGTGCAATACAAATTGAGCCTTCATTAAAAGGTTGAAATAGCCAAGTACAAAACTCATGCAAAGTACCAGGACCTTCAAAGATCATTTCTCTTCCTTGATCTGGGAACTTACTACAATTTTTACACTTTTCATGGATAGGTAAATGGATACACTGGTCACAGGCTCTATGTGCTACACAGAAATTAACTTTATGTTCTCCTGTATTTTGTGAAGATTCAAAATCAAAGAAAATGTACTTGGAGGAGGAACTTGTTTCTTCATCATCATCAGATTCTGCATCATCAGATTCGTTGGGTGCATCACCATCAGTCTTACAAACATAAGATTGTATGTAACAGTGATGATTTGCACCCACGATCTCTTTACAAAATCTACATTTTCGATTCCCTGGACAAACATGATTTTTCTTACTCCCAATGATTCTACTGAAACAATTTCCACAATTATACACTAACTGACACATGGACTTTTTCTGTCCAGCTTTGATTCTTTTATGATTAGCAAAACATTGAGGACTGTAAAATTTTCTTTTACAATCCCTACAGAAACAAGTTTCTCCTGCCGCACATAATGTACCATTGTAACATTTGTCACATCCATGGGGACACATATGATCCCCTCTCTGTTTATATCCTTTGTCACAAAGTTCACAGAAGTAAGAACATCCTAGAAAACCAGTTATACTGGTGATTGTATCATAATGATTGTCTCCATCATAGTATATATGTATCACTTTTGTCTGTTTGGTCATCACAAATTCAGGTTTGAAGAGAAGGTCATCTTTCGCATGTTGCGAATGTACTTTGATCAGGTAGTCAGGAGCTAACACAGCTTGGATCTTCTTGTATTCGTCATGTCCACATGGTTTGGTATGTGGAACTTGAGCTCGATCCAACAACTTCTTAGTTTCACTGGTCTGCATAGGTTTCCTAGAGTCTGAGATATATTTCCATGTCTTCTTCCAGGTTGGGGACTCATCTTTGTCAGCATGACATTTACCGACAACCACAGCTCTGGCTAGGCACATGGAGTCTTCTGTATTGTTGATATTAACAATACTTCTTTTCATCTTTCTCATGTTGTTAGAATCGAAGTAGAGGCCATAATTAAGTGGTTTTCTATTCTGTCCACTTCCAACTGGGAGTCTTGTATGGGTCACTTCCAATGACATCTGGCCATCATCGATTCTGAAGTCTTCATTAGACTGTAATACTTTCTCAATTTCTTGTGACAGGGCTTCTCCAGTCAATGAGGATACATCTGTGAAGGGTATAAAGACCCCAAGTTTAAGTCCAGGATGGTAGATGCTAACTCTTATTCTATCGTTGCCCTGTGCCTCGGTATGTCTCTTAATGTCGTCCACCAATTGTTGGAATAATCGTGGCACAAATTCTAATGGTGATGTCCTCTCAGGAAACTTTCTCATGTCCACGCTGTAAACATTGGCTCTTGTTCTAAATCGCCTCGACTCCCGCTCTCTTACTGGCTTCAAAGTATAATATTGTTCATAAACTTCATCTTCATCTTCTGTATCAGAGTAATCTACCAACTTAGGTCTCTTAGGTGGCATCTCATCATCCGAACTGGATGGAGTTCTAATTCGCTTCCAATGTCTCTTTGGCATGTTAATTGTTTGGTGTTCAATGCTGAACTATGAAGCTTCAACCTGAAAAACCCGTTTTTATATTGACCCACTGACTTTGGAAATTCCAAATTCTTGTTTCAGATTAATCATGACTACCAGCCGTATTCTACCCTTGGAAATAACGGAGATGATTTTGACATACAACATGTACAACTGTGGAAAAGGCCAAAACTTTACAGAACTCATACAAGACAGTTGGTTTTCTATGAGAATGAAGATGTTGAAGAACACTGGATCTCAAATAACTTACCAAGATGAAATGATTCAGTTACTATTGCTCATAGATGAACTTCCTAATTTGTCAGATAAGAAACGATTAGAGTTTCATAGACAGATTAGCCGTTTTCATTTTCAACATCAACCAACCCTTAAGAAAGCAAAAAGATGGTTAGTCACATTCTTCAACTTTACCACACGGGATATGTTTTACATGTCTGAGAATTTTCATCAACACTTTCTACATGGTAATGTGTCATCTAGCTTTCTCTACAGAGATATGCTTTTGGGATATCTGATACTGAGTGAGGAATATACCAAAGCTCAAGTCAAACAGTTATTCTGTAGTCGAGACAATCCAGATCTTATGATATTACCATCGGGATGTTTGACTTTCAATGACTATTGGTCGGAATATATAAATAGCAAAGAAGGATATAAAGTGATATTAGGAAACGAACAGTTGAGAAAAGAACCTAAGATCATATTGAAGTTCCCAACTCAATATTCTAATTGCTTACTTAACTAAAAAATCATGATTAAGACCATCAGAAAAAGTCTACCAGTGTGTTTAGATCAAATTCTGAAATTTGAGATCTACAGACTTGCACTTGAACAAACTTTGTCATTAGAGCCAGATAATGTAGATTTCTTGAAAACTAAAGATGACATCCATGTTTGGTTGAGAAGATATGATACATTTATGTCTTTTCGACATGAGATGAAAAGAACAGCTTGGCTCATGAGTAACATATTGGATGAGTCACCCGTGAAACTGGATCAATGGCGTTTGCATGTAGCTAACAACGATGAGGTGATCAGCTACATTTACAACATGATCATGGATATTGAAAGAGCTTCATCAGAACAACCGATGGACTGTTCTGAAAACCGTCATGAGGAACCGATGGAAACTGATATTGACGATTTGATCAAACAGATGGATTCCTTGATCATATAAATTGCCCTGAAACACAGATCATCATTGTTTTATCAACAGCATGGAGAAGAAGTGGTTTGAAGTACCTCTGACACAAGTGATAAAATTCAAACCTTACAGAAGATTACTACTTTGCATCTACATACTGTTTTCTCATGAAGATATTTCTATGGAAGAAATCCAGATGAAATTAAATGAAAAAGAAACTTTTGAAGATTTCAAGAAATTGTGGTGGACTTGTGCTAAGTACAAACTGTTAGAAGATTCAGTTATCACATTTGAGAACTGGAAAAAATCTGTAGCTGACAATCCAAAGGTGATCGAGTTCTTACATTCAAAGACACGAGGCAAGGATGATATAAAAGGAAGTGATCTTGAATAGAACTTCATTCTACTTCTGACTGCCACAGTGAAAACTTCAAAAATCTTAAACAAGATGGAATACAATAGGGATCCAAGAACAAAGAAATATAGTGATCCTGAAAGCATCTACTACCATTGTTCAAGTTTAAAGAAGTTATTGAAACAACAATATGATATCCATCTTCTACGAACATTGGAAAAATCACTTCTTGATCAACAACTGATGAGAACACCTTATGGTCGTTGCTTCAGATGTAATGCTACGACACACTGGTCAAGAGATTGTACATCGGGCTTCAAGCTACCCTACGGACACTGTTACATATGTGGACTTCCAGATCATTGGGCACCCGAATGTCCACAGAAGCAGTTGATACATGATGAGTTGGACATACCACCTGCATTACCTACTGAAGAAATATCATCTGATAATCCTCAGGAGATACAGTCTTGTGTCGAGGAGAAACAGTCTTGTGCCGATGAGAAACAATCTAGTGTTAAGAAATCAAGAAAACGAAAGCGAACAACTTCTAACACTCGTGGTGTGAAGAAACCAAAGACAAAATAGACATTTGACTGTGAATAAAACAAAGTGTCATAGACATTAGTTACAGATATAAGATAGTTAAGAAAGATATAGTATTGTATTAAGAAGTTTTAAAACACATTAAAAAACAGTAAAAAGTTTACCAGTCTTTGTTTTGTAATTAAAGGTTATTCTTTAACGAAATCCATGGTGTAGCCCTAAAAAGGACTGTTCTTATGTAGCTAGTAACTTAAACAGTTACTAGCCACGGAATGGCTCCACTATAGCGATCGGTTTAATGGTAACCGATCCCACTCCCCTTCTAGCCAGGAACTGCTGGAAAGCCAGTCCGCTTTGCAGTCTCTCCACTTTCTTCCAGTACTCTTCCTCAGTCGTTGGTTGTTGTCTTTCCACCTCAGGACATTTCCTTCGGTGGAAGACAGCACATAACTTCTTAAACCAACTCATATTGGAACAATATGGAGAGAACTCAAAAGCAGAAGGGCTTTTATACAATGTAGGAGGATTGACCTACTTTAATCGAACAACCAAACAAATTGGCTTAGCCAATCATGATCATCCTAAGAGAATTCTTCGTTTTTGGTATAGCAATGATGGTCTATGTTCGAAACATAAATCATTATAGCAAATATCAGACTTAGGAATCTTTTGTATGATCATCGAAAGGTACTCTTTCAAGAATAAGTGTTGGCCCTGAAAAGGGCCATTTGGTCTAGAGAACCTTCAAAGGTTCAGTTTTTTTGTTCCAGACACTCATCGCATATGGACAAACTGTCGTCTTCAAAGAACCCATCGTCATCATCAGGGCAGTTGTGTTCCTCTCCAACATACCTTAGAATGACGTAGCACTTACCACATTCAAGATAAGTTGGAGCATTACACTCACTGCAAATACCAGACTTTGGGTATTCATCCATGGTTATGAACTTGGTAATAATCATGAATGATATATATATACAAGTGACATCGGATTGACCTACTTAAAATGAAAAAACTGGCTTAGCCAATCATAATCAGAGAATTCATCGTCTTTGATGTAGCAATGATGTTTGTTCTTTCTAAACATCATAGCAAATACCAGACTTAGGAATCTTGATTGAACATTATCAAAGGACATTCATTCAAAAATAAATGGTGGCCCTGAAAAGGGCCGTTGGATTTTTTGTTAGTTTATAAAACTAACACTGACAGCATGTTCGTCCTCCACAGGCTGGACATCTGCTTGCCCAGGATTCATAAGTAATCCTGGACCCACTTGTTAAACAGAATGGAGGCTCTGTCGCTTCTTGGCTCCAGTCTTCCGTCTGTGTGGCAGCAGAGGGCCCAGGCATCTCACCATTCCTTTGTTGTCCATGTGCCAACTCTGCTGCCTCTTTTGTTATGGCTATCATCTTCTCCATATTGTCAATGGAGGAAAATAATCCTTCAGCTTCTCGCTTGACTATGTCAAACGAGAGCATCAATTCTCTCACGCCACCCTTAAGTGACTCCGTCTGTTCTTCCAAAGCTTTGAAGTAGATTTCACTGTTGTGAGCCATCTTCAATTGTACACAGAAGTGCAAGGAAGTAGGGCAATGCATTGGTATTTATTGAGTGAACACGGACGTGAAAGAAAGTATTTTTTGCAAGTAGGTCAATCCCTCTCCAGAGTATAAAAAGGACTTGACCTACTTCAGATTTCTTGAAAAAACAATGGAACCGTCAATATCATTTGATGATCTCTTGCAAAATCCAGATCTTTTAACAACCGCTATCAATGAAACATTTGGTAGTGATGCTACCTTACAGCAACAACAATATACAACCATACCATCTAACCAACTGATCTATGCACAGCCTCCAGTACAGCAATCTAAGCCCCAACCCAAAGTTATTGAAGTCTTGGTGAAGGAAATCAATGAGCTCAAAAATAGAGTCAAGCAGTTAGAAGATCGTCCTCAACAACCATCATCACTGGAAATGAGTCCTATTAGGATTCCACTCCATATCAATATCGTGGCGAATGAAGATGAACAACTGATGCAGTCACCAGCTATTGGACTTGGAGCTGCTACAAAACCCATACGGAAAAAGAAAACCAGATAAAAGAATAAGATATTCAAACCCCAAACAGCCCTTTTCAGGGCTATCAAACAGTTAAGAAAGAATAACTATAATGTCATAACTTTAAAACAATTATATTACATACAAAATATATCTTGGCACTTTAGCTCAGTGGTCAGAGCACCTGCCTCATAAGCAGGAGGTCATAGGTTCGAATCCTATTCGTGCCTAACATTTTTTTCAATTTCAAGTTATTTCCAAAAGAACAACATAATGTCATCTTGTGGTATATTTCCAACATCACCAAAAAGACTAAGTCAACTTTTACCAGACAAAATTAAAAATTTATAGCGCCCATCACAAAAGGCGCTATAATCCCCACAAAAATGAAAATTTATAGCGCCCATCACAAAAGGCGCTATTATCCCACAAAAATGAAAATTTATAGCACCCTCCACCAAAGGCGCTATAATCCCCACAAAACTGAAAATTTATAGCGCCCTTCACCAAAGGCGCTATAATCCCCACAAAACTGAAAAATTATAGCGCCCTCCACCAAAGGCGCTATAATCCCCACAAAAATGAAAATTTATAGCGCCCATCACAAAAGGCGCTATTATCCCACAAAAATGAAAATTTATAGCGCCCTCCACCAAAGGCGCTATAATCCCCACAAAACTGAAAATTTATAGCGCCCTTCACCAAAGGCGCTATAATCCCCACAAAACTGAAAAATTATAGCGCCCTCCACCAAAGGCGCTATAATCCCCACAAAAATGAAAATTTATAGCGCCCATCACAAAAGGCGCTATTATCCCACAAAAATGAAAATTTATAGCGCCCTCCACCAAAGGCGCTATAATCCCCACAAAACTGAAAATTTATAGCGCCCTTCACCAAAGGCGCTATAATCCCCACAAAACTGAAAAATTATAGCGCCCTCCACCAAAGGCGCTATAATCCCCACAAACACTGAAAATGTATGATGTCCCCTTCACGAAAGCACACATATCACACAAAACACACCTAGCCTAGTCAAGTTCAGATCCAGCGGGGGCGGTATGGCGCCTTTTTTATAGCGCCAAACACCCGACAAAAAAGGCGCCATAAAAAAGGCGCTATAAAAAAGGCGCCATACCGCCCCCCTATACTACTCTCATTTAATTACAGGGTCAGATGCTCGCCCGACTATGACTAAGACATATCCTTCCTTTCCAGCGAATGCCCTGAATTTGTTTCAGACTTTTGCGGAAATGAAGACTGCTTTACTGTTTCTGAAGCTGAGACGGTGTGACCTACTGGCACGCAATACTCTGATTGATAATCTCCCCCACTTATCGGCATTAGAATCAGTATCTGTTATGGCAATAGATTGATCAATTTGCAAACTGTTTAACATTGATAAAAGGCAGTGCGTGTCAGGTTACACACTTTAAAAGAAACCCCGTGGTGTAATGGTTATGCTACTCGCCTCATGGGTCGCAGGATCGATCCCGGGCTTCTCCAGACTTTCGGATGAGTCTTTAAACCGAGGTCCCGTCTCCGTATGACCATATCTGATGGTGAGACGTAAAACTCAAATACTCACTCACCCAATTTCAAGATCGGCGAATACCAAGGTCAGCCTCGTCTGCGAAGTTATATAAGCTTTAATTTTGGATACTTCGAAGAACCCCACAATCATATAATTCATCACAATAATGACCTGCTTCAGACATACCAGTTTATGTCCATTAAGAGTTTTAGGACATTATTTCGACTTTTTCTGCTGAACAACTCTGACTTATTAATAAAAAATCTTTGGTTCCCTGTACATTACTCAGCAGTCTGATAATGCAGGTTTTGAACATAAATTAGAAAACAAAAAGCACGAATTACGTCATAAATATATGTCATTTTGAAAGACATGAAAGAAGTATAAAATGATATGATGACCTGCTCAGATAGCACTTAGTTATATAACAAAACAATATTTGAGGTCTCACGTAACAATGTTTTACTTTAAATAAAAGGTACCAAACTGTTTCTTTGTAGAAAAACAAAAAAGTTAATCGTGCCTTATCATAAACAAAATTTCACTCTCGTTTTATGCCATGTGGTTAACAGAATCTCACAGTCGTTTTATGCCATGTGGCTAACAGAATCTCACAGTCGTTTTATGTTATATGGCAAACAGAATCGCACAGTTAGTTCATGCTCGTTTTAATTATGCCATGTGGTAAACAGAATACTCGTTTTATGACATGTGGTAACCAGAATCTCACACTCGTTTTATGACATGTGATTAACAGAATCTCGCAGTCGTTTTTATGTCATGTGGTAAACATAATCTCACACTCGTTTTATGACATGTGGTTAACAGAATCTCGCAGTCGGTTTTTGTCATGTGGTAAACATAATCTCACACTCGTTCTATGTCATGTGGTAAACAGAATGTCGCAGTCATTTTTATGCCATGTGGTAAACAGAATCTCGCAGTCGTTTTCATGTGACAAACCGAATCTCGTTCTCGTTTCATATGTTTTGTATTAAGTGAGGTTTGACGTTCCTGTCAACATTACTTTGGTCATTTTGGAGAAGTTGCTATCAATTTGGTTTTTATGCTAGGGCGGCCCTATTCGCACCACTTTGCCTTAGCAGGCTTAGACCTTCTCAGCGGTTTACCAGAACCCATGCTGGGTCGGCTTAAGCTCTGCATGGAAGCATAATGGTGCCCAATCTATTCCTCCAAGCCACGATGAGCGGGGGTCATTCATGCCATGTGATAAACACAATCCCACAATGGTTTATGTAATGGGATTGCTAGAATCTCATAGTCGTTGTATGTTATGTGATAAACAGAAACTCATATTCGTACTGGTTTTATGTCATGACCACAATCTCATACTCGTTTCATGTCATGCCTTAAACAATATTTCGCCGTCGTTTATGGTATGTGATAAAAACTATTCTCGTACTCGTTGTATGCCACTTGATAAATCGAATATTATATTTGCTTTATGCCATTTGATTAATAGCATCACGCTGTCGTTTTATATCATGTGATAAACAAATTCTCACACTGGTTTTATGCCATGTGATAAATATATTTTATACTCGTGTCATATCATGTGATAAACAGAATCTTGTATTCCTTTCATGCCGTACGATAAACATAATCTCACACTTGTTTATGTCATGTGATATACACTATCCTAAAATCATTTTATGACCTGTGATAAACACAATCACACACTTGTTTATTGTCATTCAATCGTAAAACTGAGTCTCATACTCGTTTAATGGCATGTGATCAAAACACACGTTTTATGCCACATGACAGAGAATCTCGGTCGTTAATTCTTATGTAATATATAGAATCTCACACACGTTTTATATCATACGATAAACAGAATCTCACCCTCTTTTTATGCCATATGACAGAGTATCGCAGTCGTTCAATTTTATGTGATAAACAGAAGCTCACACTCGATTTATTTCATGCGATAAACATAATCTCACTCTCGTTTTATGCCATGTGACAGAGTATCGCGGTCGTTCAATTCAATGTGATTAACAGAATCTCACACTCTTATGTCATGGAATAAACATAATCTCGTACACGTTTAGGCCATATGATAAACACAATCTCGCGCTCGTTTATGTCATTTGATAACCAGCTTCTCACTTCGTTTTCTTTAGACATGAATATCGTATAGCCTATGCTGGGATTCGAACCCGTGTCCAATGCTCTAAACATTGAGCCAAATAGTCGAATCCCTGACACAGTAGTCAGATAGTGGTGGTATACCTATTAGTTATGCGTAATATACAAGGTTGATAACTGACAGTAGGAATTGCGGTTCCTAACACCCATGATGACGCGAAGCCATTCTCAGCGAAATAAAGTCCGCTTCCGGACGACCCCCATCTTACAACATGAAATTTGTAACAAAGGAAAGAAGCATGGCTGGAAAAGAATCCCCGCCTATGATGGGATTCAAACCCGTGCCGCTCGGGTGAATGTCCAATGCTCTAACTACTGAGCCAAAAAGTCGTCTCCGAAAACTGCCAGAGCGTGGTGGTTATAAACCGAGAAGCTACGCATAATCTGCAAGGGTAGATAACATTTATTATTATTATTGTTGTTATTTCGTAACGTAAGGCAACCGTGATAGGTCATTTAAGTTACTCAGCATACATCCGCAAAACACACACACAGTCTTCCTAATCATGGCACTTTCTTTCGATGTTTTAGCCATTAGATGACTTAATTCAATAACGGCTCCATTCTGTCCTTCTGCCTATTAAATATGATATCAATCAGCCTCCATTTTAATCCCCCAGGTTATGTCAATCAAAACAAAGTATGGAATTTTGAACAAATACCCTCACCTAACGGATAGAAGCAATCGATCTGAGGATAATTTGAGACAGGTCAAGGATAAAAGTGTCTCTGGACACGTGTGCCCAGCGAAGGTTCGGATCAGCCTGCACATGTGCACAGGCTGGTCAGTCTTCTTTGTCCACTATATGGATGAACAGAGGCAGAGAGATTCTTTATCCAGACAATGTAAGCTGCATCCTGATGTGTGTTGGCATTCCCCGTCAAGCGCAAATGTTGGAATGCAAATTTTGCGTGAAGCGGCTTATCGGAAATCATGTATTGCAATTAACAAGAAAGTGATCCGTGGTGTTAGGAACTGGTTGCCGGCAGCTGAATATGTTCTATAAAAGCGTTATCCTTTGGAAGCACAGAATGCACCACATGACTGAAATGTATTGTGTGTACATATTTTCTGGGACAGACTAGCTATATAGTTTCGCCAATTAGGCCTCATTATTGAACTTCAGATGTTTTCAAACTTCCACAATGGAGTCAATAATCCCAAATGACAAGAAAATATACACTATATATGGGGAAGGGCGGGGAGGCTTTTTACGGCCGCCACACATTCCGTTAACACCAGCTGTAGTGACTTAAATGTAGCAAGTTCTGGTGGCAATTTAAGCCTGCGCATATCCAAATTCCCATTTGTTCGTGGAATTTTTTTTCTCGCAGAAAAGCGTTAACGTTTCTTCTTTCTTTCTACTGATACTTCGATCGGTCACATTTGACCATTACTCGCAGGTGTACATTGGTTTGCAGAATGAATGCCTGCACAGTAATCATGTAATTACGGTAGGGATCGTTAACCTGCACAGGGGATGGTTCTCCCTGCACAGGGGCCTCCAGTTAACGTCCCGATCCCGAAGGACGGTGCACTTGTGGCATTCATCCCTGCAAATGATGCCAGTGGAGAATGTTTGGACGCCGCAATTTTATTACCGCTGCCGGGAATCGAACCGGGCTCCTCTAGCATCAATGGAAAGTGCACTTTCTCTAGTATTGTTTATAGTGTGCTTAAATAGTTTTTTTTTAGAAAAACTTTCGAGCTTTTGACTTCACTCCGGCATCTGCGTTGTCATTGTCGTCGTTGTCGTAGTCGCCGTCGTCGTCGTCGTTTGCGTTCTGAAAAAACTTGACCTTGGCTATAACTTCTTAAGAACTTGACCTAGCCTCATGAAATTTCATACACATACACATCATCAAATGTGCTACATACTGCCCACGGGCCATACCTGTATTATTGATTTTGGATGAATTATCTCCCCTTTCCTAATATATTTCTGAAACATATTTTTCCTCTCATTTCAATGTTATTTATAGCAGCGGCTTCAAACTTCTCATGGTTGCTTCTTGGAACAAGAACTTTCCATTGATACCAAACTTTTTGGCGTGTGACCTTAACCTTTGAACTTTTACCTGTTTTTCGAAATTTTAACTAGCTTTATGACACTTTACCCACATACTCACCATAAGAAGAGTTACATTCTAAAAGTTCCATAACTCTTATCATGTAATTTTACAGAATTATCTCCCCTTTTATCTCCGTTTTTCAAACGATCTTCACTTTCGTTTTAATACCACTAGCAATACAGCCTTAAAACGTCACATGGATGTTCCTTGGGATAAGACCTTTCCATTTACATCAAGTGTTTTGACCTGTGACCTTAACCGTTCAACTTTGACCTTTTTTTTTTCGAAAATCTTACCAAAAACTTTAACCCCCGTTTTCTCTATATAAAGTTGGGTTTAGGGGGTGTTCATTTCACGGACTTGTTCACGTGATGGATATGCCTGAAAACACGACTGTCTACTTCTTACATCTTCTGCAAAATGGGACACCTTTAACTATTTTTAATTACATATTATATATGTGACGGCCTTTCTGTACCAACAGGTTTGTAATATTCAGTCAGAGTTCACAGTAAATCCAAACCAGATCCTGTCAGACGTCATCCTCACCTGCAATTACAGATTTATCCTGACAAATGACACCGGGAACCAGAATAATTATTTTATTGATATTAAGCTCGTTATCAATATTAACTGTTGATATACAGAAACTTTGCCATGTGTTACCTGCAATGATAATTGGCTATTTTATATAAAAAAATGGGCTTCTCTGTGATCATAGTGAACCCATCTGGATATATTTTGGAGGATCAAGTGGATATAGGAATTGATACTTTTATTCGGTGACCATACAATCAATCTTTGTCGAATTCGACAAAGATTTTTCTTCGACATTTTTGTAAAATTCGATAGATTAAAAAGTCCACATCGACTGGATTTCTATACCTGACTATTAAATAAACCTGTAAATAAATTTGTAAACTGTTGTATCCAATAGTGCCGAATTCGAGAAATTTTCAGTTCCATTATGCAAACACGCCTATACAAATAAATTGCCACCTTTATCGCCGAAAAAGAGAAAATTTTATGATAACAAATTGTGATATTTTTCTTATTTCTGCTCAAAATATAGATTGTGGGCACTCGTTAGAACCGCCTCATCGAGGCGGTTCTAACGAGTACCCACAATCTATATTGTAGAGCAGAAATAAGAAAAATCAAGTATACCCCTGTAATCCCCAGTTTTACCATATAAAAGTGGGGTTCAAGGGGGTCAAGATTATATAGGCGTGTTTTCGTGTTGCGATAAAGATTGAGCGTGAGAACGCGGGCTTAGACAAACTCATTGCGAAAACGCGCCTACACAAAAACTTTGTAAATTTTACCACCGGAAAAAAACGAAAATTTTAAGATGAAATATTGTGACATTTTTCTTATGTCTGATGAGAAAATCGATTGCTGATACTCGTTAGAACCGCCTGATCGACTGTTGGTACTGGAGGTGGTTCTAACGAGTACCCACAATCTATATTTAAGAGCAGAAATAAGAAAAATAAGGTTTAGCCCTGTAAACCCCAGTTTTACAAAAAAGTGGGGTATAAGGGGGTCAAATAGACGTGTTTGCGAGATGTGAGTGGATAATAAGAATGCCGTGTTAGGTCTAATGACGTACAGTTTAAGTCCTCTATAAAGAACAGCCAAAATTAAAGCTAATTCTGCTTTTAGATCTTTGTGTTTTCTAACCCTAGTGTCCATCTTTAGGCATGTTCAAAAATGTTCTCAAAACCATATTCAAACAGCCCCAAAGACGATTTGAATATGGGAATTTTACTATAAAGGAATAATTGAGAGGAAGACAAACTTGTCTAGTAAAAACAAAAAACATTTCCTATATACCATACGGGTGATTATGTTGAACAGAAGAATACGTGAAGATGCAACATACATTTAAAGCTGCTGAAACTCATAAATTTCGGCGTGTCGGTAATGGAACAACGGTAACTTATTGTTATGAAATTAACGCCTTTAACCTTTTTGTACCAAACGGAATCTTCCTTCTTATATAGCGGGAGTCCATTTCAACATTTAAGGGTATCAGGTTGTGTTTTCTTAAAAAGTTATTCGGAAATTAGTTGAACTTTTAGCAAACAGTGGAGGCCCTGATCAGACGCCGCGTTCTGCGGCGTCTGATCAGGGCCTGCACTGTTTGCCAGAGTACCCGTTTTAGGGTTTCTTGTACAAAATGGGGTAAAACGCAGTTTCAATATGCATATTTTTACATTTTCACAGATTTCTCCATCTTTCTTCTGATGTATACTTTTGAATGTCACCATGGACATTTGGGAGCATCTGACGCATATACACCACGATTACACATTCATGTGGCATAGTGTACAGCCCCCGCCCATCGGGGCTTGAAGCAATTAATTGGGCTGCATGATGCTTCCACGCAGAACATGAGTACTAGTAAACCGCTTAGATGGTCTAAGCGTGCCCAGGCAAAGTTGTGCTAGTCGGACCGTCCGTGCTTATAAACCCTATTGGTTTCATTGGGCAGCAAGTCTTGAGATGTCATTTCACCTCAATGTCGGGGAAATTGGAAGCAACGTCTCCAAAATGACCCATATAGTGTTGACGGGGACATTAAACCACAAATCAAACAAAGACGTAATCTCGAAAATGGTCATTTTTCTGACGAAAATGTTTGATATTTTCCTTTTTATACTCAAAACATAGGTTCCAGGTGCTAGTTAGCACCGCCTCAATGAGGCCGTTCTAACGAGAATCCACAACCTATGATTTTAAGCAAAATAAGGAAAATATTGAAAAAACCCGTAAACCCCAGTTTTCTTTATTATACGGACTTGTTAACTTGATGATAGCATCCGATATTCCTCTCTGATTGGTGATCGGGTCACGTGTTGGATCCCTGCTTGATCTGCTATATTCTTTCTTGGATATTGATCATGAAATATTTCCCACTAGTTACGAAAGAATTCGTAGAACTAAGCCTGCTCAGGAAAAGATTTTGATAACACATGTCTGTGAAATAGTGCATATTTTCAGATCCTCAAACCTATTTATTTTCTGTCAAAAATGTGTGATAACTTCATATATATTTTTTCTCTTTAAACATAGGTTATAGATGCTCGTTAGAATCGCCTCATTGAGGGCAGAAATAAGAAAAATAATGTTTACCCCTGTAAACCCGTTTTCTCTATACAAGTGGGGTTTAGAGGGTGTTTTTGTTTGTTTGAATTGCGGTTTAACGTCTCTGTTAACATAATTTAGATCATTTTGGAGACGTTGCTTCAAATTAAGATAAAATGACATCTCAAGCCCTGTCGCCAAATGAAACCAAAAGGCTTATATGCACCACTTTGCCTGGGCAGGCTTTAGATGGTGTTCTTTAATTTTTTTATTTTTTTTTTTTTTGGTTTTACGACCCTTTCAAGAGTATTTCACTCATATCCAGCCGATCGTTAATTAGAGGTGGGCGAAAACCGGAGTACCCGGAGAAAAACCACATGACCTTCCGTTGCAGAACTTGGCGTCTCAGCGAGGCTCGAACCCCAGCGGTGAGAGACCTAATGATCAAGAGTCAGCGCTCTTAACCACTAGGCCACGGAGGCCCGTTTTTAGATGGTGTTCATTACACGCATAAGTTAGCAAGATGGTATGGATAACATCATTCAAACACCCATATATCATTTTGACTCTCCTAAACCACACTTTTATATAGTAAAACTGGGGTTTACAGAGGTAAACCTTATTTTTCTTATTTCTGCTCTAAAATATAGATTGTGGATACTCGTTAGAACCGCCTCGATGAGGCGGTTCTAACGAGTACTCACATTCCATATTTTGAGCAGAAAAAAAGAAAACTAACACAATTTTCCATTGTAAAATTTTCGCTTTTTCGGCGGTAAAATTTGCAATGTTTTTGTATATATAATCTTAAATCTTTAAGAAATGAAGTTGAAAAAAAATGCGACCAGAACC
This sequence comes from Lucinisca nassula, assembly GCA_963580285.1. Classification (NCBI taxonomy): domain Eukaryota; kingdom Metazoa; phylum Mollusca; class Bivalvia; order Lucinida; family Lucinidae; genus Lucinisca; species Lucinisca nassula. The sequence continues at coordinate 6,351,226 of OY757010.1, forward strand.
AGACAGGCGTGGTTTCGCAATGTTGTTAAATGACCTGCTTGATATGACCTTAGTGGTGTTGACTGGGCCATCAACTCCTCAGTTAACCCATAAGATGCCAATCACAACAATTATCGTTCTGCTTTGTCAATTGTCGTCTGCTTTGCCATCTGCTAGTAACTTTAAAATTCATTTTTTTTTTCGCACAGAGTGGATCCATAAAACTGTCTAGATCCAGATGAGACTGATCCACGAATCAGACTGCTTCTTCTAGTCTGGCCAGGGTCCACACTGTTTGCCTGAATGCAAACTGTGTTTGAAAACTTTGAGGCGACATAAACAAACGACAGATGCAGTTTTTGTAGCATCTTAAGGGTTAATGTCAGATTAGGGTTTTCATGGATGTCTGACTGATTTCATGCTTGTTATATTTTATTAAACGCAGAACACAATTCTGATATGTATTTCTGGATCAGGCGCCGCATTGTCCTGTGAGGCCTGATTGTGATCGTCATCTACACTGTTTATAAATATTTCTGTTTAAGATTATTGCGAAAACACGCCTATACAAATACATTGTAACGTTCAGCGCCGAAAAAAAAACGAAAATTTTAAGATGAAAAATTGTGATATTTTTCTTAAAGCTGCTCTAAAATATAGATTGTGGGTACTCGTGATATTTTTCTTATTTCTGCTCAAAATATATATTGTGAGTACTCGTTAGAACCGCCTCATCGAGGCGGTTCTAACGAGTGCCCACAATCTATAATTTAGAGCAGAAGTATGAAAAATAAGGTCTACCGCTGTAAACCCCAATTTTACAATATAAACGTTCAAGGGGGTCAAAATTATATAGGCGTGTTTTCGTGATGGATAGGAAGTCCTGATTGCCCCCGCCCAGCCCTATTGACTTGAGCAAATGACCGTGTTCCACCTCATTCTTTCACGTCCACTATTTCGACATTTTCGATGCCTCAGGACGTGTGACCTACTCCCATGCCTCGAGGCTTTCACCTAAGGTGATCAAAAGGACATGTCTGAAACCTGTGGAGTAAAGTAATAACGTTACGTTTAAAAGATAAAATGTTCATAACTTACTTGGTATTGTTTTTCACAATTTTTCAAAATTACTCTTATTCTGACAATGCCGAGGGACAGAAATGTATGTGAATAAGAGTAATTTTGAAAAATTGTGAAATTCATAATTCCCTACGGAATTCTATTCAAAATTACTTGGTATTGTTTTTTAATTTTGCTAAACAAAGATAGATTCTCGACGACGTCTGCGATTTTAAGGACTATCAAAGCGGTATGGGTGTAAAGGGCGTGCTGTTTAGACATCGGTTTCCGCCACGCGCCCCTCGCCCCACCAGTTTTTTTTTTCTTAAGGTACTAAAATGTTGAGCCTGACGCGGACAGGAATGTTTTCAGTGCGATCCTTAACACGATTTTTATGACGTGCTGCTCTGTACCGTGTTATGTTTTAATAATGCTATTTACCAAAACAGAAGTACTTTTCATGTCCACTTCAGTTCCGAAATTTATTCAGCAATACGTACATGCTCATATGTGAGCAACAATGAGGACCATATGTTAGACTGGCACACGGTCCAAATATGTTATCCTCTTGAAATAAAGTTATTATTATTATTATCATTATTATTATTATTATTATTATTATTATTATTATTATTATTATACAGTATTGATATGAATTGCAATATTAATCATTTCGATAACACACCCGTGCAAATTGGTTAATTTTTACTCATCTCCAAAATGGCCATTTTTCTGATGAAAATCTGTGATAATTTTCTTATAAATACTGCAAACATACGTTGTGGGTGCTCGTTAGAACCGCCTCATTGAGGCGGTTCTAACGAGTACCCACAACCTATGTCTTGGAGCAAGAATAAGAAAAATAATGTATACCCCCGTAAACCCCAGTTTTCTCTATATAAAGTGGGGTAAAGGGGGGTCTTCATTTCACGGACTTGAACACCTGATGATGGGGTTGAGTATGTATGAGTTGATAACGACAATGACAAAGACTAATAACACTATTGAGGCAAACGTGTCAGCTCTTTTAAATTTTCACTGTTCATACAAATAACATCTTCTAAGAGGACGCAACAGAAAAAACAAGAGGTCCATGAGGTCCTGGTCGCTCCCCTGAGCCCTGTGCAAATTTGGTAGTACTCAATCACCTGATGCTACATACCAAGTTTCAAGACAATCAGCCAAGTGATTCTGAAGATAAAGATTTATTAAAGGTTTTTTACCATAATAGGGCATGGTGGCTATCTTGGTCACAGGACCTGAACCATGCAACTAAACTGGCATAACCCGATGTACATTATATAAAATTCAAATAAAATTGACCCAGTGGTTTCAGAAAAACATGTATTTTCAAATGTCAATGGACCCGTTGTGCCAGGGTCATCAAATGATCTTGACTTTTTAGCATGCATTTTGCATCTATTCCCATGTAACAGACCCCAATATTTTTCTAAAATTGCATTGTTCCACCTTTTTACCATTTAAAAAGCCATACCAACCAATTTGACCTTGATGTAAAATAGGTCACGGTTAACCTAATTTCGTCATTGTTGCAAACTTGCTAGTACTCAGTCACCCAATGTTACATAACGAGTTTCAGGACAATCGGCCCATTAGTTCTGGAGAAGAAGCTTTTTAAGTTTTTTACCATATTCAGGCATGGGGGTCATGTGCCCCGGAACATTTGTATAAATATTTGTTCCTTTACAGTCCTTAGGATGCATGTAAAATTTAATTGAAAATGGCCCAGTGGTTTTAGAGAAAATGTATTCTAAGATGTCAATGGACCTGCAATACAAGTGACCTTGGATCAAGGTCACCGAATGACCTTGACCTTAAGCATTCATAGACATTTAATTTTTAACTGTTCTTATATCATAAATCACAATACCTTTCGAAAAAAATGCATCGATTTACCTATTGCCTACGGAGCCAAATTTGATCTTGGTGTAAAATAGGTCAAGGTCCACCTAGGGTCATCATTTTTGCAAACTTGGTAGTACTCAGTCACCCGATACTGCGTACCAAGTTTCAAGACATTTGGCCCCGTGGCTCTGGAGAAGATGTTTGTTTTGTGATTTTTACCATATTTGGGCATGACAAACATCTTGATCATGTGACCTGGACCATCCAAACAAATTTTTGTTCTCTAAGTGTCCTTAGGATGCATATAAAATTCAAATGGAATTGGCCAAATGGTGTTAGAGAGAAAATGCATTCTAATATGTAAATAGACCTGCAATACAAGTGCCTTGGTCAAAGGTCAGTGAATGACCTTGACCCTAAGCATCCACAGGCATTCATTTTCTACCCATTCTCATATCACAGACCACAATATGTTTCGAAAAATGCTTTGATTTACCTATTTCCCATTGAAAAGCCTAAGGAGTCAAATTTGGCCTTGGCGTAAAATAGGTCAGGTTCAACCTAGGATCATCATTTTTGCAAACTAGATAGTACTCAGTCACTCGATGCTACATACCAAGTTTCAAAACAATCGGCCTTGTGGTTCTGGAGACTAAAATGTATAAGTTTTATACCATATTTGGGCATGGCGGCCCTCTTGGTCATGTGAATAATTTTTTGTTCCCTAAATGTCCTAAGGCTGCATATAAAATTTAAACGAAATTGGCCCCTGTTAGAGAAATGTATTCTAATTTGTCAATAGACCTGCAATACAAGTGACCTTTGACCAAGGTCAATGAATCGTCTTGACCCTAAGCATTCACAGGCATTCATTTATATCCATTATCATATCACAGACCACAAAGTTTGCAAGACTAGGCAGCAGGCGACATAAACAGTCGACATTTTCAGATGCAGTTTTGTGGCATCTTTAGGCTTAACGATTAGGGTTTTCATGGATGTCTGACTGATTTCATGCTTGTGATATTTTATTAAACGCAGAGCCCACTTCTGATATGTATTGCTGGATCAGACGCCGCATTGTCCTGTGGGACCTGATTGTGTTCGTCAGCTACACTATTTATAAATATTTCTGTTTTGGATTATTGCGAAAACACGCCTATACAAATACATTGTAAGCTTTACCGCCCCCAAAAAAAAGAAAATTTTAAGTTGAAAATCGTGATAGTTTTCTTATTTCTGCTCAAAATATATATTGTGAGTACTCGTTAGGACCGCCACCCATCAGAACCGCCTCACCGAGGCGGTTCTAACGAGTACCCCCAAAATTAATCTACATTTTAGAGCAGAAATAAGAAAAATAAGGTTTACCCCTGTACACCACAGTTTTACTGTATAAAAGTGGGGTTCAAGGGGATCAGAATTATACAGGCGTGTTTTCGTGATAGCTAGGTAGCAATACAGTATTGAACATGTTGAAGTGGGTTGCAGAATTAATGGCGTTGAGTATGTATGAGTTGATAACGACAATGACAAAGGCTAAAAACAATGTTCATGCTCTTTAAGATTTTCACTGTCCATACAAATAACACCTGCGCGGGGCACTCAACAGAAAAACCGTCATGATGCCAGAAACAGTTTTGGCACGTTTGTTTGAAAGGTGCCAGCAACCAAACCGTAGCCCATTGTGCAGTTGTTTAGCCATGTACATGTATTTATACTGTTTAAATCTTTGAACAATTTGAAAATCCTAAACTACCAAGTTGGTTTGCAAACAAAACAAATGCAGAGAAAAACTGCAACATGAACTGGTCATGGGAAAGCTGGTAATTATAACTATATCGGTATCACAAACGTTTACAAGTTGAAGTATTAAAAATTTCCTGACAAATTGGATTGACAGGGATTGTAGTGTGTTCCCATAATAAAAAAAAAAAACAAACAATAAAACGATTTTGTGTTGAAACTGGTTATGACGTTCTCAGACATTTCTAAAGATTCTGCATACCCACTGGAACTTGACGATTAAGAAACATCGCCTCAACGCAATGCCGTTCCATCGACGTTGGTAGCTCGTTAACTGTCTGATAATCTATTCATTTTTTTGTGTTGTTGTTGCTGTTTCAAGAGTCTGCATCAATACTGTTCTCAGACGACAATTTTACTCAGTTTTCTCTCCCTTACACTTTCCTCAACAAAACTTCGATATTGCTACAGAACATTCTGACATACGTTTTTAGAGCCATTGTACGACCATAAGACCTAAGCGACCATCGAAGACTCGATGCGCACAGTCCGATCAGAGTCTTCGCTGTTCGCATGAGCTTTCTACAGTGTCTAGACTATTCAGAAAAGGACCCAGCAAAAACTCTGACAAACCTGGCTTTTTGCATAGATCTGAGCCTTCCCTGGTCGGAAGGGTATTTGTATTCACCTTATTTGCATTATCTGGTGGTTCCTGGTCTGAAGGTTATCTGTGTTGGAAAAACAGGTAACCAGACCCCCCTGACCTTTCAAGGTCAGGGGGGTCTGGTTACCTGTTTTTCCAATATTGACAATGTACAAGCTGGGAGTCAGCAAATAATGCAAATATGGTGAATAGGTTTTGTCGAACACTGGCTTATGCGGACGAATATGTTTTGTAAGTTAGAATTTAGTTCAAATTCAATCTTATTCTTCTGTTTCACCTTTTCACTGACACAACCCTGCAACATAGTGCATTTTTACATATCCAAAATGGCTACTTTTCAAATGAAAATCTGTGATATTTTTTCTTATTTTTACAGTAAACATTGCTTGTGGGTGCTCGTTAGAATGAGGCGGTTCTAACGAGTACCCACAACCCCTGTATTGGAACAGAAATAAGAAAAATGATTTATATTTCCGTATAGACCCCAGTTTTCTCCATATAAATTGGGTTTTAAGGGGGTTTTCATTTAAAGGGCTTGTTCACGTGAAGTAAGGCGAATAGATACAGCTAGATGGGGGACAATCTTCCATATTCTTATATCGAATGTCAACAAAAGTCTAGCAGTTAGAGATAGTCACATGAACATTAGCAACAAAACACAAATTGAACCCGTTGATAAACATTCAACTCCAAAACTTTGGGTCGATCGATAAACAATCGACCACAAAATCGGCAAATGCGGTAGATGTACACCCCTTTGTCATAAATACCTTGACTGCTTTCCAATGAATCAACATACAAACGTTTTAAGGGGGATGGGAACACCTGGCAGATTGTACTGCCATTCATTACGAAAACACGCCTATACAAATATACTGTAACCTTTATCGTTGAAAAATTGTGATATTTTTCTTATTTCTGCTCAAAATATAGATTGTGGGTACTCGTTAGAACCGCCTCATCGAGGCGGTTCTAACTAGTACCCACAATCTATATTTTAGAGCAGAAACAAGAAAAATAAGGTTTACACCTGTAAACCCCAGTTTTACTATATAAAAGTGGGGTTCAATGGGGTCAAAATTATATAGGAGGAGGAACAAATTCTTTCCTTTAAGAGTTGGTCGTATTGTCATAGAGACAAAAACACTTTTGCAGGAGTGCCTTCCCTGAAGGGGTACCAATTCCCCTCAAATAATCAAATGCAGAACTCTATCATTTTGTGTTTGCTTTCTGAAAACATGCGTTACAAGCGAGAAAGCTGCATTTTTCTATTAAATTTGAACTTCCAGTCTTCGTATCATTGTGTCTTTGTGTCTCTGCTACTACTTATATTACAGAGCTAATTACGACTGAAATTTCTCAGAGTTTTCAAGGGTCTTTTTCTTAAATTCTGATCTATTTGTCTAGTTTTGAACTATTTTATTTCCGTTGTTAATGTCTAGGTTGAACAAATCGTTTTACTAGAAAAGCATTTGCATAAGACCTGTTCAGTAAGTGAAATCCAACGTTGCTTCCGTTTAGTCCGATTATTTGTCTATTTTTTATCATTAAAATTTACACCCATTATGTTACCAAGTCCATATAATGAACGCCCCTTTAAACCCCACTTTGTATAGAAAACAACTGGGATTTTCATGGGTATATATTAGTTTTCTTACTTTTGCTCCAATACATAGGTTGTGGGTCATATGTTGTGGGTACTCGTTAGAACCGCCTCAATGTCTTGGAGCAGAAATAAGTTAAATAATATATACCCCTGTAAACCGGGGTTGTCTTTTTACGAAGTGGGGTTTAGAGGGGTATTCATTTCGTTTATTATTGCTATATTATTGTAATTATTCTACTGCTTTTCTTTATCTGTCCGTCCAAATTTTGTCCGGACGAGTTCTCAGTAAGCACTGGGCGGATTGTTTTGAATAGATATGGGTATGAAGTTTTGCAAGACGGTTTCAAAATCGAAACCCGCGGACCTTAAACTTTTCTTGGGACAGGCAAAAGATTCCAAATTTTGTACGGACGAGTTGACTTTTTTTCTGAAATTTGTGGGGTTTGATAGATATCAATATGAAATTTTCCAAGACGGTTTCAAAGGGTCACTCGGGGTGCGCCGGGGCCGCGCCCCTCCCCCTCTTTTTCATAAAAGGCCTTATATCTCAGAAACATTTCAGATCACCACCCCTAAAACATATATATTCTTGCACCAACCTAGGGGCCCCATGTGTTGCGTCAAGACCATGTCCCACCCCTTTACTCCATAAAAGGCCCTATATGTCAGACACCATTCAGATCCCCACCCCCATATATATGCTTGTTCCTTATGATAACATCCATTCAGGGACACCAACCTCTAGGTCCCACGGGTGCGCTGGGGCCATGCTCCACCGTTACTCTTCATAAAATGCCATATCATAAACTGTTCAGATTCCCACCCCTAAACAATACTTATGATAAGACGCATTCAAAAACACCATCTTGGGGTGGGGGTCTGGGAGGGTGTGCAGGGGCCATTTCCCATCTTTCCCGCCTCATAATCTCAGAAACCGTTCAGATTCCCACCCCTAAACCATTTATATGTTTGGTCCTTATATAGACACACAGACCAGGATGTTGCACACACAACTGTTAAAATACATGTAGCTGCTGCATGGTAACAAAGAAAATGTCAAGAGAATTAAATCCCTGAAGAGTCACAGTCACAGCCGATTGATGCCGACGTCGGTTGCTCAGTCGGATGCGCGTCTGACTGGTGATCAGGAGGGCGCGGGTTCGATACCTGCCGGGGTCGGCAACATTCTTTCTTGAAGATTGGTCATGAAATCTTTTCTACGGTCATTCTCTCCCTTCCGCTGACTCAAGAAGGGCAGTTGTCAATTTCTGGCGAAAGAATGTGCGCTGTACAGGTTAATCGCTTACGTATAAGCTTGCCCAGGAAAAGTGCGGATAGGCAAACTGACCGGCTCAAAAATGACCTAAATAGTGTTGACTTGGCCGTTAAACTCCAATACAAACAAACAAACAAACAGCCGACTTAAAGTAAAAGGCGCCACAGGTTTGTATCTTCAGAATACTGTGAAATAAGACCAACTAAAACTAAGACTAATTCTGCTATTAAAAGCTGTTCGTATTCAGAAGGTTTCGGTGTTTGCTAAACTCAGGGTCCTCTGGTAAGGGACCACCTTTGGAACTGTTCAAAATGGTCTTAAAGAACAGTCCCAAAGGTGGTCGTAATATAAGAATTTTAGTGTCATTGATTTATTGTCACTGTGTGTTCCAGATGTCGAACGCAACGTCATTGTTACTGACTTACCCTGCGCTGTTGCATACACACATCTGCAAACGTATCCTACAGGAGAAAAATAAATCAATGGCGACGTAGCATGCGTGCCTTCGGAAAACAGATAACAATGTGATAATAAATCACTGACATTTTTGTTTCATACAACCCTCTTGAAAACACTACTTCGTGACAATAAATCACTGGAAAACTGTGGATGATGCTGCTGCATAAAGGTCTCTGTGAAACTGACAGCCGTGGGACAATAAATCGCTTGCGATGATGCTGCATGCATGTCTGTATACTCTACAATACTGACTTCGTGGGACAATAATGCACTAACTATACTTTTGCATAGATGCCTCTGAAAACCTTCATACGTGGTGACAATATACCGTTGATGACGACAATGCATTAGGGTCAATGGCATCCAAGAAATCCTAACATTTCACGTTATTTGCTGCCGTTCAATATACAAAGCAACTACATGTACAGTAGAACTTCGATGACTCGAACACCGATGGCTCGTTTACCATGGATGCGTCGAACCCATTCTTGAGCCCCTAGCGAAATCCTCTACATAAGAAATAGTGGGGGATAATTAAGGAGATTTTAGTCTATTATCTTGCAAATGTATGCTGTGTGTACTCATTAGAATCGCCTCATTCATTAGAATCGCCTCGATGAGGCGATTCTAATGAGTACACACAGCATACATTTTCACTATAGAACACCAAAACGATTCATAAAAGTATCTCGGTATGCCTTCTGACAGTAACCTCAGTGGCTCGCACTACCCCAGTCTCGAACAGATTTTCGAGGTCCCAAAGGTGTTCGAGCCATTGAGGTTCGACTGTATTTAGATCGAAAACAAAACGGATTTGTTCTTCGGTTCGTCATATTTATGAGACGATATCGTTTCATCATCTTAGACATATTTGCATCCGTCTTAGCATATCATTGAATGAAATCCTAACTGCCATACATGGCCAGATATGTGTGTTTTAATTGACAATTTATTACTCCCATGCACATTTCGTACTGGAGCTGCAGTAATTTATTTAAAAAGAACTAATTAATTGATGGTGGAACATGGTTATGTGGAAAACGAAGTTACGTCTATATCTTCTACAGACTTGATTAACTGCAGTTGCCGATTTAAAACTTTTCAACAAAAAACGGACGTTTATGACGAATCAGTCGTAAAACAAGAGATGGAGAATAATTCGACCTTAACTTTCTTTAAAATAAACCAGTATTCACAGGTAAGATAACTCATTGTTTTAGTGTCACTAGTACATCGCGCTCTCATTGTTTAGGGAGGCACCTTTTTTTTCTTTTAACTTTTGTGTTATATGAGGTCTTCGATGGGGAAATAAATTTATTTCCTGAAGTAAATTATTTCGGTTAACAATAGACTACTTTCCACCGAGGGGCAATGATTGTAAGGAAGCAAACAGGAATCTTTGAAACGTGCCTCTCTTTGGCAGAATCGGGTTTATTTGTTCCTCTTAAATATTCAAGTTTTATACAACCTAAGCGTACATTTTGCTTTCAGGCGTTTATGAATTATATAGACAAAATAGAACAGATTAGTATTTAGCGTTTGGAGTTCCTTGTTAACATGTCACACACTGTGACAATGCAAGAAATGGACAGCCGTACCACCAGTCGTAATTATATGAGCCCCGCCAAGCGAATTTGTGTCTTCGAGCATTCCGTCATGACCAATTTTAACTGCGCATGCCATGCCATTCAGAAGGGCCAGGGATATGGCTTCCTGTCTGAAGGTTCCTCTTGATTCACTGCTTGTATGAGCGAGCAGCGAAGGTTCTGGCGTGACTGCGCGGATGCGCAGGCTCGCCTGAACCTTCGCTGCTCGCATAGGCGATAAGTACCAAAATCGCTTGACGGGGCCCATATATAGTCATTTCGACGATTTACGAAATCGTCGAATTACAATTTAATCCACGTAGTCATTTCAACGATTATATACTCCGGAGTCTGAAGAAATAGATTGGCTGCACGATGTTTCCACTCAGAGCTGAAACCGACCACAAATGAGTACTGGTAAGCCGCTTAGAGGGTTCTAAGCCTGCCCAAGCAAAGTGTTACTTGTCGGACTGTCCATGCATATTAACGACATTGGTTTCAATGGGCGGCAAGGCTTGAGGTGCCATTTCATCTCAATGTCGGTTAAAGTCCCACAAACTTTGGAAGCAACGTCTCCAAAATGACATAAATAGTGTTGATGGGGACGTTCAACCTCAAATCAAACAAACAAACGATTATGTACTGATGCTTAACTGTAAATAGTTACCTAGTAAACAATTTCTGGTTATTAAGCATTTAACGGTGATTGTAAGTAGCCACTCCGGTCGAATTAACATGGCTATTCGAATATATTTCCTTCTTGCCCATGTATTGTATTTCTCTGTATTGTATTTCTTCTTGCCCATGTATTGTATTTCTACTGTCCTTATGGCCTTCCTTTGTTTAGGTTTCCATTATGGTCTGGTCGCTTCATGTTTGTGCTTCTTTCCCTTTGGTGTCTTTGATGGGTGGAGTAAGTTAATTGTATCGATTCTTGATCTTTGTTTTACTTCTACTTTCTAACATATCAAGCAAGGTGCGTGTACAAAAGAATATTTAAAGACAACTGAACCATTCACCTTATTTGCATTATCTGCTGGTTCCTAGTCTGAAGGTTATCAGTGTTCGAAAAACAGGTAACCAGACCCCCCTGACCTTAAAAGGTCAGGGGGGTCTGGTTACCTGTTTTTCCAGTATTGACAATGTGCAAGCTGGGAGCCAGCAAATAATGCAAATATGGTGAATACTCGAGAATCAATCAATTGGCGTTTGTTTCCAAATGAGGACCTAAGTTTCCAGAGGACATAATTGGATCCCGGTGTTTTTTTATGTTGAACCCAAGGAACTCACAGTAGTCAACTGAATCTTTACTCTTACCTATTCGAAAGAAACGAACGTGAGCGTGTTCCTTCAAAGAAAACTTCAAACTAGCAGGCGCAACTACTGATAACGAACGGATACACGTGGCGTATTATCCGCCATTTCCTAACCGAAACAACTTCCGGGACTTCCATTTTCCTTTCCGATGAGCTATACCTCTGTGACGAGTGAGTGACTGTTTGAGTTTAACGTCTCACCAACAGCTAAGGTCATACGGAGAAGCCCGGGATCGATCCTACGGCCCCTAGTTTACAAGGCGAGTAGCGTAACCACTACACCACGGAGGCTTCTTCCTCTCTGACGAATAGACATCGATCGATCTATAAGAGACAAAGTACTTCTGAAAGAGTTGTCTCGTGTCAAAGTACGTCCATACACCTTAATGCGACAACTTCTAAGCTAAAGTGCCATTTAAGCTAATCATGTACCTCTGTACGAAGAGTGTAGCCGCGCAAGCAGTAAAGGACGCCCAGCCTCGCCAGAACATTTTCTGATCGCCACTACAAAAAGCATATCGACTTCTGTGATTTTGCTCTACAGTGCTAGCTTTGTATTCAGGAGATAATCATCCCAGTTGAAAGATTTTACTCATGGGTATAATATTGTTAAAATCTTGATTGTTTTATATCGCCCTGAAATGTGGACTGGAATAGACATTTATTTTTGCCAAGAGTATTCGTTTCAAGACTAGCTTAACAGGCCGTTGCAACAGTGCACGGTCTGCCTTGCATATTTACTGTTACCAAGGACAAATTACGAACTGGGAGCGGCTGGGCTAGGCGAAGGTGTCATGCCCCAGCAGGCACATGACGTAATTGTGACGTCACATCAACGTCGCTACGTCATGACGTTTATGCAACGTCACATCAACGTTTGTGCAACGGCGTGACGTTGTACCGACGTTAATTTGACCGTTGCCCTAGCGACGTGTGCCTAATGGGGTATCTTACGTCACTGGAGCGTCCAATTTATATTTGCTTTCAGTCTGGAAAGGCATGTTGTCTTTGCAGCAGGTAAGGGTAGAGGGGGGACGTTGTTATTTCTTCAGTAACTACACTTCATTTCATTTTCCTCTCTCCCGTCCTTCGAGTTTATCTCCTTTACAGTCGCTTCTATTCTCTGCCTTCTCTGTGAGACGTCACAAAGTGACCCACAAAGGTTTAAAAGTTTATGCTCTAAACATAGATTGTAGGGTATGAGGCGGTTCTAACGAGCACCCACAATGCATGTTTGGAGCAGACAAAATTTTTGAAAGCTGAAAAATGCAACGATGCCATTAGTTAACGTATTGATGAAGTCAAATATACTAATATAGTTGCTGAAAAAATGAGTATTGTTTGTTTGATTTGATGTTTAACGTCCCCGTCAACACTGTAAAGGTCATTTATGAGACGTTGCTTCCGATTTTGTGGGACTTTTACCCGACATTGAGATTAAACGACTTCTCAAGCCATGTCGCCTGAAAAAAATGAGTAGCTTTTGCAAATGCAAATACAAAAGCTACACACGTTTTTCAGCATACTTACTTTTTTCAGCAAAATACCACTTTCATCACGAAATACGCCTCCTCTTAAAGTAGAAGTTGAGGCAATGATCAGGAATCGATACAATTAACCCACAGCTCCCATCAGAGACACCAAAGGGAAAGAAACACAAACTTGAAACAACAAATCCTAATGGAAACTTTAATAGCAGAAAGCCAAAAGGACAGTTACTTCGCACAAAATGGTCAATAGGCTATCAAAAATAAAATACTATAAGCGAAACAAACACCCAAAGACAAACCATAACGAAAATAAACCGCGACAGAAGAACTGCCTTGGAACGGTCAGCGGAAACGAATTCCACTGGGGGGGGGGGGGGGGAGCTAAATCGATTTTACGTGACCACAATCCTCGCCCTTACTGCCGTCGCGATTAAGACAAATAATTTGTTCAGTCCGCATGCGCATGAAGGCCTTCTAACTCATCATTGCAACATCTCCGTGAACACAAAAATCAAACAACCACAGAGATGAAACAACGGGGAGGACTCGACTGCAAGAAACCACTGAAATGCTGGAGCAAAAGAAAACCAACAGTTAGACTCCGATGGGCCCAACCAGAGACAGGGCATCAGGTACCAACCAACATAAGCCTTTACGCTGGAACCGTCAAAGAATCTGAGGCTTGACCCACCGGCGTGCAATAAAAGAGGGAAGCAAAGTTGTCAACCGTGATTGGGTTAGGGGTATAAATATGACTGATCAAACCATCGAAATAGGTATTATCAATATTTAATAAAACGTCCAAATATCTAGAAGTGGAGCTAAAAGCTTCAATGATTTCAGACTGGTTTTCAGCAGAAAGGGACATTATGAAGTCTCTCTCATAACAAAACAAAAACAGATCAGCCACAAGTGGTGCTCAATTAGTACCCATCGGAATACCAACAACTTGTCTAAATAACTTAGTACCAAATCTTATATAAATATTGTCAAGTAGAAAGGTGAGAGCTTCACACACTTTCTGACATGACCATGAAGTATAATGTTTATGCTCTTCAGAAATGAAAAAAGGCATTTCTTACATTACATGCAAGATAGAGGGAGTCTTCCCTATGAAATGTCGTTTCAATTAAATCATTAACTTTTTCTTTTATAAGATTATGAGGAAGTGGAGTATAAAGGGTGGAAAAGTCATAAGTAGACAGACTTGAAGCACGAAAACGCCTGGATTTCTATTTATTTAAAACTTCATTAGAATTTTTATAGACCAAAACAGATTTCTACCTGATCTTTCGACGACTTTGTCGCAATATTTTATCAAATGTTTTTTATGGCAGTAAAACATGAAGTTAATAATTTGGAAAGGTTAGTGGTGGTACAAGCGCTTGAATTTGCAATAAACCGTGCTTTGTTTGGTCTTTTATGAAATTTAGGTAATCAATATAACGTAGGAAGCTTGTCTTGGCCTTCTGTAACACAGACAGCAAACTTGGTGGCCGAATGACAAATGTGGTCATCAACTAAAGCCCACTTTTATATAGTTAAACTGTGGTTTACAGGGGTATAGGGGTATACATCGTTTTTCTTATTTTTCCTCATAAACATAGATTGTTGGTACTAACGAGTTCACACAAACTGTGTTTTGGGTAGATGTATGAAACATATGAGAATTTTTTTATCTGAATCATTTGTTGTTGGTGGTAAAACTTTCAATATATTTGAAAAGGCATGTTTTCGTAATACATGTAGTTAGATATTGCACAGTTGACCATCGTACAGTATCTGAAATCGGAAGCTGCTGATACTGTACGCTCAAAAATCGTTAGCTCCTTTACACGATATTTATAAAAAGCACAAAAAATCAATAAAATTCATTAATGACACTTTAAACGAACACATGTTTTGGAAGGTAAGAGGTGTTTCTTTTCAAATTTGCTTCGATTTGCAATCATAATGCGCCCTGTTCTTCACAAGAACACGATTCTGATGCTGCATCAGTGATTTATCTCATCCTCGCTTTCGGCGATCGTTACTATTTTACATTTTGTCTGACATGTGGTCAGTTTACACATCTATTAAATTAGCGAAAGCCAAATACGGTTATAAACCAGCATATCTCAATACCCGTTTGATAGTTCTATAGTCCTACCATCAAACTAATAACCTCTTTGTTCAGGGCCTATCCTGTTGGCGACTGTACGATTAGCTGCTAGCTTCGTTTTTTTCTTTGTACGATCAGCTGCGATTATCACTGCCTGCAAGTTTCCTGCTGCTTTGATTGGAGACGTAGTTTTAGCCTTGATAGATCCTATTTTGATAACTTGACTGAACACCTATGTACAGAGAAACGGTAAATATTGCTAACAGAGTCATAATGGTGATACTAAGACCAATGGATCTTCATACACTATATATATGACCCCTGATACAGGCATTTTCAAGACTCGCTATTCCCACCACCTTGAGCCGTTGACATTTTCGGATTGGGAAGAGCATTCCACTCTCTAATGGCCAGAGGGAAGAATTGATTTTCTTGAAAACCATTGAATGGTGATTTCTACACCTTCTAGCTGGGGGAACAAGGTCATCTGTTTGATTGCTTGCACTTTGTTATACAGTATTAGCATCCTGTAGCATACTGTCTGTAGCATACTGTCTCAAAGAAGGTGCATTGTACTGGTTATCCGATAGACTGATAGCAAGCGGTTGGTAGCTATGCTCCATAGAGTAGATTGTGGGTAATCGTTAAAACGCAATATTATTCAGTACAAGTTGTGTCTTTTTGTGTTCCAGTCTATATGTAGCTTACGCGTTTATGTTCGATAGCCGGAAAAGCCCGTTAACGGGCCACGGTTTATTTTGTTTTTCTTTGTCTGATTTGAGGTTTTACATCCCCTTCAACACTGTAAACCTCTTTTTGGAGACGTTGCTTCCAATTTTGTGGGACTTTTACCCGACATTGAGATGAAATGACATCTCGAGCCCTGTCGCCCAATGAAACCAATAGGGTTTATAAGCATGGACGGTCCGACCCACACCGCTTTGCATAGGCAGGCTTAGATCCTCTAAATGGTTTACCAGTACTCGTGTGCGGGTCGGTTTCAGCTCTGCATGGAAGCATCATGCAGCCCATCTATTTCTTCAAGCCCCGATGGGCGGGGGCCGCGGTTTATTTCGTCTGTATCCCGTAAACGATACCAAAGATGCCAGCAACAATTGTCGTCTGCTTTGTTGTCTGTTGGGTACTGTTAAAGTCATTGTTGCAAACAATGTGGTTCCAGATCAGACAGCTCCTCAAAGGGCAGTTTGATCAGGATCCACAGTGTTTGCCTATACATATAAAATATGTTTAAAGTTGGCAATAATGGGAAGCAGACGACCTAAACCGTAGACATTTTCAGGTGAAGTATTTTTTTCTTGACATCTTAAGAGAGTCAAATTGACAGCACCTATCCTTGTTGACAGTAGATAGCCCGGACTTGATTTTGTTTGTTTGTTGGTATTCTATGGGGCGCCCTTTTACTATTTAATCCGTATTTATAGATATCCATAAATCGAATTATGGATATCCATAATTCGATTTATGGATATCCATAAATCAGCTGAATAGTGGCTATCCATAATTCGAATTATGGATATCCATAATTCGCTTTATGGATATCCATAATTCAGATCGATTTATGGATATCCATAATTCGAATTATGGATATCCATAAATCACCACCAAAGCTTTTGGTTTAATGATTTCTCCCTAAGACACGTGATTGTTTAAAAATTTTAAAGGTCTTCATCATCGCATGAAGATTATGGCCAGTCAAAGGGACCTGTCTGCCGTGCAGCCTTGTCAGCCCGTAAGACTTCCAAAGCAACGGACACCCCAACGCAGAACACCGGCCATGTGTGCAGTTAAATATCGGAACCAGCCGTAAGATCTGGAAATTCAGGCCCTCTGGAATCACCTCTATGAGGACTGCGCACCTAAGGACACTGAAAGTCGGACGTCAGATTATAATGATCAAAACATACAATCCGTGCATGATTTCTGGAGAAAAAATGCACATGATCGTTATATATAGTATTAACATATATCCATCGGTCCCCGCCCATCGGGGCTTGGAGAAATAGATGACCGCTTCCACACAGAGCTGAAACTGACCGCACATGGGTACTGGTAAACCGCTTAGAGGATCTCAGCCTGCCCAGACAATGCAGTGAGAGTCGGTCTGTCCATGCTTATAAATCCTATTGGTTTCATTGGGCAGCAGGGCTTGAGATGTCATTTCATCTCAATGTCGTGTAAAAGTACCACAAAATTGGAGACAACGTCTCCAAAATGACATTTAGAGTGTTGACGGGGACGTAAAACTTCAAATCAAACAAACAAAGGTTTCACTAGGCGACAGGACTTGAGATGTCATTTCATCTCAATTTCTGGCCAAAGTCCCACAAAATTGGGAGCAACGTCTCCAAAATGACCTATACAGTGCTGACGGGGACGTTAAACCTCCAATCAAACAAACAAACAAACAAACATATATGCATATAATACTCTACTTGAGGTGTATGGAGTACCAGGCAGATTCAGATATATCTCCTGGCCCCCGCCCATTGGGGCTTGGAGAAATAGATTTAGCTGCATCAGCCTGAGAGTACTGGTAAACCGTTTAGAAGGTCTAGGCCGGTCCTAACAAAGTCGTGCGAGTCAATGGGCGACAGGGATTGAAATGTTTGTTTGTTTAACGGCCCAGTCAACACTAATTTAGGTCATTTTTGAGCCCGTCAGTTTACCTATCCACACTTTTCCTGTGCAGGCATATTCGTAAGCAGTTAACCAGTACAGCTAGTGCACATTCTTTCGCCAGAAACTGACAACTGTCCTTCTTGAGTCAGCGGAAGGGAGAGAATGACCGTAGAAAAAGATTTCGTGATCAATCTCCACGAAAGAATGTTGCCGACCCTGGCAGGTATCGAACCCGCGTCCTCCTGATCACCAGTAAGACGCGGATCCGACTGAGCTACCGAGGCCGGCGGGATTGAGATGTCATTTCATCTCAATGACCGTTTAATGCCCAACATAATTGGAAGCAACGTCTCCAAAATGACCTAAATACTAATGAAGGGGACGTTAAGCCTCAAATCAAACAAAACGTCTCTCTCCCACACCATAGGCCACCACTAAGCCTACCCTACGTTACCTCCACTTTCATTTCGGCGTTTATTACACACCTAAATCGGAAACCTGACTCGAATAGTCGAGATTTTGTTTTTGCAAAGGGAGCAGTCATTTTATTCATTAGGTTTATTTGCAGAGGAGAATTATGGATATCCATAATTCGATTTATTGATATCCATAAATCAGCCGAATAATGGATATCCATAATTCGAATTAAGGATACCCATAATTCGATTTATGGATATGCATATTTCGATCTAAATTAATGATATCCATAAATCGATTTATGAATATCCATAATTCGATTTATGGATATCAATAATTTGATTTATGGATATCCTTAAATCAGCCGAATAATGGATATCCATAATTCGATATATGGATATCCATAAATCGAATAATGGATAGTCATTATTCGATTTATGGATATCACTAATTCAGTTCGATTTATGGATATCAATAATTCGAATTATGGATATCCATAATTCGAATTATGGATATCCATAATTCGAAAAATGGATATCAATAAATAATTATGGATATACCTAAATACAAATGGATATCCATAATTCGAATTATGGATATCTATAAATACGGATTAAATAGTAAAACGGCGCCCCATAGTATTCGAGTTCAATGGCCGATGCAACGCAATTTTGACAGGCTTCTACGTAAGCGATTAGCCAGTACAGTGTACATACTGTTACAAAAACTTTTTCTTATAATATTTCTTGGGTCTCATAAATTAATTTCTAACTTGGTCAGTACTCAGCAGGAAGAATCTACTGTCTACCACCAGTTTGATGGAAAATAATTATAATTTTCTGTGGCCGAGTTTAATATCCCATTAATAACTAAGATTGTAGAATTTTGACTTATTTAATGTATATTTTTTTTTCTAGCATATACAACTATAATTTTTACAAAAACAAGATGGTACTATTTCCCTAAACAGGTCCAAAACTCTATCTCACTCCAGAACTTATCACCCAAAAAGAGACCCTCTCTGCTCTCTCACACTGCCTTATATATGAGTAAAATGGATCAGGACTCATGATTGTTGATCATGCTACTCTATCATAATCATTGATCACGATCCGCAATCGTGATCAATGATCATGAGCCCCTATCACAATCACCGAACATGAGCCTTCATCATGATTACTTATCATAGGCAGCTAATGATGAGCCCTGATCTTGATTACTGATCATGCACCTTAAAATGCCAAATTTCATGCATTAATTAGAAAAAGTAACATTTCTGCACAAAGTAATGATCTTCAACCTTAAAGTATGTTCTTTGATTATTACCATAGCATTCCCAAAAATAATGCAATGAGTTCTGTTCATTTCATAACAATACTTTCACCTGAAGCTGCCAACTGCCCTTCTTGAAACAGCGGAAGGGACAGAATGACCGTCGGATTTGTTTATTTGGATTGAGGTTCAACGACCCCGTCAACACTGTATAGGTAACTCTGGAGAAGCTGCTTTCAATTTTGTGAGACTTTTACCCGATATTGAGATGAAATGACTTCACAAGCCCTGCCGCTCAATGAAACCAATAGGCTTTATATGCATGGACGATCCGACTCGCGCCCCTTTTCATGGACAGGCTTATACATCCAAGCGGATAACAAGTACTAGTGTGCAGTCGGTTTCAACTCTGGGTGGAAGCATTATGCAGCCTAGTCCATTTCTTCAAGCCCCGATGGGCGGGGCCGGAAGATTTCATGGTCAGTGTCATGAAAGAATGTTGCCGACCGCGACAGGTTTCGTGCCCGCATCCTGCTGCTCACTAGAAACGACACGAGCCTTATACTACTATTTACACTCTTTCGTTTAATCAAGAATTTAAGCAAATAATGTTGACCTTGATTAGACTGCAGTTTGCAGCATCTCACACGGGTCTGTTTGCCAGAAGACAGTGGCTGGTTTCTGCGTCTTTATAAAATAGCCACAGTCCATAGCTAACTGTCCTCATGCACCTTATTTGTATACCACCGTAACTAATTTTGCTGGAATTGTGTTTTTTTTTTTTTTTTGTTGTTTTTTTCTCTCATGTTGAAATCGATAATTGTGACCCGTCACGCAAAAAGGGACAAGTTGGGTAGATGACGTCGTTTTAAGAAATCGCGTTTCGAAGGTGACGTCATTATTCATTAATTCAGTCGCGCGATATCTTAGCAGGTACTTGCGTTTTCAGGCTTTATTTTTGTGAACATTTCTTCTTGGTGGTTGGCCGAGGCAAAGGTGATGTGTACCTCCAACTGATATTGGATTACAGTTGTGCGAGGTCTGTTGTCCTTGCAACAGGTAAGGGTGGAGTGGGGGAGGGGGTGGGGTTATTGTCACTCCTAGTTTTTACACTTCCATTCATTTTCCTCTTTCTCATCTCTCCCTCTCTTTCTTCTCCTCTACTATCTCTTCTGTATCTATTCAGACATTCTCTGGGAGAAGACACAAAGTGACTCACGAGTGTTGATGTGTCGTTGAACCCTAAAACAATCAACAAATCACGCACGGCTGTCAGCCATGTGAGGTAATTAAAGTTATGCCCCTTTGGAAGCATATTTTAGTTTTAATCTCGGACCCATCAATATTGATGTGTCCGAGTTTTAATACCGCGATAATATGAGACGAAATACAACGACCAATAAAAAATCTAAAAATGTTGACTGTTGTTGTGTTGTTGTTGTTGATTTTGGTCAATTGACATATTTCACACACTTTTGGCGCAACAACGTGCCAAGTATAATCTTTCAAAGGCAGTGAGACGTGACTGCAGCTTTAATTTTGGACTAGTCCGTGTTTTAGGTATTGGGATTTTACATTGGGCGATATAGTTTTACTGAGAGTCGATCTTCATCATATAAACGACTTGGCCACGACTTCTACATAATGACATTATCAGAAACCTGTTTAAATTTATAATTTTAAAATCATGTGAAAAACGAAATCCGAAACCTGCTTCCCCTAAAACATGGAATAGTCTTGTCATGCTTGAACGTTGAACTCTAAACTATACCGGTGCATTGAGTGTATCTCTACACGCATGTAAACTCAGTTTGCGATGGCGAAATCATTATGATCCTGGTGAAGGATTGTCTAAGGAACAATTCTGATTCTGATAAACAATTCTGACGTCATTATATCGGCCCCAGCCCATCGGGGCATGGAGAAATAGATGGGCTGCACGATGCTTCCACGCAGAGCTGAAACCGACCGCACACGAGAACTAGTAAACCGCTTAGAGGAACTAAGCCGGTGCGAGCCCATGCTTATAAACCATATTGGATTCTTTGGGCGGCAGGGCTTGAGATGTCATTTTATCTCAATGTCGGGTAAAAGTCCCACAAAAATGGAAGCAATGTCTCGAAAATGACCTATGTATGCAGTGTTGACAGAAATCAACCAATTGAATCAAAGGCCGCATACTACTGATTTTCTTTCTCAGAGAGATTTTACGATTGACACTCAGATCGCGTTCCTGTAAACTTCAAATGATAAAGCTGATCTCTCTCTCTCTCTCTCTCCTCTCTCTCTCTCTCTCTCTCTCTCTCTCTCTCTCTCTCATCTCTCTCTCTCTCTCTCTCTCTCTCTCTCTCTCTCTGGGCTTCTTCAAAATGTCGGATGAGTCTTTAAACCGAGGTCCCGTCTCAGTATGACCTTAGCTGTCGGTGGGATGTTAAAATGTGATTCTCTCTCTCTCTCTCTCTCTCTCTCTCTCTCTCTCAAACGCACAAGCAAACGAATGAACGGACACGCAAACTGACTGTTAGCTTTTTCTGGAGAGAGACTCCTATTCTAATTTTCATAATATTCCAGTCATACAATGTACTTTCACTTCGCAGTAATCCTTGTCATAATGCTGAACTTTCTTCATTAAGAACCACTCTCTATATATAGAGATCTCTTGATGAAACTGTTTTAAAATGCACCCACAATGGAAATTTGAGAGTAAAATAACACAGACTGTTGGTTCTCTTTAGAACCGTCTCACTTCGCACCACTTTCCTTGGCAGGCGTAGACCCTCTTAGCAGTTTACCAGTAGCCTCAGTTCTGCATAGAAAAATAAAGCAGCCATATCTATTTCTTCAAGCGCCAACACGCTGATGTTTTTTGTTTGTTTGATTTGAGGTTTAATGTCCCCGTCAACACTGTAAAGGTCATTTTGGAGACGTTACTTCCAATTTTGTGGACTTTTACCCGACATTGAGATGAAATGACATCTCAAGCCCTGTCGCCCAGTAAACCAATAGGGTTTATTAGCATGGACGGTCCGCCTCGCACCGCGGTTCCTGAACAGGCTTAGATCCTCTAAGCGTTATACCAGTACTAGAGTGCGGGCCGGATTCAGCTCTGCGTGGAAGTATCATGCAGCCCATGTATTTCTTCAAGCCCCTATGGGCGGGGGCGAAACACGCTGATGTAATAACATCCATGCGTACCGAAATGCAGATGAAGAAAATAAATGATGTTTATAATGTTAACATTAAACTACTGCTCAAAACATCACAACCAGCTCGTCGTGTCCTTTTACCTCTTGAGTCATTGTTCCGCACGTGGCGTATGTTGCTTATATCTCACCCAGTGAAAATATCTTTCGAGAATCGAGATAGTTTCGTTAAATAGCCCCAGCCCACAGGGACTTGAAGAAATATATGGGCTGCATGATGTTTCCACGCAGAGCTGAATCCGGCCCGCACACTAGTACTGGTAAACCGCTTAGAGGATCTAAGCCTGTCCAGGAACCGCGGTGCGAGGCGGACCGTCCATGCTAATAAACCCTATTGGTTTCATTGGGCGACAGGGCTTAAGATGTCATTTCAGCTCAATGTCTATACAGCTGTTAAAATAGACAGGTGATTTTAGAACTATTTTAATCATCACAGAAACGTTGAATCTATCAGAACCTCTTTTTATACCAATTTCCTTTGATGATGGTCCAAATTTCTCGGGCATAGCGATGGACCACAATGTTTATATAGCATGAAGTCAGTACCATTCACACGTTCACTTTTTAAATGCTGCAGCTAAGCGTACAGATTTTTTTCGACTTGTGCAGCTAATGATTGCGTACAGATGCAGCTAATCGTACAGTCGCTAGAATGATAGGCTCTGGATAAAGCAGTACTTTTTTGAAGGGAGGCAGACAGAACTAGCAAATGGGTACTGAGATGTGCTGGTAAATGATTGTTCTATGTCTACGCTTATTTAAAATATGTGTAAACTGGCCATAAGACAGACAAAATGTGAAAAAATTATGGGTGCTGCGAGCGAGAATGAAAAAAATCACTGATGCAGCACCAGAATCATTTTACTGTGCAGAACAGGGTACATTATTTTTCCAAATCGAAGAAAATTTTAAAAGGGGGGACTCTTACCTTCCCATGCATGTGTCCTTTCCGGGTGTTAATACCGAATTTTATTGATTTTTAGCGTTTTTTATAAATATCGTGTAAAGCAGCTAACGATTTTTGAGCGTACAGTATCAGCAGCTTCCGATTTCAGATACTGTACGATGGTCAACTGTGATATTGTAGGCCTACCTACTGGAACAGATAGCATTTTACCTTCTAACGAGCTCGTTAAGCCGACGATGCTTTGAACAACTGGGCCCATATCTGCAGCTCTGAAATACGCTGTTGTAGCAATTGGGCGTTTCCTACGGTATGGGTGTTATAGTCATTGCGCAAACACGCCTATACAAATACATTGCCACCTTTATCGCCAAAAAATGAAAATTTTATGATGAAAAATTGTGATATTTTTCTTATTTCTGCTCAAAAATGGATTGTGTGGCACTCGCTAGAACCGCCTCGATGGGGCGGTTCTAACGAGTACCCACAACCTATATTTTAGAGCAGAAATAAGAAAAATAAGGTTAACCCCTGTAAACCCCAGTTTTACTATATAAAAGTGGGGTTCAAGGGGGTCAAATTTATATAGGCGAGTTGTCGTGATGAAATGAACCCGGGCGCAGCATTTCCTACAATTTACAATTGCACCCAGCGAAGATTCAGATCAGCCTGCGCATCAATATTGTCTGACCAAAGACTTCTCTTGCTGTATGAAGGAGCATTGAATCCTTAGCTATCCTTAGAGCGCACAGCGAAGACTCTGATCAGACTGTGCTGGGCGCACGTCTTATTGTAGGTTTTGTCGTGCGCTGACTCAAATGACACTTGCATAGTATCTTGCTTGCTACTAGCAAAGTGCGGTGTCAGTAAGAATGGTACTAGAAAAGAAAGTTTGTATAATTGATTAATTAAAACTTGACATATGGAGACTTTGAAAATCAGGTCGCCTGGTTTTGTCTATTTCGAGCAACAGGGATCTAAATGTTAATTTAATTTCGTAACTGTTTTTGCACATTATTGGTTTGCAGGGCAAAGAGACTTGCAATTTGCACATTGAATTTAATTTCGAAACCAGAGTTTTCACCGATTCAAATATTCCCTATTCAGTTACTCCAGTGTGCGAGATAAAGTCAGGAACAGGTTTTATTTTATTTTATTTTTTTTATATTATTTATTTATTTATTTTTTTTCATTCTGACTTCTTAAAATGCGAGTTTTCTGTGATAGAAACGAACTTGCTTCCTTGGTACCGGATCCGTTTGCCTTAGTGTGTGTGGGGGGTGCCCTATAGTGAAATATACACTGCCTTTAATGCCCCAAATACCTAGGTGTAGCGCGCGCCCATTACGAATATGTTTTCGCAATACATGTAATACAATAGAGAACTTATCAAATTTTGCAACAATTTCATTCGAGGTCATAGTCGCTGCTCTCAAAAGGGAAGGTTTTGCTCCACTCGGTGGGAAATTATTTCCTTTGAGTGTTGCCATCAGCCAACTCCCTGTTGGAGAACATGTTTTGTATTTAGTATCTGCGTAACATGACAGACAAATAGGTACCACATTACGAAAACACGCCTATACAAAAACATTCTAAACTTTACCGCCTAAAAATGAAAATTTTACGAGAAAAAATTGTGATATTTTTCTTATTTCTGCTCAAAATATAGATTGTGGGTACACGTTAAAACCGCCTGGTCGAAGCGGTTCTAACGTGTACCAAAATATATAGTTTAGAGCAGAAAAAAGAAAAATATCACAATTTTCACAGGTATACCCCTGCAAACCCCAGTTTTACTATACAAAAGTGGAGTTCGAGGGGGGGGGGGGTCAAAATTATACAGGCGCGTTTTCGTGATGATCATCCGCAAATGTTCAGCTGAATTAAGCACCTTTTTCGACTTGTTTTTTTTTTTTTTTTTTTTGGTTAAGATATTGATTTCCGTCCATTAACTTTTGAAGGGATGCAGAAGTTTGCAGAAGGGTATATTATTGTACAATACATGTCATTCGCAAAATTTTGGAAGTTTTTACTTTGTTGTTATGTTGATAATAGTTTACGTTTTTTAACTTCTGCATAGATACATTGATTTCATCGGAACTTCGCATTATGATAACATACCCGTGCGCCATAGTGCATTTTATCACATCTCCAAAATGGCTCGTTTTGATGAAAATCCTGGACATTTTTCTTATTTATACTGCAAACATAGGTTATGGGTGCTCGTTAGAACCGCCTATATGAGGCGGTTCTAACGAGTACCCACAACCTATGTCTTGGAGTAAAAATAAGAAAAAAAATGTTTACCCCCGTAAACCCCAGTTTTCTATATACAAAGTGGGGTGTAAGGGGGTGTTCATTTTACGGATTTGTTCACGTGATGGCAAAAGGATACATCATTCTATAATACAGCTCAAGTTAGATACTGGTAGTCATCCGCAAAATTTTTGCGAAGTTTCGACCTTTTTCTATTCAATTTTCCTTGCTGGAGTAAAGAACAGGGTAAAGATATTTCTATCCTTCAATAACTTTTGAATGGGTTCCCTGGTTTCATTCGAAGGTTGAGGACTTCGGGCATATCTTTAAAGCATAGAAATTAAGTTTGACAGAAAAACAATAGTCGAATCATCTTCATTTGTTTTCATATCAAATAACTGGCGCTTCGGGCAACACATCTGATTCTCGGAAATTTTTTTATTTTTTTTTAATTCTTCTTCATTTTTATTAACTTTTCCTAGATTTTCCATTCAGTGCGTAAGAATCATTGTCTGCTGACGGCGTCTCTGATACAGCTCAAAGCAGGAGGGACTTCCGTTATTGCCCCTATTGTAAGAGGCTACTCATATAGCCTCATTATATGGGGTGGTTCTTTCTTACTCGACCATTGGGTCCGAGTTTCATATCACAGTGACCGCCCTTGAATGTCACTTATCATCGTGAGAACTGCACTTATGAATATTGCCAATTATATAGCATTTCCATTTCTTTGTATCGATACAAAACATTTTCGCCTTTCTCATACTTCAAGAGTGACAGATTTTTATCCAGAAATGAAACTTTTTTGTCGTTGGGTCATATGCAATCATCGGTATCTATACAAGACTTATGAAGTCTTATATATATCAGAGTTTATCAGCCGTGACAAGCGAAAATATGTGTTCGTACACGTGTGCACAGTGACTAATTGAATCGGTCTACGTACTCACTCAGTCAAAGAACTGTTTTTTCTATCTGAACGGTGAAGTGTTTAGCCGAGGGGAATTCATACAGCGCACAGTAAAGACTCAGGTCAGCCTTTCAGCTTGCGCAGGCTGATCAGAGTCAGCGCTGTGTTCACATTTCCAAAAACACATTGTTCCCTACATTGGCACATATATTGAAGTAGCTACACGGGAAAGATTTTTATTTGGCTTGTAACAACATTGTCAAGATCTAACTGTTGCAAGTTATTTGATTGTTTACATGTTTGGCGTAATGTTGGTTAATTTGTCTCATAACTCTCCTACTTAATTTCATATCCTACTTTGACGTACTCTCGTATGTTCCGAGAAAAAGAGTTTTGCTTCTCACATTGAAGAATAAACTTGGCAAGAAGAAAACACTCATGTGAGATCACACTTTCTTCCAGGCTGTAATAACGACATTCTTGTGATATAAAAAGACTTTTCGTTTTACTTCTGCTTCTCGCATATATTGTTGGAGTGCTCTTTATGCCTAAATGAGGAGTCTCTATCGGTGACCAGGGTACACAAAATTATTTCTTATATAGAAAACATGTTTTCATGGCCCTTAGCTCTCATCCTGTCTTATTGATGGTGATTTACCAGGAACATTTAAGACCAGAAGATGGAAGTCGTAAAACGAGCCAGCGCACGACAAACCCTACAATTAGACCTGTGCGCCCATCGAAGACTCAGGTCAACCTGCGCATTCATATAGTCTAACCAGAGACTTCTCTTGCTGTATGAAGGAGCATTTGGCCCTGAGCTATCCCTAGAGCGCACAACGAAGACTCTGATCAGACTGCGCGGATGCGCAGGCTGATCTGAGTCGTCGTTGGGCGCACACGTCTTATTGTAGGTTTTGTCATGCGCTTGCTCAAATCATAAGACTATGTGGAATCTTAGTGGAAGCTCCAGCTTTTCGTGACAGTTATATTTCATTTTTATGCCTGAACACAGCCCACCTTGGCGACCGGTCAACACTGCCATCAGTCTACGTTGCCATGCAGCCTGACTCGAGTCTGTGATGGTCTCTCTATGGACAGTCCACAGACTGCAGAAGGATAGAGCGAACAGCAAAGACTCATATCAGCTTGTGTTGATGCGCAGTCTGATCTGAGTCTTCGCTGGTCGCATAAGTCTGCTTGTATGTTTTGCTGTGTTCTAGGTTCTGAAGATCAAAAGAGACGAGACGGATTTTTTGTAGACCATGCTTGTTCGATAGCTGGATTTCCTTTCCATGTAGTTGAATATGGATATTTAATATTCGTGAGATATGGAAATGTACATGTCAAGATGCATATTTACGATAATATGCAAATTTTGTAACTGTAACATTTTTATGAAATATTCCAATGAGATACGATATACATGGCAGATTGTTGTAAAAACAGTTTATAAGTGGCTGCAAACAAACTTTTAACGTACACGATCTCTGTGAGTTTGGTTATTATGACATAGTCACTGCATATTCAATTCAAAGTACTGCGAAGTTTCATAATAAGCAACACAACTATGGAAAGCTCTCTATAAAAGGATGTCGTAGAATGATTAGTGCCGGTGTGCAGTGATAAACGCAATCGCTAGTTAGTTTAGTGCTAAAACTGTTGTGCTTTAATATTGAAAATTAACAAATATCTTTAGCTAGAAAACAAAATGCAAAGTTGATGACATAAGTTTCGCACAAACTATAAATATATTTGATGCACTTGTTGTATATTTAACCAATTTCACCCCTGAGATTATGAACTGAAATTTTCAATCTTAGAAATTGGACACACTAATTATTGTAAAAAGGACTTTTTTCTAGTCATGTAATTGACTTCAACACTCGTAAAATATTGTTAACTGCTAAACTTCTTAATCAGGGTTATCGGTATCATAAACTACGCAAAGCCTTTTCAAAATTTTATACACGCCATTCCGATTTAACTTCATATTTCAATGATGGATTTAAATCTATTCTGCAAAAATGTCTTTCGGAACCCGAATTTTATGTTGACTTAGTATATAAATTCAGAAAAAAAAATATATACTTGCAATGACTTCAGCACCCAATTTCGTAAAATCATTCTTCAATATAAAAGATTGGATACAATATAAATGTTATACGACAGACTGGCATGCATGGTAGTTAACTCAATTGCTGACAACTTTGCTTCCCTCTTTAATTGCACTCCGTTGGGTCAGGCTTCAGATTCTGTGACGGTTCCAGCGTAAAGGCTTACTGAGAGTTAGAATTTAATTTTATGTAATGTTGGTTGGTGCCTGATGATCTGTCTCTTTACGGGCCCATCGGAATCTAACTGTGGGTTTTCTTTTGCTCCAGTATTTCCGTGGTTTCTTGCTGTCGAGTCCTCACCGTTGTTTCGTCTCTGTGGTTGTTTGACTTTTTTTATTTTTATGTTCTCGGAGACGTTACACTAACGAGTTAGGAGGTCTTCTTGAGGACTGAGCAAATCATTTGTCTAAATCGCGACGGAAGTGGGGGTTCGGGGATGCGGCCGCGTGGGGTGGGTTTAAGCCCCCCAGTGGAATTCGTGTCACTGGCCTTTCCAAGGCGGTTCTTTTGTCGCGGTTTATTTTTCATGGTTTGTCTTTGAATGTGTGTATCGCTTATATTTTTTGTTTTGGATAGCCAATTGGCCATTTTGTGGGAAAGTGACTGTCCTTTTGGCTTTCCGCTGCCCATTAGGGTCTGGCTGTTTCACGTTTGTGTTTCCCTTTGGTGTCTCTGATGTGAGGTGTGGGTTAAATGTATCGATTCCTGATCATTGCATTCACTTCTATTTTAATAAAACCCATTATCAGGATGCCAAACAGTGTTTATCCTAACGAGGCGGTTCATTATGAACTGCGTCATTTGTATCTACAATTTTTGCATAAATATCTGCACCCGTCTAATACGTACACAAGAATATGGATTTGGCATTACGCGAACACGCCTATACAAATACATTGCCACCTTTATCGCCGAAAAAATGAAAATTTTATGATGAAAAATAGTGATATTTTTCTTATTTCTGCTCAAAATATAGATTGTGGGCACTCGTTAGAACCGCCTCATCGAGGCGGTTCTAACGAGTACCCACAATCTATATTTATGAGCAGAAATAAGAAAAATAAGGTATACCCCCGGAAACCCCAGTTTTACTATATAAAAGTGGGGTTCAAGGGGGTCAAAATTATATAGGCGCGTTTTGTGATGGTGATTGAAACGGCTGATATATGGTATGTATTTTTTACGTTTTAGTTAATCATTATTATAGGTGCTCGTTGTTTGCGAAACTCCTATACAAAGGCCCGGTAAATAAATGAAATCAAGCATCCTGTTAATCTCAGCTTGAAGAAACCTTTTGCAATCCACAGATTTGCTTAAAACAGCATGTAAATTATTCATCTGGGTTGCATCCCAACAGTCGTTTTAAATAATGAAGTCGTTTACCGTTTCTTAATATAATAACAAATCTGGCAGACTATAGACGCATTATTCAGTGTTAAATTTACATAATGTCAATGAATAAGACATTCTTTTCAGTAATTTCTTGCCTGTAAAGTCTATGATTTTGGAACCAAACTCGGATATTTGCTAAGATTTAAAAAGTTTATAAAGAACTGAATATTATTCTTGCCAAAACTAAAGACGAAATACAATACAGCGCACGTGCAAACGCATTAGGAATATAATCCCGTGAGGCTCAGTGCATTCTTTCACATCTCCAACACTTATATATTATAATGAAACAAATGCCATATTTCTGTACATGGATATTATGTTTTGCAGTAGAATAAAGCCGAAGAATTTATACCCCGGTTTTCTTTACATAAATTTAGGTTTACAAAAAATATTCATATCAGGGACTTCTCATCACGTGAACAAGTCCGTGAAATAAAGGCCCCCCTAAACCCCACTTTATATAAAGATACCTGGGGTTTAGTGGGGTAAACATTATTTGCCTTATTTCTGGTCCAACACATAGGTTGTGGGTACTCGTTAGAACCGCCTCAATGAGGCGGTTCTAACGAGCACCAACAACCTATGTTTTGAGCATTTATAAGAAAAATATCACGGATTTCCATCAGAAAAGTAGCCATTTTGGAGATGTGAAAAATGCATTGTGTCGCACGGGTGAGTTATCGTAATGTTTAAGTGATGGTTCAGTGTTTGAATATAGTTATGTGTGCTTCTTTATGCAGTTTACTTATGTCTGTTTTAAAACAATTGGAATTTAAAACTAGACTGCAGTTATGGATTTCAATTAGGGATATCTGTGTATCTATATGAAATTCAGGCGAGTTCATAAAGTTCACATTAAATGCTTATTGTCGAAGAAGCTAGAAATAATTTCAAAAGTGGACATTAGGTACCAATGTTATGACACGTGCGGTCAAATCAAAGTGATATTATTTTTTTTATAAATGCTTGTTGAAAAAAAAGAAATGTTTTGTATGCTGCAGGTAGCATGCACCATATGTGGTATCTGTTTTCTTTGTGGCGAAATTTCTGAATACATGTCAAAATAAACCAGTGTGAAATTTTGAAGTACTTAGTACGTCTCACTCATACTTTTATGAGCAGGAAATGTGCCGGGACAGCAATATCTACAAAACACAATAACGTGTATCACATAATCGGACCATCCAATTAATACTACCAGTCAGCTAAGACTCATCCAATTTATTCAGTGGGTAGTCAAACATTTATGGATACCTCTTGCGATCATAGAAAACTCAGATAAGACACCTACGGAGAGTTCTTGCAACCAGCGATGGCACAGATCAGACTGCGCATTTACACAGTCTGATCAGAGTCTTTCCTGGGCGCACAAGTCATTTTTATCCTCTGCTCGCTGACTAAGGTATTATACATTGTTGAAGGTATCCACTTCAACAATGGACAGAATTTGCCAAAAATTATGTAAAACAGCAAATTACTAACAATCTGTGTCGAATTCGCGTATTTCTTGTTTTGACGGAATATGACATTAAAAAACCTAGCGTAGTATGTTCAGACAGTATCCACACTAAGGCCCGAAAATGATGGAATTTGTTTCCAGCGGGGCAGCCGCCTCGGAAGCCATGAACACACAGGATAGGGACCACCAGTTCAAGAGAAATGGAAATAACCAAAACGTCGTAGTAAAGGTATACATATTGAAATCGTTTTTCTTTTCATATTTTGAATAGGGCGATTTAAAGGGAAAGTGTTCACCTTAAATATCTCCGCGCCATTTTTAATGGAGAATATAAATACCCCTTTCTCTCTCTCTCTATCTCTCTCTCTCTCTATCTATCTCTGGATTATTAAATTATCGTCCGGCTTAGAATGGCAAAAAGTAAAAAGTTTTGTTGTTGTTGTTGCTGTTGTTGTTGTTTTGTTGTTGTTTTTTCATATCGAATTGTAGTTTATGAAAAAGCAAGTAAAACTTATATGAACCTTTATGAATGTCAAAGGGTCAAGGTCAACCATTGATTGAATTTTCTTGAATTTTCGTCAAAATTTAAACATCTTCAGTCAGAACATCTAAGTATTAGTATTTTTGTATAATAAAGCTTCCAGGCAAGGGGGATTTTAATTGAATACCCAGATCACATGACTCAGACGGCTGCATATATGGTATAATAGAAGTGAAGGCAATGATCAGGAATCGATACAATTAACCGACAGCTCCCATCAGAGACACCACGGGAAAGAAACACAAACATGAAACAACTAGACCGTAATGGAAACATCACCAGCGGAAAGCCAAAACGAAAGTTACTTTCCCACAAAATGGCCAATTGGCTATCCAAAGCAAAATAATATTAGCTATATATACACTCAAAAACACCAGAAGAAATATTTTTTCTCCAGAACCCTTGAGCCGATTGCTATTCAACTTCACAAAATTTTAACTTTGTCAAAATTATAATCGAGAATAATTCAATGCATTAATTTCAAATTAAAATTAAATACATTTATAGGTATTACAGAATTATAGGTGTTTACGTACAAGTTTCTTAGGGACCATTTTCAAAAGTGACAGACTCATGATGGAGTTTCCAGTTGATCGTGTGACAGATGATATGGTTGTCAAATTACCTAATATCTCTTATAGCCCCTTTGACTGGCAAGCACGGCCCCGATCCTTCGCCGTGTTTGCATAACGTCTGCAGCTTGGAGGACATTTGCAGGTTGTGAAGGTTTGTCAGGTTCTGCCTACCCAATTCATTCCAAATGTGTTTGATTGTGTGTAAATCCTGGCTATTGGCGATTGGAGAACGTTTATGCAGGAATTGAGTAAATCTGGTCCTATGCGGTCTAGCAATATCTTGCTGAAAGGAGACTTCTTGGGCCTGTCTTTGAATGAATCGGACTGCTTCAGTCGCTGAAATCTGATTGATAAACCCCAGACCATTCAAATTATCATTTACTACAATACGTCGCGTCTTCAAGCCCCGCATAATACCGCCCAATACAATAACACTGCCGCCTCTGAAGGACGCGGGAATCAGCAAATTGTTCTCCTCTCCTACGTTATACCCTTACACGGTGATCTGCGTAAACCTAGACTCGTTCGTGAACAAAACATTGTTTTAGCCGGCGCACCGGAATCGCTAATGACAACGGCGCCAGTTCATTCGTGCGGCTCTATAGGCCATTGTCAAAATGTGCCTGCAGTAAGGCATGTATGCACATACTCGCCTATGTCGAACCCTTCACTTATTACAAACTGTCTGCGCCACTGCCTATGCCAGTGGCTTGGAGGAACCATTGACGCAAGTGCGTTATCGTCATACAGCGATCTCGAGGCCAACCGCTTAGAGGACGGCCCCTAACATTGCCAGTCTGTCGGAAACGACGGGCCAACTTCTTAATTGTCCTGTTCGTGCGACCGAAGGCGACTCGGCTAATTACGCGTAACGTTTTGCCAGCCTAAACGTGGCATACTGAAATAATAGGATTTTCTGATACACAAGCCGTTGGAGTTTCTTCTCGCAGCAAAAAAAGTTGTCGAGTCATACATTTGGCGTTATTGCACATGAAAAGAATGATTTTGGCTGCTTTAATGTGGCTTATTGAACGAAAGCAGGAAAATATAGCGTAACAAACATTTTGGTATGCGTTTTAACAGTAGGGCCATAATAATTATTATAATAATAACAGCCTTTATCTATAGAAGGTAACACATTTAGTTCTTGTGCTAATCTTCCGTGTGACCCTCTTTCTTTTTTTCCTTTTACCTGGGTAGAAACCAATACTAAGCAATGTGGGCGAGGTGTCTTGCTTAAGGTGCGCGCTGGGATCGAACCGGCTACCTCTCGAGTTACAATCAGATGCTTTACCACTGCACCACAGCGCTCCACCATGGGAAAACGCAAAGTATCTGACAAAGAAAAATGGATACTTATTATTTTTTCTGAGTATATTTTCAGTCTTAAGGGGGATTAATGCATGAGCAGTTTCTTAAACGGCTAATATCCTCATTTGCATTCCGAAATAGACATTATCATAGCAGAAAAATACAGGCTGACTTTTTAAGACATAAACATGCAATGCATTTTTGTTTTTCCTTACATCTTTTTTTCACACCAAATATAGATTTTGTTTGTTCAAAAGGTCTGCCTCGTTAGTACAGAGGCGCCGAAAATACGTTGTGATCAGAAAATAATCAAATGATTGGGCCGGATCAGGCTCTGAGTGGAGTTCTGACACGGTTCATTGTTTTATAGTCTGCGCGTAGGGGCTGGAATCACTTTTTCTGATGGATAAAAAATGAAAAAAATATGGTACTATATTAGAGACAAGGGGGGGGGGGGACTTCGGCCCATTTTTTTTTTTTTTTTTTTTTTTTTTTTTTGGGGGGGGGGGGGGGGTTACCTCATTTTATAAAAAAAAATACCCAGTGTATCCTTTTCGCAAATGCAGTTTTTCACCTGCTTATTATGAATTATACAAGTTAAATATGCTCACTTTGCAACAATAATCCGCTTCTGTCTGTCACTTGCAGGAAACATGTTTAAAGCAGCAACTTAAAATTCGGCATAAGCGTGTGCCAGAAATGTTCACGTTCTCATCAATCACAAGCGAACTAGTGTAACGGAGGGAACTTTTTTCGCTTTCACCCATTGTCGTTCAGACCCAACATTTGTGTGAATTTATATTAAAATCCATCAATAAATGTAGACACTAGAGCAATGACAAGGTTTTTTTTTTCTTAAAATAGCCACAGTGACCTTAACCTTGGGCCCCATACCATGAGAGTCAAAGTTACTCGAGATATCACAATCAACATTTGTGTGAAGTTATATAAAAATCCATCAATAAATGAATGTGCTAGAGCGATGACAGAGATATTCTAAAAATAGTAATACTGACCTTGACCTTGAACCCCAGTCCTTGAAAGTCGAACTCGCCGTGTTTTTATAAAGAAAGAAAGAAAAAAAAACATTCCTCCCCCGGGATTTGAACTCACGCTGCTTGCAGGTAAACTTTAAGAAGGGGAAATAAGGGAGGTAATACAGAGGAAAATAATTACTACCTGGGAAATGGAGTAAACAAGAATATTAAAAATATTAATTTTATTTGAAAAGTTGTACAACATCACCAATAAGAGCTTGCAGGTAAACTTTAAAGTAAATGCGGACGCAATAGCGCGAAAACGCTACCCCTTACTTTCGTAAGGCGAGCTAAAAAAGAAAGCAATTACTTCCTCTCCTCCTTTCTGGGTATGACAAAAAGGGCGACACTCATGCTCTAAGGTCGTTATCTCACTTTGCGAAGATACTTCTAGACCTAGCAATCTACTAAATGTATGCGTTCAGAACTTCAGGCAAAAAAATTAAAGCCTGATTATTTCATTTCGCTGTACTACGCCAAAACCAGTTTTAACAGTCGACTCGACATTATGCCAAAATTAAGGTGACCTTATTTCGTCGTTAATTGATTTGACCCCTTATTATTTCACTCATATTGAGCCGATCGTTTATCAAAGGTGGGCAAAAACCGGAGTACCCGCAGAAAAAATATCGGACCTTCCATTGCAGAACTTGGCGTTTCACATGTGACCCAAGCGAGGCTTGAACCTACAGCAATGAGAGACCTAATGACTAAGAGTCAGCTTTCTTATCCACTAGGCCAAAATCATATTCTGACTTAACAGGGCATTTAGGGCTAAGAAAAATACAGAAACAAAGCAGATATTTGCACCCGCAATATCCTTGCCTCTAGAAGTATAGATTGCATAAACGGGACTGCATACTTCACCACTTCTCAGTTCTGACTTCTGCTTTCTTATTTCTAACTTCCAAATTATAACTTATGACTTCTAATATAACTTCGAACGTCTGACTTCAAACTTCTTATTTCTGATTTCAGACTTTCTCCTTCTGGCTTCGGACTTCCGATTTCTTACTTCCTCCATTATACATTTATAATAATTGTATAAGATGGAGACTTCATTTTAACATTTTAAATGCTGCTTCAATACACAGAAATAAAGAATTCCTGATGGGACTTTTAACTTCATCACTTCTATGATTGTAATCAGAGGTGGGCGGAAACCGTGCTGGTCAGAGAAAGAAATACAGAGATCCTGGTAGCAAATATTAAGGGATAGCTTTGGGGAATTTTCTTCTTTGTCTTAAAAAGATTTGTTTTGTGTGGCCTACTCTTTATAGATCTAAATGCCTCATCGAGGTGATTCTAATGAGTACAAAGCATACTTGACTGTAAAGAAGATTGAAATGATACCTTTAAATTATCCTTCACTGCCTTGAACAAATTCTCTAGCCCCAAAGGCGTATGAGCCAATGAAGCCAGTTTACCGTGTAGTGTACGATTCCATTGGAACTGCCATCGGATAATTTGGCACAAGCGTATTTTGTTCAAAGCCGAAAAGTACAAATCCTTGTCCAGATCGAGTTTCAAGAAATTACTGCCAAGAAAATAATATTGCCTTCATTAATGTCCAGGGAAAACTTTCACCAAACTCATTAATACGTTGTCAAGAGCTAGCTAGATAAACTGATTTTGTACAATTTCATCCTTGGTTTAATGTTTCCTGGACTGTGTTCCAACTTCTGATCTCATAGGTTAAACCTCTAATTCCTCAAAAGAACAGAAGCAAGGAAAATGTGTCATTCCGCTCAGTGAAGACTCATATCAGTTTGCATAGAGGTTGCAGCCTTTCTTTTTTACTCCAGGTTTTGGCCTAGCGAGCATCGGCCCGGGCATTAATACATGACTCACAGCGAAGACTCTGATCAGACTGCGCATATGCGCAGTCTGATCAGAGTCTTCACTGTGTGAGCATGTTCGAAGGTACACTTTAGCCTGTTGCGACAAAAACAAGAGCAATGTAGCTTGTTATGGCTACTTTTCATCCGATGCTGAAATGTATACTGGAAAAAATGAATACATTTCGGTGTAGCTAGGAAGTGATTCTGGAAAGGCTTAAACTATGTAAAAAAAAACTGTTATACCTTGCGACCAAACTCTGCATCCACCAGGATGCCAGTACCTGTACAAAGTAAAAGTATGAATCGTGACAAAAGAAAGGATAACTTTGGTGACAGTTTGTGACTTTTATTTTCTTATTTTTGATCAGTTCGGCAGGTTTTGGCGGACACCTTAAACCGTGTTTGTGAGCAGAAATAGTAAAGACAAGATACTCTCGTGCATAACCAACTTTTCTCGTTGAAAATTAGGCTTTGCATTAATGTTTATTACGCAGATTTCTAACTGTAATACGTTGTACTATACTGTAACCTAAAGCAAAATTGTAAATTTTGAACAGCTTGAGCAATCTAAAACCTGCGCTGCAATTTTTTCATCTTCAACTAAAATGAGCAATGATGACAAGTAAACCATCCAAAAATATAACATGTAAGAATTTAGAAAAGTGAAATCGTGTTTGGCAAAACAACGCAATTGTTATTCTGAAAAGACTGGTCGTGTCAATTTTCTTATCCAAATTACAGACTGCCAAATATAAACTGATGTTGCATGCGTTTTGAGAATAATGATATTCATTATTCGAATTAATTTAATCGAACCAAGCTTTAAGACAAATCTAAAGTATTTGCAAGTTTCTGAGCGGTTCTTTTGGTAAAGTTTAGATCCAGATTAAAGTATTTGGATAAGCTTTCGAGGATTTCTGTGTTCATTTTTACCAAGAAGACAACCTTTGCAACTTCCGGTTTGCTTTTGTGTACCTCAGACTGCATCTGAAAAAGGACCACTGTAAAAAGGGAAGAATGTGGTCTTCTGCAGCCAATTCTTCTCTTTATGAGTTGACCCTAATTGAACAAAGAACAGCGAATGTATTTTGAAAAGACATTCGTCCTTCGAATGAGCATGTCTTTTCCTTAACACATGTTTGTGTGTAGAGGCGTTTCCAATCATGTGCAGCACGATGTCAATTTTCATTGGTTTATTTAAGGATATGAGGATGATCCGCATGCCAAGACAATCATGTTTCTTGCTGGTTTCTATTTTATGTCATGGTAATTGAACAGAAATCAAGTTGGCACCCATGTGCAGTATTAATCCTTGACAACAGGCTGTGTCTGATCCAGTCTTGTTTGTTTAATAAAGGACAATTAATACTGCTCTAAGGGAAGCAACTATTTTCAAAGTTTATTTGCAGCCCTTATCAACAAGGTATTGTCTGTACATGATGGTACAGTGAATTTCCGCTATTAAGACCAACTAAAATTAAGACTAATTGTGCTTTAAAAAGCTTATTTAGTTGGCTGCAGTTATTCTTTCTTTGAGTTTTCTGCATACGTTGTCCTCTGGTCAGGAGACCACCTTTGGGACTGTTCAAAAGTGGTCTTTAAGACCACTTTTGAACAGATCCAAAGGTGGTCTTAATATAGGAATTTTACAATTTATCCTATGAACGCAGACCTACTTCATAAACAAGCTCTGTGCACAACAGGAAAACGAGACAAAGTCGCAACCTTTGCCGTCTTTATAAACAAAATGGCGTATGGAAAAGGCTTCGGTGTGTATTCTCGCTCCTTAATTACTGATTCTTCTTCGGAGAAAGCTCGACTAAGATCTCTAGATGTTTTTGGGAGTATTTGGGAGTAGCTTAATAAATATTAGTGTATGATTTTGAAACTTTTTTTGATTAACTAATATTGTCTAAGAAATGGGCTTATGCAGGAATATCCCCATTGTTCTGCTTTATTTTAACAATGGTGTTCAAAACTATTTGTCGGTTGGACAGAACAGGGTGCGTTTGTTTGTCACTTAAATCCACATCCTGTAAACAGCGCCGTGAGATGAAGACCTGTGTAACTCCCACTTTATATAGAGTAAAGTGGGGTTTACAAGGCGATACCTTGTTTTCCTCGGAAACATAGACTGTTGGTTTTCATTAGAACCGCCTCATTGAGACGGTTCTAACGAGTACTAACAAGCTATGTTTGAAGCAGAAATGAAAAATGTGACATTTTTTTCATGAGAAAACTGGCCTTTTTACAAGCAAAACGATAGTTTTACACAGCATGGGTGTGCTATCAAATTATATAACTGTAAATGTTTACGTTTTATGAAAATCTTCTGGAACAGGAAGAAATGAACAGATAAAATGTACCTTGTTTTACCTAACCGCATTAAGTGAATCAATTTCTTGAACTGCGAAAGAAATATTGCTGGGATGCACATATCATGGCAGGAAAATGATGGAATTTGTTTCCAGCGGGGCGGCTGCAGCCTCTGAGCCTATCTATACTCGTAGACTTGCCCCATATAAAAAGGGGGCCAGAATTTCGACCAAGCTTGCCAAGGTATTTATCATTTTATAGTTAACCCTTAAGATGTCAAAATTCAACAACTGTCGTCTGCTTCGTCGTCTGCCGGTCAGTTTTTGCAAATAGTGTGGATCCAGATCAGTCTGATCAGGATCCACAGTTTGCCTGTATGCAAAAATATGTTTCAAACGTTCACAAGAACAGACAGCAGACGACATATTCAGACGATAATTTACAATGTATGTTTTCTTTGCATCTTATGGCTGTCTGGTATCTGTCTTTGTATTAGTTGTCAACCATATAACATTCAGAGTCCAGTTGTCAAGAGCAATGTTAGCTTAACGAGCTCGTAACTGTTCTTGCAAATAAAATTAAATCTCATACTCTGATGGTGCGAGAAGGTTTTCCTCTTTTTTTTTTTTTTTCGCAGTTTTTTTCAGTAATTGTATTAGCATATTGGCCATAGTTTACTAACGACGTCATCAGGCATATAGAGATTACGCGTATTCGCACTGTGATCTGAGTCTTTAAAAGTGAAAACGTATACACTGACAAGTTCACTCTGCGTGTGTACCTAATAAATGATGATCAGAACCTATGCTGTCTGCAGACCTTTTGTCCCAATGGTTCTTTATATACATGCATGAAGTACCCTGTAAAGAATCTGACCAAACTGCACGTATGAAGACAGAAGCACCCGGGGTTTTAAGAGTATTGTTGAATAAACAATCAAAAACCAAATTCATTATTACGGAAACTCGCCTATACAAATGTATTGTAAACTTAACCACCGAAAAAAAGAGAAATTGTTTAGATGAAAAATTGTGATATTTCCCTTATTTCTGCTCAAAATGTAGATTGTTGATACTCGTTAGAACCGCCTCATCGAGGCGGTTCTAACGAGTACCCACAATCTATATTTTAGAGCAGATATAGGAAAAATAAGTTTTCCCTTGTAAACCCCAGTTTTACTATATAAAATTGGGTCCAAGAATGTCAACATTTGGTGACGAAGGTCTGGTAGTCAGCTGCTCTTACAAAAGGTGTGAAAACGTGATTATACTTTTATATTAGTATCTCCACTACTGAACGTATGAAATTTCAGCTATAACTTACTTTATATCTTATTAACAAGCTGACAGACAACGTTTACCTCTTACTGTTTCAGCCCTGGATTCGATCGTTAGCGGATTCGGTAAAATCTGTTTATAAGGTCTAAGCATATATATATGCAGATATATGATTTTTTTCGCTGCTTATAATGTTTGGGTGTTATGCAAACTGGCCAGTTTGTTTTGTTTTGTCAGTACTATTCGAACATGCCGGTCAGTTTACTTAACGACAAATTTCCAGGACAAAACACAACACCTTCCACTGAATGCCATTTTATCTACATACAAACATTTAATTTGAAAGTTTAATTAGGCCCTAATTAAAGAAATCGTTTAAATTCTAATTTATAGACGTTAGGTTTCAAATAAGTAGAACTTGTTTTTGAATTTTGACAGATCAATTTCACAAATATAGACAGATGTTTAAGCATTTTCTGATGGTTCTAAAACACCAGATATTTTGATTGGTTGGCGTCAGTTGCTAGATCCCTCAAAATCATTGAATGAGTTGATTCCAAGAAGGTCACAAATAAAATTGGTTGTTTTTGTTTGCGTAATGGTTTGTTTGCTTCTGCTCTTGGTGCCATTTGTAACCTGTTCTCAATTTAACTATTTTTTGTCGTTTTGAAGAAATTTTACAGATCTATCTTGGTGAAGCGTTTTAATTCTCTCGAACGTAAGACTACTTTTCTCCTGTAGATCATCTGGGGCCAGTTGTTCAAAACTAACGACGTCGTTAGTTAACGTATCGTTAAAACTTTGATCATTAAATATGGCAAATATGCTAATATTTTTGCTGAAAAAAAATGTGAGCAGCTTTTGCTGCTCACATTTTTTCAACAAAAAATACTAACGATGCTTTGAATAACTGACCCCAGATTGCTCCCTTAATGCGTCAATCTTACCAACAGAATGTGTTAGCATATTAAATTATAATTCACGTGTAAGTCTATTGCGTGATTTCGGGAGCAGAGGTGAGAATACATGAAAGATGAGAGTTTTTGTTGTCCCTGTAAGTGGAAGCTTTAACCAATATTTAATCTCGGAAATACCAAATGAAATAAGTTTCACACAAACAGACAAAACACATTATCATGTTTCTGTTTAAGGAGAATGGAGACACATCATCACTAAAACACGCCTAAATAATTTTGTCCCCCTGAAACCCAACTTTTATACAGTAAAACTTGGGTTTACAGGGGTATACATGTACATTATTTTTCATATCCCTGCTCAAAAACAACAATTGTGGGTACCCGTTGGAACCGCCTCGCCGAGAGGACATATTTATAATATTTTTCGAATTTATAATCTAACTATGGGTTAAATGCATGTATAGGTTGTGGGTGCTCGTTAGAACCGCCTCATTGAGGCTGTTCTAACCAGTACCCACAACCAATGGCTTGGAGCGGAAATAATACAGTAATGTACAGTAAAAATCCGCTATTAAGACCACCTAAAATTCAGACTAAATCTGCTTTTAGAAGCTTATTTAGTAGGTTGTAGTTATTCCTTCTGTGTTTTTCTGCATAGAGTGGCCTCTGGTCAGAGACCACCTTCGGAACTGTTCAAAAGTGGTCTTAAAAGCAGAATTTTACTGTACATCCCTGTTTTCTCCATATAAAGTGGGGTTTAAGGGTGTGTTCATTACGCCTTGTTAACATGATGGAAAACTCTGTTGAAATATGATGTGCTGGGCGCACCCGGCTCAGACTTTGCGCCGACTTAACTTTGGAATGGAGTAATTGTAAGGGAACATTGAATATAAATCCATTGCGATAACACATCCGTCTGATATAATGCATTTTTCGAACCTAAAAATGGTAATTTTTCTGACGAAAATTTGCAATATTTTTCTTATTTATACTCCAAACATAGGTTTCGTGTGCTCGTACCCACAACCTCCGTCGTGGAGCAGAAATAAGGAAAAATAAGGAATACCCCCAACCCCTAAACCCCAGTTTTCTCTGTATGAAGTTTGGTTCATTGGGGTCTTTATTTCACAGACTTGTTCACGTGATGTATTAAGTTCCGTGCGTGATGGTTGTTAATAATATGGTATATATTTGATTTTATCAAACAGTATTACTAAGCCCCGCCTAGGTAAGAGGATTTTCCTGCTAATTTGATGCCATACCTGTTTATTGTCATAGTAACCAATACGAAATGGCACGCGTTTAAGATCAGTTTGGGCATTTGATAATAGTATTTGCATGACAGTGTTTTGTTGGTTCAAGACTATTTTAGACTATTACTTGCATTTTGAAATACTGAAGGACTATTGGCTGCAAATACAAAAGTGATCCTAGTGTGCACCAGGCCCACTAGTATTATACAACATGCCAATGTCATTGGGAGAAAAACAGGTAAATGTTATTTATCTTATTACATGTATTTTTGATAACTTTAAGTTATAGGGCCTCCGTGGCCTAGTGGATAAGAGCGATTGCTCCTAATCATTAGGTCTCCCCCGCTGGGGGCTCGAGCCTGGCTCTGGTCAGATGTGAGACGCCAAGTTCTGCAACGGACGGCCAGATGGTTTTTCTCCGGGTACTCCGGTTTGCCCACCTCTGATTGACAATTGGGCGATATGAGTGAAATAATCTTGAAAGGGCCGTAAAACTAAAAAACCAACCAGCTTAAAGTTATTCCATTTTATACTGGTGGACTCTTCCATTGTTATATGTGAGACAAGTCAATTTGTCATTTAAGGGGTGTTGGGTCCATTATTTTCCTTTTGTATCCTGTTTTGAAGGAAAACACTGTAAGCAAACAGTGTAGACCCTATGCGGCATCTGATCTGGGACTGCACTGTTTGCCTTTGTCCCATTTACGGGTTTCCATGTATGAATAGGTTAATAAATCCGCTCAGTCTTCAATATTTCGACCTGCGGCCGTTTTGTCTGCTTGTTGTTTTTCTTGTATTTTTTTTTTTTTTTTTTTTTTTTTTTTTGTTTTTGTATTTTTTTGTTTGTTTGTTTTTCAGACAAAGCCAAACAAAACAAAAAAAACACATCGCTGGCGAAACAAAAGATATGAGTTTAATTATTATTTTTATTATTATTATTATTATTATTATTATTATTATTATTATTATTATTATTATTATTATTATGTGTATACAAGACAGACAACAGGCTCACGAAGTGTATTGAAGAGATATTCCAAAAAATATCTCATGGTTAGAAATGCACAATATGATTGTGAATCCACATTACGATAACACACCTGTGCGACAAAGTGCATTCTTTCAAATCTAAAAAATGGCTTCTTTTCTGATGAAAATCAGCGATATTTTTCTTATTTATACTGCAAACATAGGTTGTTCGTGCTCGTTAGAACCGCCTCATTGAGGCGGTTCTAACGAGTACCCAC
This sequence comes from Lucinisca nassula, assembly GCA_963580285.1. NCBI lineage: Eukaryota > Metazoa > Mollusca > Bivalvia > Lucinida > Lucinidae > Lucinisca > Lucinisca nassula. The sequence goes on from OY757010.1 coordinate 6,395,262, forward strand.
AACCTACATGTATGTCTTGGAGCAGAAATAAGAAAAATAATGTATACCCCCGTAAACCCAACTTTTCTGTATATAAAGTTGGGTATAAGTGACGGGGGTGGGGTCATTACACGGACTTGTTAAAATATTGATATAGTCTATATATTCCTATCGTGCCATAACAGAGACTGTGGCAAATACTAACTTATTTTATTGCATTTTCAAAAAAAAAATGGAGTTGGGCCACAAGTTCTACCAACCTTAGTTACGGCCCTCCCACTAAACTGTAGCTCTGAGTCAGAGGCCGCAGAAATAGTCTGATCAAGATCTGTATAGCTTACTAAATATACACGAATAGTCGTTAAACTAACAACAAACCAGTTGAGGCTTTTCGTCCCCTTCAACACTATTGGGATGATCCTTCCGATTTTGTTGGACTTTTACCCGACATTGAGATGAAATGACATGTCAAGCTCTACCACCTTAAGAAACCGCTGGGGTTTAAGGCTCCTACAACATTTTTTGGACAGGCTTGTTTACCTTATTCAAAAGTTCGGTCGGTATCAGCTCTGTGCTGAAGCACCATATAGCCTAATCTATTTTTCCAAGGCCCGATTGGCGGGGGCGCAGCAAGTCAGCTATAATGCCTATATACAGCTGGAAATGTATTATTCAAAGACAGAAAATTCTGTCTATCCGATATTGGTCAATTTGGTATTAGCATGCATGAAAAAAAAACTATTTAAGAGATTGGATAACACGTGACATAGAGCATTTGTTGACTTTTCTGGTGAGAGTATTTGTTTCTTATTTCTGCAGCAAAGATAGTTAGAACCACCTCAACAAGTTGAGGCGGTTGTAACGAGTGCCCATAATCTATGTTTTGGAGGGGGTGGGGGCGTGTATACCCCCAATAAAGGCCAATTTTCTCTATATGTAAGCGACATATACAAGGGCATTCATGACATGGATTTGCTAACATGATGTCATTTGGAAACAAAACGCAGAGACAATACTTTTCACAAGCCCAATCTGAAAATGGTCAAAGATTTGAAAATGGGTAGTAAAGTAGAAGCCTACCTTAAACCCCATGTTCGAATCATTGAACATTTAGGCGGTTCTAACGAGTACCCACAACCTACGTTTTGAGTATAAATAAGAATAATATCGTAAATTTTCTTCATTTACCGTTTTGGCGATGTAAAAAAAATGCACTACGACGTACGGGTGTGTTATCGTAATGATAAGACAATGTTAATTGTTTGTTTATTTCAGGAGTTGGTTGGCAATACTGCACCGACTAGAAACTGGCGAGGCATCGTAATAGCGTTAGTGGTGATTCTGGCGGTACTCGGGCTCATTGTAACTGCCATTGTACTCGTAACACCAAGTAAGTTAAATCTTGTAGCGCCAAGCACATCTGGTGCAGACAACAATGTCGAGCCGGGCTTCATTATTTTTTTATTATTTTTGAACGAAAAACAGTAAGCAAACAATGAAGACCCTATGCGACATCTGATCTGGGTTTTCACTTTTTGCCTAGTGTCCCTTTTTGGGGTTTCAAGGTTCGAATAGGTTAATAAATCCACTCAGTTCCACCATAAATATATTTGTAACACACATTTGTCGTTGAAAACTAGGTTTAGGTCACCAAAAAAAAAATCATTTTTGGCCATATACTGACAGTTTTGGGGGAGCCTGTAACCTTAAAAGAGGGCAAGATCACCAAAATCTAATCAAATCTTTGGTAGGTTACAGTCTATATTGTACCAAGTTTGACCAACATCCATCAATTCTTAAATAAGACAGGGTGCAGAAAGCCATAATTTACCAAATATTGACAACTTTTGGGAGCCTTTGATCTAGAAAATTAGGTCAAGGTCACTACAATCTAATCAAATTTTTTGTAGGTTGGAATGATATATTGTACAAAGTGTGACTAAATTTCATCATTTTGTTCATGAGACAGGATGCAGACAAACCAAAATTTTATGTCAAGGTCAGAATTGGCTTCTTTGACTTTTCAATGGGAAATAGGTAAATCAATACATTTTTCCAAAAATATTTTGGCCCATCACGAAAACAGGCCTATATAATTTTGACCCCCTTGAACCCCACTTTTATATAGTAAAACTGGGGTTTCCGGGGGTATACCCTGTTTTTCTTATTTCTGCTCTAAAATATAGATTGTGATGAGGCGGTTCTAACGAGTGCCCACAATCTATATTTGGAGCAGAAATAAGAAAAATATCACAATTTTTCATCATAACATTTTCATTTTTTCGGCGATAAAGGTGACAATGTATTTGTATAGGCGTGTTTGCGTAATGTAAGATATGAGATTAGGTAAAAAATGAATATCTGTGAATGCTTAAGGTTAAGATCTTTCGACGACCTTGGCCCAAAGTCACTTGTATTGCAGGTCCATTGACATATTAGAATACATTTTCTCTAAAACCACTGGGCCAATTTCATTTAAATTTTACGTTCCGCCTTAGGACCGTAAGGAACTAAAATTTATTCAAATATGACCAAGATGGCCGCCATGCCAGATTATGGCAAAAACCTTAAACAAATCTTCTTCTCCAGAATCACTAGTCTAATTGTCCTGAAACGTGGTATGTAGCATTGGATGACTGAGTACTAGCAAGTTTGCAACAATGATGACACTAGGTGGACCGTGATCTATTTTACGTCAAGGTCAAATTGGTTCATTTGGCTTTTAAATTGTGAACAGGTGGAACAATGCATTTTTCGAAAAATATTGCGGTCTGTGACATGAGAATAGATACAAAATGAATGCTAAAAGGTCAAAATCATTTGATGACCGTGGCACAAAGTCACTTGGATTGTAGGTCCATTGACATTTCAAAATACATTTTCTCTGAAACCACTGGCCAATTTCATTTGAATTTTATATATATTAAGGACACTGAGGGAATGCTAATTTATTTGAATGGTCCAGGTCTTGTTACCAAGATGGCCAAATATGGTAAAAACCTTAAAAAATCTTCATCTCCAGAACCACTTGGCTGATTGTCTTGAAATTTGGTATGTTGCATCAAGTGATTGAGTACTACCAAATTTGCAAAACATGATGACCCTAGGTTTACCATGACCTATTTTATGCCAAGGTCAAATTTGGGACATTTGGCTTTTAAATGGGAAAAAGGTGCAAAAATGTCGTTTTATACCCCACCACAAGATCTTGTGGTGGGGGTATTATGGTATACCTTCAAGTGTCTGTCCATCCATCCATCCATCCATCCATCCATCCATCCATCCATCCATCCATCCATCCATCCATCCATCCATCCATCCATCCATCCATCCATCCATCCATCTGCACCATTTCCGATCGATAACTTGAGAAAATTTTCAGATTTGTTATACACCCCCCCCCCCCGCCTCCCGCAAACGAAGTTTGAGGGGGTATACTGTCTTCACGTTGTCCGTCTGTCCGTCCGTCTGTCCGTAACACTTTGGTTTTCCCTGCATATCTTGCGTAATAGTTTACAGAATCTTATCATTTTTTGCATAAATGTTGATATTGACGAGATGCTGCTGCTACATGAAAAAAGGTCCTGCAATCAATACTGTTAAAGTTATTCCCCTTTGTAATTCTTGAATACTTGTCCGTGACACTTTTGATTTTCCTGTATATCTTGCTTAATAATTTTAATTAGCCATTTTTAGGTCTAATAATGTTAAAGTGTATAGGGAGTGGGTACGTTGTTAGCGCAACTCCTCTCACAGTTTTAGGGTGATCGTTTTGAAACTTTGCAGGTGTTTTCATATATGTCAGAAGGTATGCATGTGGTTTTTTCATAGATTAGGATGATCGTTTTGAAACATTGCAGTTGTTTTCATATAGGTCTTAAGATATGCATGTGGTTTTTTCATACTCCTAAAATTATTTCTTTCACTTTTTTCGTCTTTTTTAACTTAGCCACTTTTAGGTCTAATAATGTTAAAGTGTACAGGGAGTGGGTACCTTGTTAGCGCAACTTCTCTCACAGTTTTAGGATAATCGTTTTGAAACTTTGCAGGTGTTTTCATATAGGTCTGAAGATGTGCATGTGGTTTTTTCATACTCCTAAAATTATTTGTTTTACTTTTTTCGTCTTTTTTAACTTAGCCATTTTTTGAGGTCTAATAATGTTAAAGTGTATAGGGAGTGGGTACCTTGTTAGCGCAACTCCTCTCACAGTTTTAGGTTGATCCTTTTGAAACATTGCAGTTGTTTTCATATAGGTCTTAAGATGTGCATGTGGTTTTTTCATACTCCTAAAATTATTTCTTTCACTTTTTTGTCTTTTTAAACTTAGCCATTTTTGAGGTCTAATAATGTTAAAGTGTATAGGGAGTGGGTACCTTGTTAGCGCGAAGTTGAACAGATGCTTAAAACTCATCAAATAGATTTTGTGTTTCAATAATTTTGGGCCAAGTTGCCGGCTATGAGTTGAACTTCTTTTTAACATGTCTACTCTTTTTTGTTATTGACCATTGTCATGCGGGGGTATCTAATAAGCAGTGCTTATTCACTTTTATCATTTTTCAAATTTTGCATACCTTTATATCAGAAATGAGTGGTATGGGATTGTTAATGGGCAACATCTGATAATGTTTTTTCAGAGTCACAGACCTTTTCAGTTCAGAATAAGTGGTTTTGGGGCGTTTCTGATCGATAGTTTGAATATTTTGTAATGTTGTTTTTTTTTTCTTCAAATTTTGACATTTTGACAGAGTTATGGCCATTAGCAATTTCCATTAAATGGTTTTTAGACTTTTATTTATTTACTTTATGGAATATTTGGATGAAACTTCACCGGCCCCCGCCCATCAGGGCTTGAAGAAGTAGATGGACTGCATGATGCTTCCACACAGAGCTGAAACCGACCGCACACGAGTACTGGTAAACCGCTTAGAGGATCTAAGCCTGCCCAGTAAAGCAATGTGAGTCGGACCATCCTTTGGTCCGTCCTTTGGTTTCATTTGGCGACAGGGCTTGAGATGTCATTTCATCTCAATGTCGGGTAAAAGTCCTACAAAATTGGAAGCAATGTCTCCGAAATGACCTACACATTGTTGACGGGGACGTTAAAGCTCAAATCAAGCAAACAAACAGTGGATGACAGTTCACAGATAAATAGACCAGTAAAGGAAGCCTGTTTCGGATTGTTCATTAGTAAAACACGTTAACATTTGACAGAGTTTTGGCCCTTAACAATTCCCATTAAATGGTTTTCCTTCACAGATATACAGACCACTAAAGGAAGCATATTACAGCCAAGGACCACCACTCTGACCATCCTAGATCTTGAGCAATCAGCCCTGAATGGATTTGAAAAATGAGTTTTTTTGCTGTTTTTTTTTTTTTTTTTTTTTTTGTCTTTTTTGTCTTTTTTGTCTCCTTTGCAGAACTTTTTACAGATATATAAAACACGAAAGGAAGCATATTTTGTTTATTTCATCATCTGTCCTTGGTATTTATCAGTGCCAAAGATAATAGTCACTTAGATGGGGAAAAAGAGACCAAATAATACACAGGGCTCAGGGGAGCGATCAGGACCTCATGGTCCTCTTGTTTTCTGGGCAATAATAGCTAGTTTCGGCCAATACGGCCTCATCAGTGACCCTCATATATTTTCGAAATTCCATAATGGAATCGATGATCCCAAAGAGCAAGAAAATATAAACTGCACTTTGATAAAGGACCGGAAGACTTTTCATGGCCACCAAACATTCCCTTAAGACCAGCTGTAGTGATGTTAAATATGTTCTGTGAAGGGTTATCCTTTGGAAGCAAGGCATACACCGTAGAACTGAAAAGTGTGGAGTGTATCATTTTTTCGGGGCCAGACTAGCTAGTTTCCTGCCCAGGAAAAGTTGTGCGAGTCGGAGCGTTCATGCATATAAACCATATTGGTTTCATTTGGCGGCAGAGCTTGAGATGTCACTTCCATCTCAATGTTGCGTAAAAGCCCCATAAAATAGGAAATAGTGTCTCAAAATGACCTTAATAGTGTTGACATGGACGTTAAATCTCAATTCAAACAAACAAAACAAAATATTCAAGAGTCGTTTAGATAGAGAAAATAAACGCTGGCAATTTTGTTTGAAACATGTTGATCTCTTGAGAGCTCATAAAATCTTTGGTCCTCCTGTTTTATTGTTTTGGGTCGATCACGGAAATATTCTGTTACTCCGTAGAGAACTTTTAATTATCCTGTGAAAGGAATATTGACAAACAAACTAAACCCAGGTTACACTCGACCCCGCCCATCGGGGCTTGGAGAAATAGATTAGGCTACATGGTGCTTCCACGCACAGCTGGAACTGACGACACATGAGTACCGGTAAACCGCTAAGAAGGACTAAGCCTGCCCAGGCAAAGTGATTGTTTCAGACCGTCCAGTGCATATAAGCCTTTTGGTTTCATTGGGCGGCAGGGCTTGAGATATCAGTTCATCTCAATGTCGGGTAAAAGTCCCACAAAGTTGGAAGCAACGTCTCCAAAATGACCTAAATATTGTTGACGGGGACATTAAATCTCAGTTCGAACAAACAAAAACCCCAGGTTATACAACCAAGAGCAGGCTTAACTAGTCACATTTGCTAGATTTGCAATGTTGGCATAGGTCTGCTCTGGTCTCAAGTTCCAGTCTGACGGATTTCGGTGAGGTCACTCATTCTCTGGGAAGTTTATTCTTTTTCAGAAACAGAAAATGAAAAGCCGGGAAAGAAACTCAACTTCAAAGATTTTATGCAAGGCGTTTATGAGCCTAAACTTTTTCAACCTGTGTGGGGAGAAGGTATGACATGCTTTTTATATGTTTTAGCAAACTACTACTGCTTATTCCTTAGATGCCATGAAAAACAACATCTGAAAATGTCATCTGTTTATGTCGTCTGCTGAACTGACGACACATGAGTACCGGTAAACCGCTAAGAAGGACAAACTCTTTAAAATATTTTTCAATCCAGGCAAACAGTGTGGACGCAGATCAGACTCCTCCTAGAGGAGCAGTCTGATCTGGTCCACACTGTTTGCAAAAAGGACTTTTAAAACACCAGCAGACGACGAATTAGACGAAAATTGTTACGCTATGGGTTTTTCTAACACTGGTCGCCTATGTATAGCCAATGGTTGAATCCGGTGATATATTGGGTAACAAATCACAAGGCGGAAAAGCGTAACGCGAAGAGCCTTCGTTTTATGACGTTTAGCGACGTCATCGATCGTTTTTTTGATGTTAGATGGAGTAGCGTCTTTTTCACGCATCAAGTACCTTACACAAACAGGCTAAGAGATTATTTTCCTTTTTTTTTTCGTGTTAGAAACATATTTATCATATGACGTCGCGTCTGAGAGTGTAATAACGCCATGTAATAAATTCCGTAATCCACTAGTGTATTAAATATGCAAATTAGTAAGAAACGCTCCGTAACGTTACATGTACGACGTCATTAACAACGTCGCGTTTACTAATGACGGAATATTGAGATTTTTGTCAAGAAATCGTGAATAAAATGCGTTTTTAATGTCATATGATAAATAGAATCTTGCATTCGTGCTCATGTATAATTGAATTTATTAAACTCGTTAAGGAAAAGGCATAAAATGCTCGGCATAGCCTCGCATTTTATCCCTTTTCCTCAACTCGTTTAATAAATTCAATAATACATGAACACTCATGTAAGATCCTCTATTTGTGGTACTTACTAGAATCGCCTATGAGGCGATTCTAACAAGTAACCACAACATATATTTTTAAGAGAGGCCCCCGCCCATCGGGGCTTGAAGAAATAGATGGGCTGCATGATGCTTCCACGAAGAGCTGAAACCGACCGCACACGAGTACTGATAAACCGCTTAGCGGATCTAAGCCTTCCCAGGCCAAGCGGTGTGAGTCGAACCGTCCATGCTTATAAACGCTTGGTTTCATTGGGCGACAGGGCTTGAGATGTCGTTTCATCTCAATGTCGGGTAAAAGTCCCACAAAATTGGAAGCAGCGTCTCCAAAATGACCTGTAAAGTGTTGACGGGGACGTTAAACCTCAAATCAAACAAACAATGTTTTTTAAAGAATTTATTGCAATATAATTACTCCTCCTCAGTTAAGAGCTATGATTACATAATAACAGTGGGTCCCGCCCAATGGGGCTTGGAGAAATAGATTTGGCTGCTTCAGCGCAAGGCTAAAAACCGACCGCATATGAGTAAAGGTGAACCGCTTTGACGGTCTAAGTCTGCCCAGGAAAGTGGTGCGAGTTGGACCGTCCCTACTTATAAACCCTTTTGGTTTGTTTGGGCGGCAGGGCTTTGGATGTCTTGCCATCACAATGTCGGGTAAAAGTCCCATAAAATTGGAAGCAACGTCTCTAAAATGACCTAAATAGTGTTGACGGGGACGTGAAACCTAAATTCAAACAAATACACATTATTGCAAATCTGGCGAAAGAATGTGTAGTCTACAAAGAAAAAGTGGATCCGTTTTACATGAGCTCAATAGTATTGACTTGGCCGTTAAACCAAACCCAAAAAATAACAACTATTCTAATAGTGTTAATTACACCTGAAGAAAAAAACGTGTAAGAGTGGTGTGTCATTGTACCAATGTGTTGTGACAAATATACCACGCATGTTGGAAGAATGTAGAGAAATATCTCACATTTTGTTGTCTAGAATAATGAAAAACACCATTGCCTCAAAAGGTGTGGTTTCATAAAAATACTAGCATGTGCTCAGTGAATCTGTAATAAGTTTGTTTTGTTTGATTTGAGGTTTAACGTCCCCGTCTACACTGCAAAGGTCATTATGGAGACGTGCTTCCAATTTCGAGGGACTTTAAACCGACGTTGAGATGAAATGATATCTCAAGCCCTGTCGCCCAATGAAACCAATAGTGTTTATATGCTTAGGTCCTCTAAGCGGTTTTCCAGTACTCGTGTGCGGGTCGGATTAAGCTCTGCGTGGAAGCATCGTGCAGACCATATATTTTTTCAAGCCCCGATGGGCGGGGGCCAGAACCTGTAAAAAGTCGTAGCAGGATGGCGACATTGTATGTAACTCCTACGCCTAGCCTGAATTTTATCTCAAATTAAGAAATTGCTTTGATATGCCATCTGCTATTTATAATTGTCGCTTTAATGGGAATGGATGCACCTGCAGGGGAAGCAACTCCTGCAAAAGAATTTTGTCTCCCTTGTCAAAAGGGGTCAACTCTTAAAGGAAAGAATTTACTCCTGGGGAGCAAATTCTTTCCTTTAAGACTTTCCTTTAAGAGTAGACCCCTTTGCTTATAGAAAAGCGAACTGGAAGTCCCGAAAGTTGTCTCCCTTTGACAAATAGCGGAAAAAAATCTGCCAGGTGTTCCCATTTCCCTTAAGGGTTGAGGTTTAGTCTGCATTTTATTACGCTTATATAACATTGTGTCTTCAGTTGCGTAGTGTAAAAACAACATATTTTCTATTTCTCAGGTGAAACCTTTGTTTTCCGGAACGATGACGGTGCTGTTATAGAGTTTGATTGTCCAGAAAATGATACCTCTGTTGTCATGGACAATTCTTCTTTTGTAAGTAGTAGAAAGTAAATATGTTCCATTTATGCATTTGTCTTTTTAAATGCCCAGTGAAAATACTCATGGGAGATCTTTGACCATGTGCATCTAAAAAGTGTTTACTTGGGCGTATTAGTCAAAGCAAGACAACCCAACCATATTCTGGTATGACTAGGGTCATTTACTCACAAACATTAAAATTAATTCATAAGTCCGGAGAAGCCCAAAGTGTGATGTGTATCGAGTCAGCTTAAGCCCAATTGATACACGTGAACATTTTCCGTCATTTTGTGCAAGGGAGACAATCTTTGTAGCTTTCCAGACCCTGAATCTCGCTAGAAAGGGCCTCTACTCTTAAAAGAAAGACTTTGTTACATTCTTTCCCTTAAGAGGAACCTACCATCGATAAGGGAGGCAAAATTGGTTTGAGGGAGTTGCCGCCCCTGACTGTGTATCCGTTCACCTTAATAGACAGAACTTTTATTTGACATTTGATCCATGTCATGAGAAAAAAAACTTTTTATGGTATTTGCGAATAGCAAAGTTGCTGATCAGACTGCGCAGATGCGTGTCTGCTGCACGGATTGTAGAATATCTCTAGTTTCTTCATGTAAAATTCCGAGACACCTGTTGTCGTAATTTGTCGCTAAGCAGGTTGGTTGTGTCTTACCTGCATACAGACCCTAAAGACAGGTTTTCTCATGACGGGGAGCATTTTTAGAAATTCAGGAACATTCAAAGAAAAGAAATATCAAACTCGCTGAAAATGTGTCCGCTTTTCAATACCTGTCTGGGGATTGTTTGCGCCATTCAACAATCATTTTATTAATAAATATTGCAAAATACAATGGTTCTTACAGACCAGAATCTGAAGAAAGTATGTTAACCTGTTTCAATAAATTTATTATTATTATCATTATTACCCTGTGTACACGAAAATATACAGCCAGGCATGGGTGTCCAAAGAAGATTGGAACCAACCTGTGCACCTTTGCACATCCGTCATCGCTCTGTGGGTACGTCAAGATCCACAGGTGAATGCGCCAAGATTCAACGATGAATCGAGCAATCAGTGCAGACTTTGATCAGCCCCAAAGTCTTCACTGGTCAGGCATGCGAGAGTATACATTTTATGTGCACAAGAAACAGATAGGCTTACGGGCGATTTACTGGTTATTGTGTATATTTCAGAGAGAGCTAGATGCATCATGTTTTTTTGTATATATTTCAGAGAGAGTTAGATACATCATGGTTAGTGTGTATATTTCAGAGATAGTTAGATACATCATGGCTTTTGTATATATTTCAGAGAGAGTTAGATAAATCATGGTTTTTGTGTATATTTCAGAGAGAGATAGATGCATCATGGTTTTTGTATATACATATATTTCAGAGAGAGTTAGATACATCATGCTTATTGTGTATATTTCAGAGAGAGTTAGATACATTATGCTTATTGTGTATATTTCAGAGAGAGCTGGACACATCACAGTACAAGATATCTCCGGACAAAGCCTATGTTCTTCTAGCTTATGATATTCAATATGTAAGTGTTCATTATGGTTTCTGAAATACACCCACGCTGGGAAATCCCACTTATTTAGATATAGAGAAAAGTTGGATTAACCAGTGTTATATGAGCCAGCGCATGACAAAACCTACAATAAGACACGTGCGCCCAACGACGACTCAGGTCAGCCTGCGCATCCGCGCAGTCAGATTAGAGTCTTCGTTGTGCGCTCTAAGGATAGCTAAGGGTTCATTGCTCTTCCATGCAGCAATAGAAGCCTCTGGTTAGACTATATAAATGCGCAGGCTGATCTGAGTATTCGATGGCGCACATGTCTTATTGTAGGTTTTGTCATGCGCTGGCTCATTTTATATTTCTGCTGAACAGACCAAGAGTCTGTTACGTGCTTTAGTTTGCAAAGTGTTCTCGCTCCCCGTTGCTTCTTATTGCATTGGTTTATTGGTGTCCCTCCTAATGTTTAGAAAGAGTTTTTATTTGTCGATTCGACTCTTCGGCGAAACAGAGCAGCCGCCACATTTGAATGCAGAGTAACTGTTGCAACACGTACTATGTGCGCGTTCATCTGATCAGTTAAAACTTCTGTGAAACCAATGTCATAGCGATCATCATTACTCAGTCTGACAGACGCAAAGCCATGCAGGGTTGCTTTAAGGAAGTAATTATGCTAACTTCCGTTGTAGGAGTCCGTGAAATGAACACCCTATAAACCCCACTTTATATAGAGAAAACTAGAGTTTATGGGGTATACTTTATTTTTCTTATTTCTGCTCAAAGACATAGGTTGTGGGTACTCGTTAGAACCGCCTCCTTGAGGCGGTTCTAACGAGCGCCACAAACTATGTTTGCAGTATTGATAAGAACAATATCACGGATTTTCATGATCAAAGTAGCCATTTTGAGGATGTGAAAAAATGCACCTTGTCGCACGGTGTGTTATCGTAGTGATATAGATTATGAGTATTCCGTCAATCCGAGTGAGTAAGGCGATTCCAATGACATTCTACGTCCCTATTTTTAAGGGCATAAAGAAAAATATTGCAATTTTCCTGTAGATCAATATTAGCCGGAACACAACATTTCCTACAATTTACATGTGCGCCGTGCGGAGAATTGGATCAGCCTGTTCCTCTAGTCTAACCAGATACTTCTCCTGCTGCATGAAGGAGCATTGGGCCCTTAACTATCATTGGAGTGCACAATGAAGACTCTGATCAGACTGCGCGGATGCGCAGGCTGATCTGAGTCTTCGTTGGGTGCACATGTATTATTGTAGGTTTTGTCGTGCGCTGGCTCATATCATTTTTCTGCTGCATGTTAGACATCTATATATCAGACGGTTATGGTTTTGTAATGTACATTACGTCAACGTTCGCGCCTTCGAAACGGTTTAAATAAGTTTGTTGACTGCAGTCGAAGTAAAAATAAATAATATTTAAACTTTTATAAGACTCATTTCAAACCTCAGGAGGTTTGTGTACTCTTCGAGAACAGACTGTTTTACTTGCGTGACCGGCTCTCATTGCTGATCGATCGTTACATACCTAAAAGGAAAGAAACCCCTATTTATCAATATATGACACAAACGTTCTTCACTTTATATCTACGGACACGTCAATTTCCAATTTTAGAGTGTCATGCTTGCTTTATGGGTTATAAGTTTCACAAACATTCTTGTTATTATAGCGACCCAGTACGGGGCCAGTAGCCCCTGATCGGATGTCCCTGTGGCTTCTAATCTGGGGCTACCCTTTTTACCCAGATCCTCTTTGTGGGATGCTATGCATTTGCAAACTCAAGGAATGCTGCGATATATATTTATATATATATATATGTATACCTAAGCGATGAGTCTATGCGTTAAGCTTGTAGAAATGAAATGTTTCTTTTTTTTCAGATATACAGACATTCACAGATCTCAAAGTTCAAAATATACAACATCGCATCAAAGTAAGTTTTTCTTCGTGGCTTCAAACTTCCTTCCAATAATTTATTTTTCGCTCACTTGAGCAAGCATAACATGAACTTGAAATATACGTCAGCCTATTAAACCTTCCAACCCCGAGTTTCTGAAATGGACAGTTCCATCTTGATTTTGGACACGTCCTTTATTCTTAACCCTTGTCCTGCTGAGCCCGGATATACCTTATCTTTCAAACAATGTAGATCCAGATCAGATGGCTTCTGAAGAAGCCATCTGATCAGGATCTACATTGTTTGTCATTCAGATTGTGAATTTGTTGCAATAATTTGCATCAAGTAATGTGATTGGTTGATAATCAGCAGAGGGTGTGGCATATTTAAATATTCAGCAGGACAAGGGTTAAGATAAAAAGGTTTAGTCAACAGTGTCATCAGGATGGCACACTGTGTTGATCCAGATGAGATGGCTCAATATGCACTGTCTCATCTGGATCTACATATTTGGCATAAGTATCTGTCCAGTCTACAGAGTTATAAGGGTTAAGGAACTTTCTGTATCTGGAAAATGGTCACAAATGATTCACCTACGTTTAACCTAACGGAGTGGCTATTTGCAGTCAGTCAACTGCAAATAGCCCCCCAAAAACGTTAAAATGGCTATTTGCAGTCAACTGCAAATAGCCAGAAAACGTTAAAATGGCTATTTGCAGTCAACAGCAGATAGCCAAAATACGTTAAAATGGCTATTTGCAGTCAACTGCAGACCATTGACTGCAAATAGCCCAAAACGTTAAACTGGTTATTAACAATCATTCTATATACCAGCAAGTTACCGTCGAAGACTCAGATCAGGTTGCACATCTGCGCAGTCTATTCGTAGTCTTCGTTATGCACCTTTATGAGTGTTAAAGACACATGGATGATTTGGACGGCCATCAAAAACAGCCATGGATTTGAATTAAAGTTAGTTTGAGATAAATTGAGTTCCATCAAAACGTGCATGGTGGGTATAACAAACCTAACCAAACGTTTTCCAAGATCTAGTTTGACTTGAACAATAGTTTAAGATTTCAAGGTTTGAGATAACGAATCAACTGTTTAAGATTGGCTATACTATATTTCCCTGCATGTCTGTCGCGCACGGTAAGTTTCATACCGAGCACCATAATGTATTAAATGCCGTGGTGTCTTCTTATGCACGAGGCAGGTCTGTGCAACGGGTATCCCTGTACACAATGTCAGTTGTGATCTGTACATGCAAGTCTAAATGATGAAAAGTGCGTATTGTTTATTTGTATTGGAGTTTTAACGGCCTAGTCAACACTATTTAGATCACATTGAACCGGTCAGTTAGTTTACCAATCTATACTTATTCTGGACAGCAGTTCGCATAAGTGGTTATCCAGTTTTTGCCAGAAACTGACATCTGCCCTTCTTGTGAAAATGACTGTAGAAAAGATGCCATGATCTGTTTAGGTTGTCATATTTAGCCATTTTAAATGTAAATAATAATACAAGCCTTGTAACAAATCTGTTTGTTACCTTCAGATAAAGGTTTCTTACTTATGCAAGGAACATGAAAAAAAAAAAAAATAAATAAATGAAAATAAATAAATAAAAACAAAAACTTTATCTTCCTTTGGACTGTTGATATAAGTTTGCACATTTATTCAAAACTTTCGGCCCTCGCCCATCGGGGCTTGGAGAAAAAGATTGGGCTGCACGATGATTCCACGCAGAGCTGAAACTGACCGCACATCAGTACTGGTAAACCGCTTGGATGTACTAAGCCTGCCCAGGCAAAGTGATGCAAGTCAGACCGTCTAGTACATATGGCCCCTATTGGTTTCACTGGGCGGTAGGGCTTGAGGTGTCATTTCATCTCAATGTCGGGTAAAAGACCCGCAAAACTGGAAGCAACATCTCCAAAATTATCCCAATAGTGTTGACGGGGACGTTAAACCACAGTTAAACAAACAAACAAGCAAACAGACAAATCCTTCAAAACTTCTTGAGATTCCGAGTAAGTACTCCTGCGCCAAGCGAATACTTGGCTCATTTTTATGGTCGTCCGAAACAATCCATGTGTCTTTAACACTCTTAAAAGCGCACAACGATGACTATGAATAGACTGCGCGGATGTGCGCCGCATGATCTGAGTCTTCGATGGTCACACA
Organism: Lucinisca nassula; assembly: GCA_963580285.1. Lineage (NCBI taxonomy): Eukaryota > Metazoa > Mollusca > Bivalvia > Lucinida > Lucinidae > Lucinisca > Lucinisca nassula. The sequence continues at coordinate 6,410,432 of OY757010.1, forward strand.
TGTAAATTGCAGGAATACATAATGACTGTTAATAGTTTTTTAACGTTTTCTAATTTTTTTTTTGTGTGTGTTTTTTTTTTTTTTTTTTGTTGTTTTTTTTTTGTTTTGTGTGTGTGTGTGTGTGTGTCTTTTTTTTTATTTTTTGTTTTGTTTTTTGCCATTTACAGTTGACTGCAAATAGTCATTTTAACGTTTTTTGGATATTTACAGTTGACTGCAAATAGCCTCTTCCTTAATTTAAACATTACTTCTGTTCTTTCCATACCTATCACCTACCCGATCATCGCAGCAATTAGTCAGCATACATGTATTATCTGCTGGTACCCTTTTTGTACCGCTAGAACTACAGTAAAATCCTTCTATTAAGACCATCTTTGGGAATGTTTAAAAGTGGTCTTTAAGACCACTTTTGAACAGTCCCAAAAGTGGTCTCTTAGTAGATTACACTGGGTGTAGAAAACACATAAAAAGAAAAATTCAAACCTTTTAAATATGTGTTTAAAAGAAGAATTATTCTTAATTTTGGCTGGTCTTAATAGCAAAACTTAAAGTACAGTCCAATTTGAGATAATAATCTTTAAAGGCATTTGTTTGGTACATATGAAAATATAAGGAATATGGTAAATGGGCTGTCCGTTTTGGGTCACAGAAATCTCACTGTATATATTTTTCAGAACTTATTTTGACCTCATTGGAATGAGGGGACCATACTTCCAGTATGTCACGTGGTCAGATAGACAAAGTTTGGTATGTAGATCTTATTGATACACTATAATAGATTGCCAGAACTCACCCGTGTGACAAAGTGCACTTTTATTTCTTCAAAACGGCCATTTTCTGATAGAAATTGTGCTTTTTATTTAAACTTTAAATATAGGTTGTGTATGCTCGTTGGAACCGCCTCATTGAGGCTGCTCTAACGAGTACATACCACCTATGTTTTGGACCAAAAATTAAAAAAAATTGCACATATCCATGTAAACCCCAATTTCTCGATAAAGTAGAGTTTTTGTGGGTGCTCATTACACGGACTTGTTAACATGATGAGATGCTCAAATATTAGCCTTCTTGAAGAAATTATTCTACACTAAGAGATTGGCGATGATAAGATAAAGATATAAAAGTTGCCTTTCAAAACAAAGAATACATACACAACGCAAGAATGAAAATAAAGAATCCAGCTTTCTTGGAAAACTAATAAGGCTGCAACAGTGACCCTTAAAGTGCTGCGCAAGGCATGGAATGAAAAATGAAAGAAAAATATAAACTGCACTGAGGTTGAAGTATGGGAAGACATTCATCCTCCAGCTGCAGTGAAGTGAAATAAAGCTATAAAGACGGGCCTCCGCGACCGAATGGGTAAGAACGCTGACTCTTAATCATAAGGTCTCTCACCACTGTTGTTCGAGCTTCGCCAAGTTCTGCAATGGAAGGTCAGGTGATTTTTTCAGGCTCTTCCGGTATTCGCTCTCCTCTGATTGACGATCGGCTTGAAATAAATTTAAAAATCCTGAAAGGGCTGTAAAACCAAAAATAAAAAGCTATAAATGTTTCCTTTAGCATCAAACCTGTATGACCAGTGTTTGCTCGTTGCAGAGATCTTTTTTGTAGGTTTTGCCATGTGTCGGTTAATACATCTTGTACATTAACATTGGTTCAGTACCCAAACAAAAGGCTGTCTCTTTTCTGTGTATGTGTATTTCGCTTGTTTACTTCTCTTCAAATGATAATTATGCCTGGCAGACAGAGTATTAAAGATTTTTTTCAAAGAATATTGGGCTTGAAATTATATTGATTCACATGAAATGTCACGTTTTTATGTCTGACAATGAAAACAGAGCATATTGTTATCTGCTAAAGAAATTTCTGTAGTGCTTAGGGGAATCGGAACACCTGACAGATTTTCCCGCCATTTTTCAACTTTCAGGATTTCATGTTCGCTTTTCTTTAAGCCGTTTCCCACTGAAAAAGGGGTCTACTCTGAAAAGACAGAATTCGCTCCTCAGAAGCGTATAATCTTTCATAAAAGAGTTGACCGCTATTGGTATAGGAAACAAAAATACTTTTGAAGGAGTTGCCTCCCCTGTGGGTGTACCTATTCCTCTTTAAATGTTATTTTTTGTGCATTGTAGGTCTGCATTTACTTATTTGAAATTTCATAACATAACTACGTGTACCTGATTATTTATCTACCTACCTATCCAGTAGTAATGGATTGGACATTAGGCAAGGACTATATTTATCCTCTCCAAGTCAGTCCTGTTATCTACATGTATTATGCTGAACCGTTAGACAACATGTCATTAAAATTTGAAACAAATTATGTAGTGATGCAGTGATAACATGGAAAACAATGATTCGTATTGCAGATATGTGTGCAAGGGAACAATATATACTACCTGAAAGATATAGATTCAGACGTCTTTTTGGAAATAACAACAGACGGTCAAAAAGACCAAATATATAATGGAGTTCCTGACTGGTTATACGAAGGTAAGTATCCACCATATATTTCTGGACAAAAATCTTCCAATGGGTACCTGCAAAATGTATCTTTAAGAAGAGATAAGAAAAATATTTATATACTAACCATTACCCCTGTCGGGCCAACATCGAGCCGATAGCTCTACAACGTAGTATCGCTTTAGGGCCAATGTTTTATGCTGAGAGGGACAGTACACTTTAACTAAATTTATGTCCTCTGTTAACATCAGAATAACACGCCTGTGTAGAATAGTACATTTTTTCGTATTTCCAAAACTTTTATTTTGCTGGAGGAAATCTGTGGTATTTCGTCTTATTTCTCCTCCAAACATATAATGTAATGTGTTCATTAGAACTGCCTCCTTTAGGCTGTTCTTACGGGTACCCACAATCTATGATTTGGAATAAAAATAAGTATAAACCGTACATACATGTTATATGTTTTCTAAAAGGGTTATCCTTTGGAAGCAAGGAATACACCACAGAACTGAAAAATATGAAATGTACATGTTTTCTGGGCCAGACTAGCTAGTTTCGGTAAATTAGGCCTCATCAGTGACCTTCAAGTATGTTCAAAATTCAGCAATGGAATCAATGATCCCAAAGGACCACAAAATATAAACTACACTATAATGTAGGGCAGGGAGACGTTTTACGGCCGCCACACATTCCCAGACAACAGCTGTAGTGACGTTAAATGTGTTCTATAAAAGGGTTATCCTTTGGAAACAAGGAATACACCACAGAACTGGCAAATATGAAGTGTACATGTTTTCTGGGCCAGACTAGCTAGTTTCGGCCAATTAGGCCTCATCAGTGACCCTCAAGTATTTTCAAAATTCAACAATGGAATCAATGATTCCAAAGGACAAGAAAATATAAACTACACTATGATGTAGTTTTCTTTAAATAAAGTGTTTTCAAGCGGGTGAATGACATGGACTGGTTGACGTAATGAAGTAGGTTTAGACTGCCTAAGTATGTCAAAACCCGGGGTGTGGCTAAGAATTTTTTTTGAATATCAAGAAATTGAATGAAGAAAAGTATAGTCTAGCATTGTCATCATGAAAACATGCCTATATAATTTTGAATCCCTTGAACCCTACTTTTATATAGTAAAACTTGGATTTACAAGGGTATGGCTTATTTTGTCTTAATGCGGTTCTAACTAGTACCAACAATCTATATTCTAGATCAGAAATAAGAAAAATATCACACTTTTTCATTGTGAAATGTTCGTGTTTTCGGCGGTAAAGTTTACATTGTATTGGTATAGGCGTGTTTTCGTAATGGTTACCGATGAGACATACATGTCCAACCCGAGGTTCGGACTGATTCCGTTGACCCGAGATGAGGACTCACTCTGCATTGGAGATAGAGTTTGTATTAATATTATATTATTGGCGTTATTTTTGGCATCGCATAAGAGACGTCAAGTATCAAGATGTAGAGTTCTAACGTCAAAGTCTCCAGTCATAACGTCTGAACCGTCTAACAGACGTTTTCGGCTCTGGTAAAAACAGAAGAAAACTCTATCTCGTGTATAAGACAGAGAAACTTGTAGGAGATGAAAGTTTATCACATGTTACAAAAGTCCGGTTCTTCAAAGCTAGACTTGTACAAAATAGAAGTGGAGGCAATGATCAGAAATCGGTACAATCAACCCACAGCTCCCATCACTTTGATTAGCTTGCATTCACTTGTAGCAAAACATATAAAGTTCATTGTCGTGCACATGGGCCCCGTCAAGCGATTTTGGTACTTATCGCCTATGCGAGCAGCGACGGTTAAGGCGAGCCTGCGCATCCGCGAAGTCTCGCCAGAACCTTCGCTACTCGCTCATACAAGCAGTGAATCAAGAGGAACCTTCAGACAGAAAGCCATATCCCTGGCCCCTCTGAACGGCTTGGCATGCGCAGTTAAAATTTGTCATGACGGAATGCTCGAAGACACAAATTCGCTTGGCGGGGCTCAAATAATTGTAGCCTGACTCAGTTTTAACTATTGATTTCGTTAGCTTTGGACACATGGACCCAAACGTTTAAGCGGAATAGATACATCTTCAGGGTAGGCAACTGTTTCAAAACTAATTTCGTTTTTCATAGCAATATGATCGACTCTTGAAGAAAAGAATTTGCTCGTCAGGAGCAAATTCTTTCCTTCATGAGCAGACCCCCTTTTTCATTGGAAAGACAAATTCTTTCCTACAAGAGCAGAGCCACTTTTTCATTGGAAAAACAAATTCTTTCCTACAAGAGCAGAGCCGCTTTTTCATAGGAAAGACAAATTCTTTCCTACAAGAGCAGAGCTGCTTTTTCATGGGAAAGGCAAATTCTTTCCTACAAGAGCAGAGCCGCTTTTTCATTGGAAAGACAAATTCTTTCCTACAAGAGCAGAGTCGCTCTTTCATAGGAAAGAAAAAATCTTGCCTACAAGAGCAGAGCCGCTTTTTCGTAGGAAAGACAAATTCTAACCTACAAGAGCAGAGCCGCTTTTTTATTGGAAAAACCAATTCTTTCCTACAAGAGCAGAGCCGCTTTTTCATTGGAAAGACAAATTCTTTCCTACAAGAGCAGAGCCGCTTTTTCATTGGAAAGACAAATTCTTTCCTACAAGAGCAGAGCCGCTTTTTCATTGAAAAGACAAATTCTTTCCTACAAGAGCAGAGCCGCTTTTTCATAGGAAAGGCAAATAGGAAGTTCCAACAACTTTTCATCACGAAAACACGCCTATATTATTTTGACCCCCTCGAACCCCAGTTTTATTTAGTAAAACCGGGGTTTGCAGGGGTAAACCTTTTTTCTTATTTCTGCTCTAAGATATAGATTGTGGGTACTCGTTAGAACCGCCTCAACGAGGCGGTTCTGTCGAGTACCCACAATCTATATTTTTAGCAGAAATAAGAAAAATATCACAATTTTTCATCAGAAAATTTTCATTTTTTCGGCGATAAATGGGTCAGTGTATTTGTATAGGCGTGTTTTCGTAATGCTCTCTTGTCAGAATGGCGGATAAGGATGTATTAATTCTACCTCTTCAAATTTGACATCGTTTGCTCGTTTCAGAGGAAATCTTGCATTCGGATAATTCTATATGGCAGTCCCCGGACAGCAGATATATTGTTTTTGCTACAATCAGTGATATAGACGTATATAAGTATGATATGACAGTGTATGGAAACTCTAAATATGTGGAAAATAAGAGGCTGCCATACCCAAAGGTAAGTTTTTTGTACTAATCTCACCGGTGCATAAACGATAATCGTTGAATATTCTCTACATCACACCCTAAAAGGCTTGCATAAAGCTTTCACCTGAAGACGACGAATAAAATCATTCCATTTTTTCAATTCATACGTAGTCAAACTTCCATGGCTGGAACATTCTTGGGACTGTTGAGATTCGTTCTAGGCAGGGGTAAATACGACTAGTTCATATAAAATGGAATAGAGTTGAATCAAATCAATGGCCACCATGTTGCAGCATATTAACCACAATTTATGATAATAATAATACAACTCCAAAATAAACTCTACAAATATTGCAAAACAACTAAAGCTTGATTCCGATTAGCCAAAAACAATTAAACAGGCCTCATATTTTTCAGGCATTTGCAGGATTTCAGGCTTTTAGATTCTGATTTTTGCTTATATAGTCTGTTTAAAAAACTATTTAACCCTTATTTATGACCAAATTACTTTATATTTTCACAAACTCCATTACAAACAGTGTAGATCCTGATCAGATGGCTTCTTCAGAAGCCATCTGATCAGGATCTACGTTGTTTGCAAAGGTAATGTAGAGGTGTCTTGTTTAGCAGGATAAGGGTTGAAGCTGCAAAATCGGGCCTTTCAGGCATGGAAAAGCGTGGTCAGTATGAGGCCTGTTAAATAAAGCACAAGTTAAGTACAGCATCCCACCACTGGGATATGGGCAGGCAAACATTGCTAACCACGGCCAGTGGAAACACAATGTGACGACTAATCAGGGCCACCGCTGTTCGTCTGACATGCAAACCTACTGACACAGGTGTCAGTCACGCACCCGAGACCCCACATACATTCCTCCAGTCCCCATTATACATCTTCCTCCTTCGAATTCAATCATTTGGAGGAAAAGAAGAAGAAAAAATCAACAACCCACCTCCACTTCCATCCCGACCATGCTCGAACAGACCCCACCCATAACACCAGCAAAGGCACCACACAAACAAAAAACCAACAGAAAGCGGACCGACCAACCCCCCCCCCCCCCAGTGAGGCACAACTGAACCCCCACGTCCATCCCAATTAAGGCACTGAACTGACGTTTATCGCGGAGGTAAGTAGGTAGAATGGGTGATGTAGGGATATCTTTTGGATCTTTACAATAAAGTTAATTTGTTTGTACTGTCATCGAGGTGATTCTAACACGAGTACACACACGTACGAAAAAATCCAACAACTTCGGACACCTAGAGGGCTTGATGTAATTCTACTAGAACTTTAACAGATTTGTCTCATGATCCAGCAAGGAGTGCAAAAAGTGCAGATGGAATGGCAGACAGTGTAGACCCTGATCTGCATCTGCACTGTTCGCTTTGGCTTGTCTGTCCCCAATACTTAAGATCATTACAGTACGTTTCAAAATAGAAATGAGAGAATCTCCCTAAATCATTCTGCACTATTTTGTATATGGAGCTGTGGAAATGCTTGGTATTATCCATTGAGTTGTTTGAGTAATGGGAGTACGAGTATCTTACCTTATACCCAATGCATAAGTTGTGAGGTAATGTAGCTCTTCAAAAGTTTTTTTTTTTATTTTTGTTTTACGACCCTTTCAAGAATATTTCTCTCATATGGGGCCGATTATTCAACAAAAGTGCTGCAGAAATTGGTGTCCTACGTGTAAGAGTCAGCACCATAAGCCATACTTTTTAGCTCGCCTTACGAAAGTAGCTATTGCCATACCACCGGGCGCCCGATGTCAGCATCGGCGCCAGCGTCGGCGTTCGCCTTAGGTTGAAGTTTAGCTGCAGTCTCTTATTCATGATGGTTTACAAATTTATTTTCAAATATAATTGAAAATCTGTAAAAACATATTTTACATATTCTTTTTACTTCATTTCCCAGGTTTTTTTCTTTACTTGAATTGGACGATTGCAGATATTTATTATTACCTGTGTATTTCCTCCATTATCTCCCTTGGCAAGCTATGTTGTGTAGTGGATAGAGCTTAGGACTCTGAATTAAATGGTCGTGAGTTCCAATCCCTGAGGAGGAGTTGTTTTTTTCTTTCTAAAAACACATAAACAGTTATTATTATTGAAGTTTGTAGATTTTTTATCAAATAGATTTCGTTTTATTACAGTGCAAAATAGAAATAGAGGCAATGAATTCCCCTTGGGTGGTGGTGGGGGGGGGGGCTTTAATCGATTTTACTTGGCCACAATCCTCGCCCTTACTTCCGTCGCGATTAAGAAAAATAATTTGTTCAGTCCGCATGAAGGCCTCCTAACTCATCAGGGCAACACCTCCGTGAACACAAAAATCAAAAACACAGAGATGAAACAACGTAGAGGACTCGACAGCAAGAAACAACAGTAATGCAGGAGCAAAAGAAAACCAACAGTTAGACTCCCATGGGCCCGACCAGAGACAGAGCATCAGGTACCAAACAACATAAGCCTTTACGTTGGAACATTCATAGAATCTGAGGCCCGAACCACCGGCGTGCAATTAAAGAGGGAAGCAAAGTGGGTTAACTACCATGCATGCAGTCTGTCGTATAACATTTATGCTGTACCCAATCTTTTTATATCGAAGAATGATTTTACGAAATTGGGTGCTGAAGTCATTGCGGTTATATTTTTTTTTCTAAATTTATATACATGTACTAAGTCACCATAAAATTCGGGTTCCGGTAGACCTTGTTGCAGAAGGGTTTTAAGTCCAGTATTGAATTTTGAAATCAAATCAGAATGACTTCTTTAAAAATTTCAAAAGGCTTTGCGTAGTTTATGGTACCGATAACCCTGATTAAGAAGTTAAGCAGTTAACAATTTATTACGAGTGTTGAGGTCAGTTACATGACTACACACTCTGGCAAATCGAATTAATTGTGAAATATAAACGCCATAGGATGGCGCACGTGGAACATCACCATCCAAAAAAGGAAAGTTTACAATCTCAAAATCAAAATTGTCGCGTTTATCATAAATTTTGCAAGAAACAAACCCATCCACAATAGAAAGATGTAAACCCCAAAAACGGGGACTCTTTATCAGACGAATTTGCTTTATTTAACTGAAGTTCTGGGGGTAAATTTGACTGATCAAACCATCGAAATAGGTATTATCAATATTTAATAAATCATCCAAATATCTAGAAGTGGAGCTAAAAGCTTCAATGGTTTCAGACTGGTTATCAGCAGAAAGGGACATCATGAAGTCTCTCTCATAACAAAACAAAAACAGATCAGCCACAAGTGGTGCGCAATTAGTACCCATTGGAATACCCACAATTTGTCTAAATAACTTAGTACCAAATCTTATGTAAAAATTGTCAAGTAGAAAGGTGAGAGCTCCACACACCTTCTGACCTGACCATAAAGTATAGTTTTTATGCTCTTCAGAAGTGAAAAAAGCATCTCTTACATTACATGCAAGATAGAGGGAGTCTTCCCGATGAAATGTACATTCAATTAAATCATTGAGTTTTTCTTTCATAAGATTATGAGGAAGTGTAGTTTAAAGGGTGCAAAAATCATAAGTAGACAGACTTGAAGCACGAAAACGTCTGGGTTTCAATTTATTTAATACTTCATTAGAATTTATTTATAGACCAAAACAGATTTCTACCTGATCTTTCGAATACTTTGTCGCAATATTTTATCACATGTTTTTTGTGGCTGTAAAACATGAATGGTTCATTGGTGGTACAAGAGCTTGAATTTGCAATAAGCGTGCTTTGTATGGTCTTTTATGAAGTTTACGTAACCAATATAACGTAGAAAGCTTATCTTTGCCTTCTGTAACACAGACAGCAGACTTGATGGCTGAATGACAAATGCGGTCATCAACTAAAGCCCTCTCTACCTCTCTACAGCTAAAGGCTGTAGTTCATAGGCCTTAGTACCACTAAATTCTTGCTAAAGAGTGTAACATAGTGAAGTAGAAGTAAAACAAAGATCAGGAATTGATACAATTAACTTACTCCACCCATAAAAGACACCAAAGGGAAAGAAATACAAACATTAAGCGACCAGACCATAATGGAAACCTAAACAAAGGAAGGCCATAATGACAGTTACTTTCCCACAAAATGGCCATATGGCCATCCAAAAATAAAAAGACACAAGTGATACACACAGTAAGTAACAAACAACAACATAAATAAATCGCCACAGAAGAGCCGCCTTGGAACGGTCAGTGGAAGATTTCCACTGGGGGGGGGGGGGGGGGCCTTTAATCGATTTTACGTGGCCACAATCCTCGCCCTTACTTCCGTCGCGATTTAGACAAATAATCTGCCCAGCCCGCATGAAGGCCTCCCAACCCACCAGAGCAACATCTCCGTGAACACAAAAAAATCAAAGAACCACAGAGGTGAGACAACGGTGAGGACTCGACAGCAAGAAAGCCGTCAAACACCGACCACATTGTTAGCGGCCTTATCAGCTGGAGCCGGAACAAACTTCCTATGATAAACTTTATCATGAGGGTAATATTTCCAGAATGCCGGCCTTTGATATTTTCTCGCTCCTGGAATGTCGAAAACGCAGAACTATATCTCACGGCACCAGGAAAAATGGTAACTTTAAACGTAAATTACGTACTTTTAAACAAAACAATACTAGACTGAAGTGTCTGTCAATCATATTATTAAATCATGGACGCCACTCTATGGTTTCATTTCTAAGTTCATTACCCGTTTCTGTTTTACGTCTTCTGGACACCGAGGCGAATAAATTCGATGATAGTTCTAATCCGTTATATGATGCGGCTCTCTTAACTAGACGCTATACTCAGCATACTCTCCGTCCTTACATTGATTCTGAAATGAATCATAAACGCCATTTCTTCAAAATATCCTTCATTAATAAGGGTATGGATTTTATAGATTTGCCCAGTATTTTTCGTGAGAGCTCGGTGCTTTCTTCCCTTCCTGCTTATTTTCAAAATACTGAAACACCTATAATTTGCTATGAATATAACAAACCTGTTAGATCTATCATTTTTAATTTCAATTAACTTGTTTCAGATCTTGATATTGATACTAATACTCCTGATTCATGTGATTGTAAAAACTCAGTGTATTGCTATCCTGCTGCTGGTCATGTAATTACTGCCAATTTGAAAATCATTCCTGATTCTAGGATAAGGAATATAATTTCTAAAGGACCGAAATATGGGTTTCCTTCTAAAATTGATTTCAGTAAATGTAGAGGTGAAATCGCTGCTGCTTTGAATGAATTCGGTAATCGGTGGTGTAAGCGAGAGTATGTTGAGCATAAAGCCCTTAAGGACTGTAAACTTAGCATTTTAAAACTAGTGAATAAACGCATTTCTTTCTATTCTCAAAATACTAAATTATTACCTCCTAAGCCTAAGACGTCTTTACGTCATCTTAAACTAGGTATTCAAGAATTTCATACGATTGTTTTGGCCCCGGCAGACAAGGCCGCTAAAAACGTCGTCGTTGTGTGACGGCTCCACTATGTTAACACGCTTAAGCAGGAGCTTGTTGGTACTAAGGCCTATGAACTTCAGCCAATAGCTGAAGAGAGAGCTATAGTAGATGAACATATTTGTCATTCAGCCACCAAGTTTGCTGTGTGTTTTACAGAAGGCCAAGACAAGCTTCCTACGCTATACTGGTTACCAAAACTTCATAAAAGACCTTACAGAACACGGTTTATTGCAAATTCTAGCTCTTGCACTAACACTAGACTTTCTAAATTATTAACTTCCTGTCTTACTGCTATTAAAACGCATGTGATTAAATATTGTGATAAAGTCTTTGAAAGATCAGGAAGAAATCTGTTTTGGTCTATAAAAAATTCGAATGAGGATTTAAATAAATTGAAATCCAGACGTTTTCGTGCTTCAATGTGTTCTATAAAAGGGTTATCCTTTGGAAGCAAGGAATGCACCACAGAAGTGAAACATATGGAGTGTACATGTTTTCTGTGCCAGACTAGCTAGTTTCGGCCAATTAGGCCTCATCAGTGACCCTCAGATATTTTCAAAATTCCACAATGGAATCAATGTGTCTACTTACGATTTTTTCACTCTTTACACTACACTTCATCATAATCTGATAAAAGAAAAGCTTAATGATTAAATTGAATGGACTTTTCACAGAGAAGATTCTCTCTATCTTGCATGTATTGTCAGAAATGCATTTTTCACTTCTAAAGAGCATAAGAATTATATACTTTGGTCATGTCAGAAAGTGTGTGATGCCCTCACCTTCCTACTTGACAATATTTAAATTAGATTCGGCATTAAGTTATTTAGACAAATTGTGGGTATTCCGATGGGTACCAATTGCGCACCTCTTGTGGCTGATCTGTTCTTGTATTGTTATGAAAGAAACTTCATGTTGTCGCTTTCCATTGATAACCAATCTGAAATTATTCAAGCTTTTAGTTCTACTTCTAGATATTTAGATGATTTATTAAATATTGACAATACTTACTTTGATGGTTTGATCAGTCGGATTTATCCCCTAGAACTTCAGTTAAACAAGGCAAATTCCTCTGATACCGAGGCCCCCTTTTTGGATTTACATTTATCTATTGTAGATGGAAATGTTTCTTGCAAAATTTATGATAAACGTAATTATTTTGATTTCGAGATTGTAAATTTTCCTTTTTTGGACGGTGATGTGCCTCGTGCGACATCGTACGGGGTTTATATTTCGCAGTTAATTCGATTCGCTAGAGTGTCTAGTCGTGTATCCGATTTCAACACTCGTAATAGATTATTAACCGCTAAACGTCTTAATCAGGGGTATCGGTATCATAAACTATGTAAAGCCTTTTCTTAGTTTTATAGACGTCATTCTGATTTGGTTTCGAAATTCAATGTTGGACTTAAAACACTTCTGCTACAAGGCCTGTCGGAACCCGAATTCTATGGTGACTTAGTATGTAAATTTAGAAAAATACATGCCTGTAATGACTTTAGTACCCAATTTCGTAAAATCGTTCGTCGATATATAAAGATTGGGTACAACATCAATATTATTAAACAGACTGCATGCATGGTAGTTTACCCAATCACGTATGGCAACTGTGCTTCCCTCTTTGATTGCACACCGGTGGGTCGGGCTTAAGATTATATGACGGTTCAAGCGTAAATACATAAATGGAATTTTATTTTATTTTAGTATTCTTTATGTTGGTTGGCGCCTGATTCTCCGTCTTTGGTCGGGCCCCTCGGAGTCTAACTGTTGGTTTTCTTTTGCTCCAGCAATTCTGTTGTTGTATGCTGTCGAGTCCTCAACCTTGTTTCATCTCTGTAGTTTTTTTATTTGTATGTTCTCGGACATGTTACACTGATGAGTTAGGAAGCCTTCATGTGGACTAAACAAAATTAGTGTGTATACCGCGACAGAGGTAAGGGCGAGGATTGTGGCCATGTAAAATCGATTTAAGCCCCCCAGTGGAATTCTTTCCACTGACCGTTCCAAGGCGGTTCTTCTGTGGCGGTTTATTCATGTTGTTGTTTGTTACTACATACTGTGCGTATCACTTTTGCCTTTTTATTTTGGATGGCCATTTGGCCATTTTGTGGGAAAGTAACTGTCCTTATGACCATCCTTTGTTTAGGTTTCCATTATGGTCTGGTGGCTTCATGTTTGTGTTTCTTTCCCTTTGGTGTCTTTGATGGGTGGAGTAAGTTAATTGTATCGATTCCTGATCTTGTTTTACTTCTACTGTCCTATGAAATTCTTGAATACCTAGTTTAAGGTGACATAAAGACGTCTTAGGTTTAGGAGGTAATAAGTTCGTAGTTTGCGAACAAAAAGAAATGCGTTTGTTTTTTTTTTTAATAATTTCAGAATGCTAAGTTTCCATTCTCTCATAGCTTTATGCTCAACATACTCTCGTTTTCACCACCGATTACCAAATTCATTCAAGGCAGCAGCGATTTCATCTCTACATTTATTGAAATCAATTTTAGAAGGAAATCGATATTTCGGTCCTTTAGAAATTATTTTACGTATCCTAGAACCTGAAATAATTTTTAAATTGCCAGTAATAATATGACCAGCAGGAGGATAGCAATACACTGAATTTTTACAATTCATTTGCTATAATGTGTTTAGTTCTTTTACGTAAGAAAATAACTTTTTAGCTATTAGTTTCTGATTTAAAATATTAAGTAAAGAAATGAATTGGAAAGCATTTTCCAATCTCAGGATTCAGCCTTCCTTCTTATTCACCATCACAACATCACATTGTTCTTTGAATTAGTGATGTATGGCAATACGACTACGACTATAAGAAAATAATTTCGAAAGTAATTTGAAAACGTGTGTTCTTCGTTTCATTCTATGACACATCTTTTAAAGCAGTGTTTATTAGCATACTTTTTTTCATTGTTTTCAAGAACTCGATCACTCACGAACGCCAACACCATATGGAGACATGATACGTGGCAAATGAATATGTTACGAATAATTCCACTATGACAAAATCGCGGAATAGAGAGCACACGAAACAAAGTTGAATGGATACACTGTCAGGGGGAACAACTCAACCCTTATCCTGCTGAATAAACTGTTTAGCCACACCCAGTCCTGACTATCAACCAATCAAATAACTTTATATAAGGTACTCGTTCAGTTCACGAACTGCATGACTAACAGTGCTCATCCTAATCAGATCTGATCTGGATCTATACTGTTTGCAAAGGCAGGGTTGTCGTCATCAGCAGGACAAGGGTTTAACTATTTTCTCCCGCATTACGAAAACACGCCTATATAAATAGATTGTAAACTTTATCGCCGAAAAAAATGAAGATTGTAAGATGAAAAATGTTGACATATTTCTTATTTCTGCTCAAAATATAGATTGTTGGTACTCGTAAGAACCGCCTCACCTAGGCGGATCTAACGAGCACCCACAATATATATTTTAGAGCAAAAAAAAAAAGAAAAATAAGGCTTACCCCTGTAAACCCCAGTTTTACTTTATAAACGTTTGGTTCAAGGGAGTCAAATTTATACAGGCGTGTTTTCGTGATGCTTATCGGTAGGGTTCCATTCTTTTCCCTTATCAATATGGTTCTACTGTTAGGGGAAAGAATTTGGTCCGCAAGATCTTTCTCCTAAGAGAGGATCCCTTTTCGGAAGGATCAGTTTACCGGCTAACAGGAAGTCCCGGAAGGTATCGCCTTTGTTAAACATGGCGGGAAAATATGGCGTGTGGATCCATTCCTTTTTCATGGATTTTCAGTAATTTACGGTAATTTACGGTAATCGGGACATGAAATTCTTAGGTAGTTATAAGCTTTCACGAATGAAGGGATGTGCGATTCTTTATTTTTTCAAACGTGTGTTACGATCAGTCTCGTTTCGTTTTTGATTCGCAGGTATTTAGGGTTTGGGTTAGGGTTAGTGCATATATCAGGAAAGAGCCAGAAATTTGCTCTTCTCTGGGCCGTATCAAATTAAGATGTGTCGGCGAAGAATCATTTTGTTTGTTTGATTTGAGGTTTAACGTCCCCGTCAACACTGTAAAGGTCATTTTGGAGACGTTGCTTCCAATTTTGTGGGACGTTTGCCCGACATTGAGATGAAATGACATCTCAAGCCCTGTCGCCCAATGAAACCAATAGGGTTTATAAGCATGGGCGGTCCGCCTCGCACCGCGGTTCCTGGACAGGCTTCGATCCTCTAAGCGGTTTACCAGTACTAGTGTGCGGGCCGAATTCAGCTCTGCGTGGAAGCATCATGCAGCCCATATATTTCTTCAAGCTCCCATGGGCGGGGGCTTGGCGAAGAATTATACGAGTCTGGGTAGCCACTAAATCAGGATACAGCCATCGAGCTAGCGTCCAGCGAAGACTCAGGTCTGATTTGATTCTTCGCTGCGGGCATACATCCGAAGACACATTTTAATTTCGTGTCGCGGCTCATAAAATTGCGATTGAGTATTTAACACAACGATAAGGCCCTTTCCTTATTGAGTTGGGTGATATGATGTTCCGTTTTGCAGCCTGGAACCCCAAACCCTACAGTGGTATTGAAGGTGTTTGATCTCAGGACCAACGACACAACAGATATAAGACCACCACAACGCTTCGCACAGATGTAAGTACACATCAATGATTAGACAGTGTATACATGTTTTCGGACATGTGCACTAAGTCATCACGAAAACATGCCTGTATAATTTTGACCCCCTTGAACCCCACTTTAATACAGTAAAACTGGGGTTTACAGGGGTAAACCTTATTTTTCTTATTTCTGCTCTAAAATAAAGATTGTGGGTACTCGCTAGAACCGCCTCGATGAGGCGGTTCTAACGAGTACCCACAGTCTATATTTTGAGCAGAAATAAGAAAACTATCAAACTTTTTCATCTTTAAATTTTCGCTTTTTCGGTGATAAAGGTTACAATGTATTTGTATAGGCGTGTTTTCGTAATGGAAGCAAAAGATCAGTTTTAGTACACAGCAAGATTGCATACTTCCCTCTTTGCACGAAGAAGCTGCAAGTCAACTGGCAGCAAAATTGCGCATAGTAAAGATTCTGATCAGACTACATACATGCGCAATTTGATCTCAGTTTCTGCTGTGCGCATACCTCAAAGGCACATTCCTATTTGTTGCAGATCAATCAATCGAAATATAGTGGTAATATAGATAGTTTCGATGTCTGTCCGTACGTCCTTTACCACTCGCTTGTGAAGGAATTTATTTGAATTTGAATTCAATTTCACATACATTGTATACAGTGTTTTCCGTTTGAAATTCATCTCTACGGTTTAAGGTTTTTTGGGGCGATGGCCCCAGAGTGATAAGAAGAGAGTCACTGCAAAATGCTGATTTTGTACAGAAAACCAAAGACGGGTAATTGGCAAACGGTGCAGATCCAGGTCAAATGCCGCCTTCTGCTGCGTGTGATCTGGGCCTACGTTGTTTGCAAATAATTCACTATTTTCAAAATAAATTTTGAAGAAAACACAACCTGGCATCCCTACAAAACACAACAGTCCTGGAAAACACAACCTGGATCTTGTGCTCATATAAGATCAGTACAAAATGGGTTAAAAGTACTCAGTTATAGAAAATATAGCAGAGCTCAATTATATTCTCTCTGGTAAAGAATGTCATTATCAATAAAAAAATCTTTTGATGGTAGAAACTTTTCCCATTTCTTTGATGACATAAAACTGGCTGGTGCTCTATAGGGCATGCACAATCGAACGGGTAGGATTTTAAGGAGAGACCAATCTAAAAATAGCGGGTGATGGTAAAACAGTGCAGGTCCAGATCAAATGCTGCCTTTTTCGTTGTCTGATCGGGGCCTATGCTGTTTGCAAATAGTTTAGCTATTTCCCAAATAGATTTTGAAGAAAACACAACACGTTTTTCTGTATAAAGTGGAGCTTGCAAGGTAATTCCTTGCACGGACTTATTAAACTACCTTTGTTTGTTTTGTTTGATTTGAGGTTTAACGTCCCCGTCAACACTGTAAAGGTCATTTTGGTGACGTTGCTTCCAATTTTGTGGGTCTTTTACCCGACGATGACGTCAGAATGAATCAAGAATGAGTAACATAGAGGATCTTACATGAGTGTTCATGTATTATTGAATTTATTAAATAAGTTGAGGAAGGGATAAAATGCGAGGCTTTGCCGAGCATTTTATCCCTTTTCCTCAACGAGTTTAATAAATTCAATAATACATGAGCACGAATGCAAGATTCTATTTATCATATGACATTTAAAACGCATTTTATTCACGATTGTTTACAAAATATCAATATTCCGCCATTAGTAAACGCGACGTCGTTAAGGGCGTCGTACATGTGACGTTACGGGACGTATCTAGCTAATTTGCATATTTAATCCACTAGTGTATTCTCGAAAATATTACATGACGTTATTACACTCTCAGACGCGACGTCATATGATAAACTACCATTGACGATGACGTCAGAATGAGTCAAGAATGAGTAACATACCGATACAGAAAAGATACATCTCGGTTAATGCTGTACATGCTAGACTATTTGTCACAGCAGCCGCCATTTTGGAATAGTTTGCTTATTTTCCCCAGAAACAGGATCTGCCAAAGGAGACAATTTGCATGAGATGTCAAATCTTGTTATCTGGCAAAAATGAGAAAAATACCTGCAAGATGTCATCTGCTCCATTAGCCGACAGGTTGGCAAAGGCTAATGCAAACAACCAAGGTACCCGCGCAGCTTGGTTGTATTTACTTTCCCCAGTCAGTAAATGTGCGTTAGGATCCATAGATGACTCGAGTGACGGGTGAATGAGCAGGTGGATTAGAATTTTCAAATAAGATTTTTTTTTGTTAACAATATATGAGGCACAAAAACAAACAAACGTTTAATGGCATGTTTCACTGCGAAACCTCAGTCCTTCATTGGTAAGCATAAAGGAAACCCTCTCTTTAAACCCTTTCTATGATGCCAGCATTTTTTGGCTGTTAGAAAGAAAAACAACAACTGACGTGTATAAAGAAATCATTTTTATTCATTGTATAAAAAGTAAGCAAACGTATAAAAATAAGATAACTGTCTCAAGTGACAGCTAAATGACATAGTCATACAATCATATTTACATCTATCTTACATAATATACAGACATGTACAGAAATAGTTTAACTTATCTTTGTATATACAAAATTTACAGCATTTATCTATATTATTGCTGACCGGACAGTCAATATCGACTCACGATGTAATATTTTCTTATTTATACTCAAAACATATTTCCCTGTTTGTTTGTATTGAAGTTTAACGGCCCAGCAACACCGTTACGTCATTTTTGAGCCAGGCAATTTTTTTAGCTACACTTTTCGTGGGTAAGCTTATACGTAAGCGGCAAACCAGTACAGTGCACATTCTTTCGCCAGAAACTGACAACTGCCTTTCTTGAATCAGCGTAAGGGAGAGAATGACCGTAGAAAAGATTTCATGGTCGATCTCTACGAAAGAATGTTGACAAATTTCACTGAGGCGATTCTAATGAGTACATACAAACTATGTCTTTGAGCAGAAATAGGAATATATATATATACCCCTGTAAATTCCAGTTTTCTTTATCAAGTGGAATATACGGGGATTATTAATCCCATGGTTTGAATAACACAACCGTGCGACATAGTGCATTTTTTCACATCTCCAAAATGGCTACTTTTCTGATAAAAAACGTGATATTTTCCTTATTTATACTACAAACATAGGTGGTGTGTTCTCGTTAGAACCGCCTCATCGATGCGGTTCTAACGAGTGCATTAAACCTTTGTCTTGGAGCAGAAATAAGAAAAATAATGTGTACCCCAGCAAACCCCAGTTTTATCTATATAAAGTGGGATTTAGGGGTTGTTAATTTCCAGGACTTGTTCACGTGACGGGGTTATAGTAAGACTACTTTTTTCAGAATAAAGACGTCCGGTCAATAACATATAAAGGGTACAACATAATAAAATTGGTGCTTTTGCTAGACTCTTTATCCCATTTTGTATCGGAAACCCTAAACGGGTAACTGGCAAACAGTGCAGGCCCAGGTCAGACGCCACAGAACACGGCGTCTGATCAGGGCCTGCACTATTTGCCAAAAGTTAAGCCATTCCTCAAATAAATCTTGAAGAAAACACAACGTGACACCCCTAAATTTTGAAATGGACTCTTGGTTTATATAATGAGGAAGATTCCATTTGGTACAAAACGGGTTATGTGATATCCAACTAAAATTTTTGTAGCTTCTTCTGATCCCGCCCACCTGAACGGACACCCATACAAACAGTAAATATCGAGATGAGACGTCTCATTGTCAGCCGCTCTTTAAGAACCTACACAGCCTGGCATTAGGCTAACATGTGATCTTGTAGCCTTTGTCTGAAGAAGTCGAGATACTTCATCTGGACAGAAGAAATTTCCCCTTCTACCATTTTCCATTTTCAAAACTTAATTATTTTCGATCTTTCGAAGTTTCATGCCAGTAAGTAGGTTTTGGAGGCATTTGAATTGTTTCATGCCAGTAAGTAGATTTGTAGGTTCATGCCAGTAACGGCGGATATGTAGAATAGAGTAACACTGAAAATCTGAAATTTGCTGAATATCCCAGCATTGCTTAGCTAGTACGATTGTCAGGTTCATGTAGCACACCAATTTCGTTTAAATAGGAAATCTAGAGAATACAAAGAACATAAATAAGGATAAAACAAAGAATGGATTTGTAAAGAACACATTATATCGAGTACCCTGGATAACCTTACTTAATACACTAATATACAGTGACAACATCTTTGGGATCAGTTCGCAGCAACCGATAAGGTTGGTGTTTTGGGATTATTATATACCCAGAAAATATCCCGTTTACTTTGTACAGAAGTTACCGGTCAATATTAGTCCATATTGCCCGTAGTCAAGTTCATATTGCCCGGAGATAAGCAGTCTCGTGCATAACGAGGACTACTTTCAAATTTCTCAGATTTGAATGTTTAAAATCGGCAGCCATCTTTTCGTGCGAATCGATTTACAGAACGTAAAAGACAACAACAATCGGCTGTGACAAACAATAAGAAGCGCATTTTATGCTAGCAAATATAACCTACCTGTAATCTGTAAAGCTTTAAAAAATTCTCTCACAAAATTAGGAGTACTTTGAAAGAAATTAAACGGACACTTCGGAAAAATGGCGACCTGCGTTGGGAAACGTCGAAGTTTTAATAATCAACCAACGTTAACGTAATCTTCACATTGGCGCCATTGGGCTTGGTTTTACAATGTGTAGGAAGACACTTAGCGGGCTGCATTATTTTCAATTTCAAACCATTTGTAAAAGATATATAAACTGATTTTACACTCAGAGTTCTATGCTAGGCAGTCATGAATTCTAACAGACAGTTCAAGTTTTGGGTATATAATGAAACGGTTATTGACTTTAAACTATCCTTCAGTTATTGTAGGTTATTGACTTTATATTGTGAAAAATTCGGCACTCGTTCATATGGCGGAGACGCACTCGCAAGCTCGTGCGTTCTTCGCCATATGAACTCGTGCCGAATATTTCACAAAATAAAGTCAATAACCTATAATAACTGGAGGATAGTTTTTGTCAATTCTCCATAAAGTAGAAGTAAAACAAAGATCAGGAATTGATACAATTAACTTACTCCATCCATAAAAGACACCAAAGGGAAAGAAATACAAACATTAAGCGACCAGACCATAATGGAAACCTAAACAAAGGAAGGCCTAGGTTGTGGGTATTCATTAGAACCGCCTCGACGAGGTGGTCGGTTCTAATAAATACCTACAACATAGGTTTATATGCAGAAATAAAGAAAACTTTCCTTCAGTTATACAAAATACGCACCTTATCTGTTGCTATGTGCAGCAGCACGTGAACATTTGGTCGAGACGGTGATATTTCAAACCACTGAGTGTTAATCTAGGGGTCAGTGCAGCGGATATAACAGTAATATCTTCTCGATTTCCTTTAAAATAAACGTATGTCGTGTGTACTCATTAGAATCGCCTCACTGAGACGATTCTAATGGGTACACACAGCATACATCTGCAAGATAAAATAAAAAAATCCTGCCTGAATTATCCCCAAAATATGAATAGCTGCAGTGATGGCAAATGTTAGGAAACAACACAGTCATAGTAAACGAACCAGCAATGTTCGTGTCATCGACGTTTAACTATATACTAGTAATTGAAGCCCTCCGAAAAAATGGCTCTTCTCTTAAAGTGAAGAATTTTCCTGTTCATAAACCCACTATTGAAAAGGGGTACCATGTTTTAAAGCGTTGTCTCTCCTGAATTGTGCCCGATCGTCTTAACCCTTTCCTACTCAGATACGTGTTTTACGTGTCTGCACCCCTCCATTTTAAGCCCCAGAAGCACCTAAAATCTGCATTTCCTACCCCTGGATAGTTATGTTTGATTTACGATTTGTAGGCCTAAAAAGTGACCTGGTTTTTCGCGCGCCTCCCCACTAAAAATATACTAGGGGAATTGAAGGGTGGGGGGCAATGCCCCCCTCACATCCGAAGTATTTTGGGGTATGGCCCAACCGGCCGTTGAAATTTATATCTGAGGGTGTCTGGGGTCAAAATGCCTCAAAATTGATGCTGATAGAACATGCTGAAAACAGTGAAAATGGCCAGTGCCCAACCCCTTAATTGTTGCATTGACAGCTGTGTGAAGATTAAGATTTGGTAAAAAACTCATGTAAAATCACACTGTTTGCCAACTTTGAGATGCCCCCTCATTACCATGACAACAATGATCAAGTCATAAAATGTTGCATTTGAATGGCTACTGCCCAATGAACATTCATACCGAGTTTGGTGCAAAACAGACCATCCATTATGAAACAATGGCTAGTTGAAGTTGCTGTCAGGTGCAACACTGTGAAAATCAGCTAAATTCACAAAATCCCTCAGTTGGAAAGGGTTAAATCACAGTTTCTGGTTCTGGCGGATCTTCACCCGAAAGCCCAACTTTTGGTGAATGTAAACCTTCTACAATTCTCGGAACATGAATGTTTTTTAAACTGTTAGGATTTACTTGATTCCTTCTTGTGTTTTGGTTAAAAGTTGTTATTGTCAGAGGTCTGTTCCCATGAACTGTTACATCTCTAAGGTTTGGATGTCCTGGATAAATAGTAACTTTTGACTTATTATTGTTTATATTTGAATTTACATTCTTGTTTGTATTTGCACTTAAGTTTTGTTGCCTTTGAGTCTTGACAGAATTTGTCTTACCGGTTGCTTCCAGCATGTTAATATGTTTTAAAAAGTCTAATAATTGGCTATTTTCATTTCTTGCCTGCTGGTCTGATAACATTGTCACTGTGTTGAATAGACTTTGGTCTTGACTGAGCGGAACCGTACCTGTACTGTTCGATAAAAGATTATCAATGACTGACGCAAGGACGTTTATTTCAGATGGTGTTTGTAAATTTAAACTCTGGTCAAATAGTTGTTCATTTCCACCTTGCACATTCAGTGGTGACGCATTGGAAAGAAAAGGCACACCTTCAGCGGGACCAACTTGTCCGTTTGCTAGAACCAAGTCGAGAGCATTAGAAGACTGGCCTGTTTTCCAATGGTTCGCTGGTTGTCCACTTTGTCCATCCGACAGTGAAACCAATTGGTCAACAATGTGTGTTGTATCTGAGATTTGTCCGCGAGTGTGATTGTTTCCTATGTGTGTGTTTGAAACCACAGCGTATCCCGGAAGTGGAGTATTTCTGATTGTTTGTTGATTACCATTTGGCGCATTTACAATTAAAGTGTCAGAAGAAACAAGTGGTAATCCTGAGAGTCTTGGCAGGCCTAGCTGACTGTTGAGTCCACTGGAAAGTAAGTCTTGTGACATACCTGGTGATAGCCCGAGGATAAGATGATTTTGATTCGCCCCATTCGACAATAAATGTTTTGACAACCCAGGAGATTGCTCATGGATAGGATACATTTCATTCGCTTCATTCAGCAACAAACCTTGTGAAAGCGCTGGAGACTGTCCCTGAATAGGGTGATTTTGATTTTCTCCACTCGACAGCAAATCTTTTGACAGCCCGGGAGATTGCCCATGGATAGGATGGCTTCCATGCGCTTCATTCGACAACAAATCTTGTGACAGCGCCGGAGACTGCCCATGGATAGGATGATTTTGATTCCCTCCATTCGACAACAAACCTTGTGACACCCCAGGAAATTGCCCATGGATAGGATGATTTTGAATCCCTCCATTCGACAACAAGCCTTGTGACAGCCCTGGAGATTGGCCTTTGATTGGATGATTTTGAATCCCACCATGCGACAACAAACCTTGTGACAGCCCTGGGGATTGCTTGTGGATGGGGTGATTCTGATGTCCTCCATTCGACATCAATCCCTGTGACAGAACTGGGGATTGCCTGTGGATAGGGTGATTTTGATTTCCTCCACTCGACATCAAACCTGGTGACAACCCCGTGGATTGGTCTTGTATTTGGTGATTTCGATTTCCTGCATTCGAGAATAAGGCGTCTAAACCGCGAACTGTACCGGAATGCGACCCAAGGGTTCTTCCTTTTTGTCCATTTGAAAACACAACTTGTGGTGAGCCAGGTGCTGAGCTTTGCTTGGGATAATGGCCGACGAGCCCGTTCAAACTAAGTGGAACTAAAACACTTGTCAGACCTGCCATATTTGGTGCACCAGACTGCGATGTTTGACTTTGTGATGGTCTGCTTTGAGACTGCACGCCAGATCTGCCTGGTGCACCTGCAGCAAGCAGAACGTAAAGTTTCGCCAACTGATTTCGACTTAGCATACCAGGTCCTTGTCTCTTAGTTGGATTTACAGATCCTTGTTGCTGTCTGTCAGTGTTTGAGAGTGCACCTAATGGTTTATGACCAGACACGTGATATGGTTGATGTTTGTTGGTATGCATTCCGCCCTTGAGACTGTTTAATAGGTGATATAGCTTTCTTCGTGAAACCGGCAACGTCGAACTGTAACCAGGCATATCAAGCTTGTGTTGTATATGGGAATGTTGATTTCCTCTCTGACCACTACGAGCCTTTGCTTTCCTAGCCTTTTGTCCAGGATTATGATGTACATTGATGGTTTTATTTATTATTATTGTATGATGAATTAATTTCTTTGGTGCTTGTTGTTTTATCTTGTGTGATGGTAACTTCTGTGCTAAAATCTCCCTGATGTGACCCTGTTTCTTCTGTACCGCAACATTTGGAAATATGGCTTGCTTCCTGTTAGCCTGATTTCTGCTCTTTGCATTTTTCAAAAACCCAGAAGCTGTCAGTTTTGCAGAAAGCAGCTGCTGTTTATCTTTCGATAAGCTTTGTACCCGTCCACCAATACGAATACGGAGCCCAGTGTCAGCGACAGGCTGAAATAAAAACGATTTATTATACATGGGCAATAGATGTGCCATCAGAGGAGGCAACTTTTAATTTTTGTTGTTTGTTTGTTTGCTTGCTTGTTTGTTAGTTTGTTTGCTTTACAAGTAGGGACCAAGAACGAGTTAATATCATAGTAATTGAAGGAGTTCGTTTGTTTGTTTGGTTTGAGGTTAAACGTCCCCCGTCAACACTGTGTAGGTCATTTTGGAGACGTTGTTTCCAATTTTGTGGGCCTTTTACTCGCTATTGAGATGAAATGACATCTCAAGCTCTGTAGCCCAATTGAAATCAATAGGATTTATAAGCATGGACAGTTCGACATGCATCGCTTTTCCTTGACAGGCTTAGATCCTGTAAGCGGTTTACCAGTACTCGTGTTCGGTCTCTTTCAGCTCCGTGCGGAAGCACAGTGCAGCACATCTATTTCTTCAATCCCCGATGGGTGGGGGCCGGAAGGAGTTCGTATCATAGTAATTGAGTCACTGACATACGTCCAGATAACAAGGCGTCACAAGGATATTTATTGGATACATGTATTTCTCAATAAAAACGTATGTTATGTGTACTAGTTAGAATCGCCTCATCAAGGATATTCTAACAAGTACCCACCGCCTATTGTTCTAACAAGAAATAATGAAATTTATCGCTCAAGTATCCTTTTTACGCATCCATGTATGGAGGTATGGTGAATTTCGAGTCAGAGAAAGTTCACTCAACAAAACAACCCATTATGTTAACATGTCCGTGTAATGAACACCCCACCTTAACCCCACTTTATATAGAGAAAAAAGGGCTTTCCAGGTTATTCATAATTTTTCGTAAATCCGCGAAATGACACAGGTTGTGGGTACTCGTGAGAACGGTTCTAATGAGCACCCACAACGTATGTTTGGAGTATAAATATGAAAATTATCACAAAGTTGCATCAGAAAAAAATGATCGTTTTGGAGAAATGAAAAATTGCACAATGTCTCATGGATGTGTTATCGTAGTGCAGTCCTAAAACACATACACAACTGCTTCTAACGAAGTGCAAACTAAATTATAATTAACCCATTAAGTACCAGAAACCCCCAAACGGCCAATTGGCAAACAGTACAGACCCAGATCAGACGCCAGGGCCTGCACTGCTAGCGAAATGTTAAGCCATTTTCCAAATCAATTTTGAAGAAAGCACAACCTGAAACCCCTAAACTTTGAAATGGACTTGTGCTATATATAAGGAGGAAGATTCCATTTGGTAAAAAAGTATTAACGCGAAATAATCGACTTAAATTTTACTCAGTGCTGAAATTGTACTTTCGTGTATTTTCGGCATGTTTGTGCAAAAATTTACACTATTTTCTGTGCATTTGTTTCGGATATAATTGACTCATTCAATTTAGTTGTAATCAAATGGACGCTTTAGTCTTTTCTGCTAATTTTCATCACTGGCAGAGAATTTTTCAGAGATACTGGAAAAAGTATCTCTGATAATCTAAAAGAAGCTTACAGTTCTAAAGACAAACAGAGAATCGATACAATATGAGCACAGGTACACAATGTTATTTTACTCTAAATTCATCCAATAAATGGTAATTAAATGGCAAGCATTGCCAATTATTTTGTTTCCAAATTCAAATTTGTCTAGTCTGCAATGTTGAATAGACAGCAGCCTTTTGGACTGTCAGACTTTGCCAGGACATGTCACTGATCCGCACGGAGAACTCAGAGTAGAGGAACTAACAATTGAATCAGAGTTCAGGAACAAGCAATAATAAGACTTCGGGAACGAAGTAAAGCACCATTTGGATGTCCGAGCTATCTACTCAAGATATTATATATTGATGTGTAAGGAGACAAGAATTGAGAGACATCGGATATGGATGGTTTACTGCTTTATCTAGTCGAAATTGAAATATTTTCAAAGAAGGGTAATCCATTGGAAGCATTGAAGACACTACAGAAATGAAAAGCGTAGAGCGTGCAGGTTTTTCTGGGTCAAACTAGCTGGCTTCGGCCAATTAGGCCTCATCAGTGACCCTCAAAACTCCTCATGGCATCATTGATTCCAGAGGACTTGAAAATATAATCTACACTATAATGACGGGCTGGGAGACTTTTTTGGCCGCCACACATTTCCTTATCACCAGCTGTAACGAGATCTGGAACCTTGACCTTGGGGTCATGGGCACGACTGTGAGACTATTGCTGAGTAATCTTGACCTTGAGGTTATGCGCATGTGCGGGGGTATTGCTGAATACAACTTCGGACCTATAATTATCATCATACCAAACATTTAACAAAACCCCTCGTATGTTTTTGGAAAATATGAGCTATTAAAAAACTTTAATGTGAAACTTTCACATAAATTTCTCTAATTCACCGTCGATCTTGTGGGCATGGGAATGTGGGTGGATATCGCTGAATTAAACGTTGGACCTTTATCAATCATCATACATAATATGAATCAAATCAACCATATGATTTGGGAAGTAGGAGTTCTTTTAAACTGTAACTTAAACGTGGATGATGTGCGTTCCTCGTTCATTGCATGATACACGGTCCTGTGACAGCCTCAACATAACATTTTTATCACATGATTGTTGTTAATATCTGTAAAGTGTAACTGACATTACTGTTTGTAATTTAACCAAAGTAGAAGTAAAACAAAGATCAGGAATCGATACAATTAACTTACTCCACCCATCAAAGACACCAAAACGGGGACACACACAAATAGTGCAGACCTTTCAGCAGACATTGACGTTGATTCAGTGTGAAAACAACGTTCAAAACGTTGTCAACGTTGTGGTGAACGGTGTGTGCCTGCAAAGCTAGATGAGACGACTTGTTATGAGGCGTCTGACTAGGACCCTCACTGCTCGATATCATGTTTGACATTTTCTAGCTTTTTTAACATTTCTGTTTTTTTGCCATATGGCCATTTTGTGGGAAAGTAACTGTCCTTATGGCCTTCCTTTGTTTAGGTTTCCATTATGGTCTGGTCGCTTAATGTTTGTGTTTCTTTCCCTTTGGTGTCTTTGATGGGTTGAGTAAGTTAATTGTATCGATTCCTGATCTTTGTTTTACTTCTTCTTTAAACACAATATGACACCCATAAAACTGAAAATGGACTGTTTAATTGCGAGAAGATTTACTGGTTAACTAAGTGTTATTTTTGCCCTTGCTCGCAGAGCTACTTATTAGAACCATTTACGGAATCTTTGTTTTGTCATATTTATTTGATTTATGAAGGTCTTTGGTATTTTACTGGCTGAGTGGGGATCACTACACAAAATAGTGTTTTGTCTTTGAATACTTGTTTCAAGCGTGTCGATTAGAACAGTAAAATTGATTGTAGCCTTTTTAAACATATGTGGATATTTTCGTTGTACATTTTATTGTTTATGTTTTTGTAGCCCCGCTTTGAAAACGTGGGACTATACTGAAGTTGCCATGTCCTTACGTCATTCCTTCCGTCCAACCTTCCGTCCATCATTCTGTCCGACTTTATCAGCTAAAATTTTTGTCTCACTTTTCTCAACAACTGGTAAGGTTACATAGTTGAAATTTGGCACACAGACGGACAGTGGGTTGATGTATCGTGTATACTGGATTTCGAGCCAATGGCCTATTACTTATTCTTGGAGTTACATCCCTTGATAGGTTTTACAATTTATCATTAATCAAAACTGTTCTTTGCAGATTTCTCAGGAACTATGAAAGCTGTTAAGTTTAAACTTCTTGCACACACTAACAGTGGGATGGTGTAGCGTTTATACCAGAATCGAGGCCAAGGACCTATATCTCTTTAAGTTACAAAATAGAAGTGGAGGCAATGATCAGGAATCGATACAATCAACCCACAGCTCCGATTTGAGACACCAAAGGGAAAGAAACACAAACATGAAACAACATACCCTAATGGAAACAACAATAGCGGAAAGCCAAAAGGACAGTTACTTTCCCACAAAAATGGCCAATAGGCTGTCCAAAATAAAATAATATAAGCGACACAAAGACACAAAAACAAACCACAACAAAAATAAACCGCGACAGAAGAACCGCCTTGGAACGGTCAACCCTTTATAGGTTTTACAGTTTGCCATTAATGCAAATACTAAGTCGCATTATTCTCCAGAACTGTACGGGTTACAAAGTTGAAACATGGTATACACATGAAGAGTTTGGTGTGTAGTTGTACATAAATCGGGACTTAGGGCCCAGAACTCATGGAGTTAAAACACTCGATAGGTTTCAGTTTGCCATCATACAATGCGCAATTCAGTGATGTACCTGGTGAGCATAAATTCAAGATACGTGTATAATTCAACACTATGCATATTTCTCTTATATCATTTTAAACTTATATTTACAGGTAATGCCCGCTTGATTATTCATTATCCAATTATCTTTCTGAGGATTGCCAAACTGGAGAGAATGGCAACCGAAACAATGATCTATGACATCGTGGGTCAAAATCAATAGCATATCGATATAGGTTACTCCAAGAGGAAACTAGATGTGTGTCATAGATATAGTTGTGCTTGTTTGTCTGTGGTTTAACGTCTCCGTCAACATTACGTGTATTTAGAACATTGTAAAGACGTTGCTTCCAATTTTGTGATACTTTTACCCGACATTGCGATGGCATGATATCTCCAGTCCGGCCGCCCAATGAAACCAATAGGGCTAATACGGACTGGACAGTCTGACTCGCCAAGGCAGACTTAGACCATCTAAGCGATTAACCAGTACTCATGTGCGATCAGTTTCAGCTCTGCGTGGAAGCACAGTGCAGCCCAATCTATTACTATAAGCCCCGATGGGCGGGGCCGACATATTGTTGTGTATCACATATATATAAAGTATCATAACGTTTGATTGATTCTACCGTGTGGAATACACATACATGTATTTTGATTTCCTTAAGTCTAGGTTAGATTACATAAACAATTACAGCTTATGCAGAGTTTCTAAGCAAGCCCCACCCCAGCCAATTGGCCATGTTGTGGGAAAGGAACTGTCCTTTTGGCTTTCCGCTATTGATGTTTCCATTAGGGTATGTTGTTTTATGTTTGTGTTTCTTTCCCTTTGGTGTCTCTAATGGAAAATGTGGGTTAATTCCTGATCATTGCCTTCACTTTTAATGTAGTAAAACAGAGACTACATTCGAGGCTTTATGTAAAAAAAACAACGAATTTTTCTCCATTGTACCGTAAAATATACATAAAATGAAACAGGATTCCCTTTTTGTGTTTGAAATATTTCTGCCTTTAAAAAAGGTACAGGACTCTTTGAACAAGACAAGAAATAATTCAAGGAGCCTAGTCGCGAGAGAAAAAACAAACACTCTCTTCTCGGTTACTCACCGATTTTGTCGGCTTCACAAGCTAGAAAAGTAGTAGTAAAACAAAGATCAGGAATTGATACAATTAACTTACTCCACCCATAAAGGACACCAAAGGGAAAGAAATACAAACATTAAGCGACAAGACCATAATGGAAACCTAAACAAAGGAAGGCCATTAGGACAGTTACTTTCCCACAAAATGGCCATATGGCCATCCAAAATAAAAAGACAAAAGTGATACACACAGTAAGTAACAAACAACAACATAAATAAATCGCCACAGAAGAGCCGCCTTGGAACGGTC
This sequence comes from Lucinisca nassula, assembly GCA_963580285.1. Taxonomy (NCBI): domain Eukaryota; kingdom Metazoa; phylum Mollusca; class Bivalvia; order Lucinida; family Lucinidae; genus Lucinisca; species Lucinisca nassula. The sequence continues at coordinate 6,440,671 of OY757010.1, forward strand.
AGTGGAAGATTTCCACTGGGGGGCTTAAATCGATTTTATGTGGCCACAATCCTCGCCCTTACTTCCGTCGCGATTTAGACAAATAATTTGTTCAGTTCGCATGAAGGCCTCCTAACTCATCAGTGCAACATCTCCGTGAACACAAAAATCAAAGAACCACAGAGGTGAGACAACGGTGAGGACTCGACAGCAAGAAACCACTGAAATGCTGGACTAAAAGAAAACCAACAGTTAGACTCCGATGGGCCCGACCAGAGACAGAGCATCAGGCACCAACCAACATTACCTTGAATTAGATCTCTCTAATTCTCAATAAGCTTTTACGTTGGAGCCGTCATAGAATCTGAGGCCTGACCCACCGGCGTGCAATTAAAGAGGGAAGCAAAGTTGCCAACCGTGATTGGGTTAACTACCATGCATGCAGTTTGTCGTATAATATCCATGTTGTACCCAATCTTTTTATATCGAAGAATGACCTCACGAAACCGGGCGCCGAAGCCACCGCGGTCTTTTTTTTTTATTTTATTTGCCTTCACTGCAGCTGGTGTTATGCCGTGTGGCGGCCGTAAAACGTCTCCCCGTACATCAACCATAGTGCAGTTTATATTTTACTTTTGGTCCTTTGAGATCAGCGTGAATATTCTGAGAAATCAGAAATAAATTATTGGTTTAGACTCATATTCTAGACAGGTTTTTAATTATTTGGACCCCATTTTGATTTATATCAGTCTTTGAATCGACTGCCTATTCGAAATTCGCAAAATTGCAGTATGTTTCCTCTGGCTTTCTTTGCCGGATCATTACAGGGTCACTGATGAGGCTTTATTAGCCGAAACTACGCAGTATGACCCATCTTCTTTCTTATAAATGTTTTCATTGCTCTTAAAGGAACTCATTTTTGATTTTTATTTGCCTTCACTGCAGCTGGTGTTGTGCCGTGTGGCGACCGTAAAACGTCTCCCCGTACATCAACCATAGTGCAGTTTATATTTTACTTTTGGTCCTTTGAGATCAGCGTGAATATTCTGAGAAATCAGAAATAAATTATTGGTTTAGACTCATATTCTAGACAGGTTTTTAATTATTTGGACCCCATTTTGATTTATATCAGTCTTTGAATCGACTGCCTATTCGAAATTCGCAAAATTGCAGTATGTTTCCTCTGGCTTTCTTTGGCGGATCATTACAGGGTCACTGATGAGGCTTTATTAGCCGAAACTACGTAGTATGACCCATCTTCTTTCTTATGAATGTTTTCATTGCTCTTAAAGGAACTCATTTTTTATTTTTATTTGCCTTCACTGCAGCTGGGGTTGTGCCGTGTGGCGGCCGTAAAACGTCTCCCCGTACATCAACCATAGTGCAGTTTATATTTTACTTTTGGTCCTTTGAGATCAGTGTGAATATTCTGAGAAATCAGAAATAAATTATTGGTTTAGACTCATATTCTAGACAGGTTTTTAATTATTTGGACCCCATTATGATTTATATCAGTCTTTGAATCGACTGCCTATTCGAAATTCGCAAAATTGCAGTATGTTTCCTCTGACTTTCTTTGCTGGATCATTACAGGGTCACTGATGAGGCTTGTTTAGCAGAAACTACGTAGTATGACCCATCTTCTTTCTTATGAATGTTTTCATTGCTCTTAAAGGAACTTATTTTTGATTTTTATTTGTATTTTTATATATAGAAACTAAATGTTATGTTCTGTCCTAGCAGCGAACACACAGAAGATGATACGCAGACTGATTTGCACCATTGTTGTTCACAAATCCGTCAAAAAAGGTTATCTCACGACGGAGTTTTGCGCTCTGCATCCTTGGTATTTTTTCAGTAGAGGGCATTTTAAAATATTTCTCTTATTTTCCCGGAAAACAGGATTTGACATCTCATGCAAATTGTCTCCTATGCATGACATTTCGTCCTGTTTTCTGGGAAAAATAAGAAACATAGCATCAATTTGTCGTCTGTTGAATTAGCCTAGAGAGTTGTACAGGTTAAATCAAAATGAACCTACCTTTCTAGTTTGTAAAGACAATCCATAACACAATGATACAATTGTGACGGCAGTGTACACCAACAAGACGGTCCTCATTCTTATCAGAGGATGCGCTTGCCCAATCAGTTGAGATACTTCTGGCTCCTGCTGGTGCTACTCGACAATTTATACTCATCAGGACACACGACACAAGGAAGTTGAAAGATGCCATGTCCTCAGTTAGCCTGTCCAAGGCACGCGCCAAACAGGAACTGATTTCCTGTTTCCTCTTAATAGACATGGTTTATGATTAAGTTATGTCGTTCACAGTTGAAAATGACATTAATTGGATGTTGCGGTTAACAGGTAAAGACAGTGGCAAAGACAGTTTAATTATGATACTTAATGTATAATTTACGCCTTCATCAATGACACTAGAAAAGTAAATAATTTGATAATTTTGCATTATACTCCATCTGCATAGCTATCCAAATGATATTTTGCGGGTGAAACTATGATGATTATTTTAGACCCCCGACATACGAAGTAGGATGGGATCTTGCCTGAACCCAAACTCTACGTCTTTCAGCAAGAATATGCTCTTGTTATTCCCGTTTTTAGTTATATAAACTTGGTGGGGAGGGGTAGTGGGGGTCGCAAAGGTATACCTTGCATGGGCATTTTAACATTTAAAAAGGTGCAAATACTGGCAATTAACCCATGGTGTACTAGTTGACTCTTCAATTCCTATGTGTTGGACAACCTCATTTGTCATAGGGGTGTTAGGCGTTTTTTTTTTTTTTTTTTTTCCTTTTTATTCTTTTTTTGACCGAAAATTCTGTTAGCAAATAGTGCAGGCCCTGATCAGACGCCGCGTTCTGCGGCGGCTAATCAGGGCCTCTAATGTTTACCAAGGTACCCCTTTAGGGGTTTCCCGCATACAATGGGTCAACCCTTTCTCCGGCTGAAGCCTACCTGTAAAATCAGTGTAGATGAAGCCATCTGATCAGGATCTACACTGGTTTGCCAGGCATTTAGTGAATTGGAACAAATACATTTGATCAAGTATGTGTTTGGTTGATAGTCAAAATGATGGCTAAAATAATTTATTCAGCAGGATAAGGGATAATTATTATAATTGAAAGTTGTTATACAATTTATTAAAAATAGAAGTGAAGGCCATGATCAGGAATCGATACAATTCACACACAGCTCCAATCAAAGACACCAAATGGAACGAAACAGGAATATGAATTAACTAGACCCTAATGGAAACACCAATAGCGGAAACCAAAAGGACAGTCACTTTCCCACAAAATGGCCAATTTTCTATCCAGGAGCGATACGTATCACACACTCAAAGACAAACCAAACAAAAATAAACCGCGACAGAAGAACCGCCTTGGAACAGTCAGTGAAACGAATTCCACTGGGCAGGGTGGGGGGCTTAAATCGATTTTACGCGCCTGCAATCCTCGCCCTTACTTCCGTCGCGATTTAAACAAATTATTTGTTCAGCCCGCATGAAGGCCTCCTAACCCATCAGTGCAACATCTCCGAGAACAAAAACAAATAAAACAAAAGTCTTGATAACCATGGCCCTCTTTTTTAATAGCTTCCTTTAGCGAAGCTCCGTGTCAGCATTTTTGATGATATTTGTCCGTCATCTGTCAGCCGTCGACCGTTCGCCCGCTTTTCACACTAAACATCTACAGAGCCGTGGGAGGATTTGAGCTGGTTTTCGTTGAAGTTATCTCCCGAAACAAAACGTGATTGAGCTTAAACATTATGTGAGGCATCGTGGCGACATGGCGATACAGAATTTTATAAAATCGTTCCGTTCCTTTATCTATTATGGTCGTCGTGGTGGCCATTTCGAAATTCTTCTTTTATTCCGGAAATTCTGCCATGGCACCCAGTTTGTGTTCAACATCTCCTACCATGACATTGTGAGCAATCTGGATAGGGCCATAAACCGTTGCCACAAACAGACTGGCTTGATCATCTTGAACTTCGTCAAGGCCTTTGGCAAAGTACCTCACAGAAGGCTATTATATACACGGGACCACTATGGGATAAGAGGATCCACATATAGGTGGATTAGCTCATGGCTCTCTGGCGCTCACAACAAGTTGTACTTGACGGCAAGCGTCTGATCCAGTCCGTGTTTTATCTGGAGTCCCCCAAGGTTCGGTCCTTTGACCGGCCCTCTTCGTGGTATCCATCAATGATCTCCCTGATAATATCATGTCATCGGTCCGTTTGTTTTCGGATGATTGTGTCCTATATAGGAACATATATTATCCTTCTGGCTGTCTTATTTTACAATAACATGTAATCCGACAGATATCTTGGTATCACCATCACTGGCGATTTGATTGGGGTCAACATATCTCAGAGATAACTTCTAAAGCAACTAGGACTTTAGGATTCCTTAGACGTAATTTGGTCTTTGCACCTAGGCAGACAAAGAATGATGCATATAAAACATTGGATCGCCTTAAACTTGAATATGCATCACCCGATTGGCATCCCTATGTTAAAACTCAGATTCAGCAGGTGGAGAAGGTGCAGAGGACAGCTGCTCGATGGACCTGCCGGCGATGGCGAAATAGAAGTAGCGTCGGTGACATGTTTAATGTGCTAGAGTGGTCGTCCCTAGAGGCCCGTCGTGAGCAGTCCTCTTTAACCTTCTTCTATACGAAACACTCTGATACAGTGTCTATTAATAAGGTACTTGACCCCTGCAACAGCGTCAACACAAACAAGGCCACAAAAGTAAACAACTCACAATATCGTAGGTACCAGCCAATGTTATTCTCCCTATACATCAATGATATTTCCACTGACATCGACTCACAAATAAGACTATTCGCAGACGACTGTGTTTGCTACCGGGAAACTAGAAATACAGAGAACCTGCTGAAACTGCAGGCTGAAATAGATAGATTAGGTTGTTGGGCACGAAAATAGGGCATGAGATTTCAGCCCGTCAAATGCAATATTATGCAGATAACTAGGAAGAGAACAAATACAATTGAGGCTTCTCACGCCTTGGAGGGAACTGTCCTCGAAACGTGGATTCCATCAAATACCTTGGAGTGCCACACACACATGATTTGAGATGGAATACACATATTAGCAACATGTGTACAAAGGCAAATAGTACGCTTGGTTTCCTGAGGCGAAATCTTCATCTGTGTCCTCAGGATGTAAAAGTGGCAGCACATAAAGGACTTATTCGCCCAATCTTGCAATATGGTAGTTGAATCTGGTACCCCAGCGGAGTGGTCCTTAATGAAGAAATTGGAAAAGTTCAGAATGGAGCTGCTAGATTTGTAACAAGCAATTACTGCTTTGAAACTGGGAGCATGACTGGTATATATGAAAATTAAGATAGGAGTCTCTCAAGAAAAGGGGAAAAGGCAGTAGGTTCATACTTTTACACAAAGGACTAAAGGGTGCTGCCAGCATCCAAACTGATGACCTTGTTTCCCTAGGTCGGCACTGTAGAAATCATCATTCAATGGCGATTCAGACCCTTGCTGCAAGAACTGACATTTATAAACAATCATTAGTCCCTCGAACCATTAGAGATTGGAATGCACTTCCCGATTCGATTATTTCAACGGCTGAAGGTGCTGATGATTGTGTAGCTAAGTTTACCTCTTTGGTGAGAGCTAGGGACTAACTTCCCATCACAGGTCCTGGTGTATGAATGTCATTTTTCGTGTCACCAGTAACAATTCTGATTCTGACCAGTCCTATAGCGATGCCCTGAAAAACTCTTTCTTTCCTAGAACTATTCCTCAATGAAATAGTCTTCCCTCTTCTGCGGTGAATGCCAAGACCGCAGAGGAGTTCAAAGCCCGTACAATGTAAGATTGTGGTATACGTTTTAGGATAACTCTGTTACTCAGTTTATAAATAGTTTTAAGGACGTATCCCGTGACTTTTTTAGCTAAAAATCTAAATTTAGCCACCCGATCAACTGAGCTGATGGTCATATGTGACCGAATCAGTATAAGAAGATGGATAGATAGATAAACGGGACTTCGGATAGAGCTGCAACTTGATTGTAGGTATCGGGGCGAAAGGGAGATTGTAAATTTTTAAAACTGTCCGTTCGGATTCTACTTCGACATCGATGATGGCCGTCATCTTGGTATACTTCAAACATTATCTCCTTCCGGAGTCAAAGGAGCAACATTGAAACTTATTAAAATTATTTGTCTGAATCGCGACGGAAGTAAGGGCGAGGATTGTGGCCACGTAAAATCGATTTAAGCCCCCCCCCCCCCCCCCCCCAGTGAAAATCTTTCCACTGACCGTTCCAAGGCGGTTCTTCTTTATGTTGTTGTTTGTTACTTATTGTGTGTATCACTTGTGTCTTTTTATTTTGGAAGGCCATATGGCCATTTTTTGGGAAAGTAACTGTCCTTGTGGTCTTCCTTTGTTTGGGTTTCCGTTGTGGTTTGGTCGCTTGTTGTTTGTGTTTCTTTCCCTCTGGTGTCTTTGATGGGTGGAGTAAGTTAATTGTATCGATTCCTGATCTTTGTTTTACTTCTACTTTGCTAACATCGTTCCGTTCCGATATCCCAGATTGCCGACATGGTAGCCATTTTGAAATTCTTCAAACGATATATTCGACGGAACTTATCGTCGGAATGAGCTGAAACTTGATAGGAGGCCGCGGGCAACATGTAGATTCAGAATTACTAAAGTCGTTCCGTTCCGATATATGAGATGGCCACAAACATCATGAAATCTTTCAAACCATATCTGCTCCAGAATATCGGATTGAGACGAAAGCACATTTGCTCCAAAATGTCGACGTGAGTCGAAACTTTGTGGGAGTCATTTCGGCGACATTAATATTACGACTTGTGTTTTGTTTCAATATTTAAGATGGCTGTCTTATGACCATCTTGAAAATCTCCAAAATGGTAAGTCGGATGGAGACAAACCTTCGTGGGAGGCATTGAGTTGACAACGGAATACAGACTTGCTAAAACAATTGAATTCCAATATTCAATATGGCCACGCCATCTTAAAAGGACAGCAACACCCACTTCTCCATAATCTTGAGTCGGATTTAGCTGTTCAGAAACCTTATCAAAGGCATCAAAGTCGCATTTAGATTCAGAATTGATAAAAAAGACTACTACTCACTGTGTGTATCACTTGTGTCTGTTTATTTTGGATGACCATTTGGCCATTTTGTGGGAAAGTAACTGTCCTTATGGCCATCCTTTGTTTAGGTTTCCATTATGGTCTGGTCGCTTCATGTTTGTGTTTCTTTCACTTTGGTGTCTTTGATGGGTGGAGTAAGTTAATTGTATCGATTCCTGATCTTTGTTTTACTTCTACTTTGATAAAAAAGAAATTTGAACTGAAAGCGAAAATTGTCATCATGACATCATAGTGTAGATTATATTTTCTTGTCCTTTGGGATCATTGATTCCATTGTGGAATTTTGAAAATATCTGAGGGTCACTGATGAGGCCTAATTGGCCGAAACTAGCTAGTCTGGCCCAGAAAACATAATATGCACTCCATATTTTTCAGTTCTATGGTGTATTCCTTGCTTCCAAAGGATAACCCTTTTATAGAACATATTAATGTAACAAATCATGTTAGCCTCAGCCAGGTAAGCAATTTCTGGCCCACTTGAGCCTCTTGTTTAATATTATAACAGGTGTTAAGGTTCTTACTCTACAACATACTTGTGGCAGTCATTACATGTTCACTTCAAAACAAGGAAACAATTAATAAATAATAAACAAACCTCGTAGATTAGACTGTTTATGAACGGCACGCGCTGTAGCACGCGACGGAGATATAGATAAAAGATTAATTTTCAACATATAATAAGGTCTTGTTTCTCTTTGTTTGTATAGAACACTTAACCTTTTGGTCCTAGTCATCTTTATTCGCAGTTTGTCTCAATCATGTCTCAAGTTTTTGGTGGAAATCTCGCTCCATCACGAAAACACGCCTATATAATTTGACCCCATTGAACCCCACTTTTATATAGTAAAACTGGGGTTTGCAGGGGTAAACATTATTTTCCTTATTTCTGGTCTAAAATATAGATTGTTGGTACTCGTTAGAACCGCCTCGATGAGGCGGTTCTAACGAGTACCCACAGTCTATATTTTGAGCAGAAATAAGAAAAATATCACATTTTTTCATCTTAAAATTTATTTTTTTTTTCGGCGATAAAGGTTACAATGTATTTGTATAGGCGTGTTTTCGTAATGCAGAAAATGCTTGCCAAAAGTACAACCATAAACACAGCTGTTGAAAAGGGCATATTGAAACTAGGTTAGTGTCTTGAATAATGACATATAATCGGCTCGCTATGACAGTTTTGAAGGGAGGGCTTTAGCAACCCGCAATAAACTTATCAGCCAGTTCTAAGGAATCAAACACAATTTAATGAAGTAACTTCAAACACACATCTTGGGTTAATTTTCATGGCACGAGCACTTGGATTATTTCAAGTCATAGGCGTGGATTCGCATAGATGTAATGCAGGAACACAAGTTTTCTCTTGATAGGAAATCGCTACAGACTACAGTCGAACTTCAGTGGCTCGAACACCTTTGGGACCTCGAAAATCTGTTCGAGACAGGGGTAGTTCGAGCCACTAAGGAGGCATAAGGAGATACTTTTTGACATCTTCTCGGTGTTCTATAATGAAAATGTATGCTGTGTGTACTCATTAGAATCGCCTCATCGAGGCGATTCTAATGAGTACACACAGCATACATTTGCAAGATAAAAGACTAAAATCTCTTCAATTGTCCCCCACTATTTCTTATGTAGAGGATTTCGCTAGGGGCTCAAGAATGTGTTCGACTCACCCATGGTAAACGAGCCATCGGTGTTCGAGCCATCGAAGTTCTACTGTATCTATATCTGTTTCATAAGACCTCTCTTGGAATATACAGACGTTGCCTGGGACATTGCACCCAGTATGAAGTTAACGAGCTTGAAAAAAGTTCCAAACGAAGATGCACGGATTGACGCAGGAGCACCACGATGCTCTATGCGCCGAAACTGGATGGGAAACCTTATTGTCTAAAAAGAAAAGGCACAAACTCCAGATGTTTTTCAAAATGTAAAATGACGTAGCTCCTGACCACCTTTCCTCTCTGGTACAACCTGCAGTTGGAAATACCTATCAGCCTATCAGCTGCGCAATGCATCAAACATTATATTATAGTGTTATACACGCCTATTCACAACTATGTTATAATTCTTTTCTGCCATCTGTTATTGAAAACCTAGGAATTCTTCTGAAATATAACCTTTGTGGACACACAAAACTGGGCAAATTTATCATGCAAGACTTAGGAAAAATTGTAGCTCGTTACATCAGCATCTCTTCTCTAAGCATATTATTGATAACCCTCTGTGTGCGTGTGGCTCATTAGAGATACATATCACTTTGTGATTATTTGCAATCGTTACACTAACCATAGACAAGCTTTACTCGATACAGTCCTCCCACTCTTAATTTGCCTCCGTTTGACAGTTCAGAGTTTTCGTTACACCAGAATAAACAGGTTGTCCTTGCTGTGCAGGAATTTCTGCTAAAGACGAAACGCTTCAATTGTTTACACATGTACGTTCATGTGTAAAATAAATTATTTCATTTAAAGCAAACACTGAAAACCAAACCAAATGCCCGGTTCGCCGGCGTCTGAACCGGATCCATATAATTTGTTTGTGTCCCTTTTAGGACTATGTGGTTTAAATAGCTATTAGTGTGCTATAAAAAGGTAAGGTCAACGGATATTAACATGCCAGAAAAGCTAGTTCTAGTAGAAGGAAAAGCCTTTACTGGGAGCCCATACCGTTACGCATAGTACATAATTTAACACAGAATCGAGCCATCCCTTCTGATCTGCCACACTGTATCCCAGATCTTACGCATCATAATATATGAGCCCCGCCAAGCGAATTTGGGTCTTCGAGAATCCCGTCATGACAAATTTTAACTGCGCATGCCCAGCCATTCAGAGGGGCCAGGGGTATGGCTTTCTGTCTGAAGGTTCCTCTTGATTCACTGCTTGTATGAGCGAGCAGCGAAGGTTCTGGCGAGACTGCGCGGATGCGCAGGATCGCCTGAACCTTCGCTGCTCACATAGGCGATAAGTACCAAAATCGCTTGGCGGGGCCCATATCATGTAACAAGTCCGTGTAATGAACATCCCTCTAAACCCCACTTAATATAAAGTAAACTGGGCTGTACGGGGTTAATGTTATTTTTCTTATTTCAGCTGCACGAACCACCACCTCAATAAGGCGGTTCTTACGAGTACCCACAGCCTATGTTTTAAGAGAATTAAGAAAAAAGTAATACATTTTCAACAGAAAATTAACCGTTAGAATGCACTAATCGTAATGTGTATACAGTAGAACTTCAATGGCTCGACCATCTTTGGGACCACGAAAATCTGTTCGAGACAGGGGTAGTTCGAGCCACTGAGGGTTACTCTCAGGAGGCATAACGAGATACTTTTGGACATCTTTTCGGTGTTCTATAATGAAGATGTATGCTGTGTGTACTCATTAGAATCGCCTCATCGAGGCGATTCTAATGAGTACACACAGCATAATTTGCAATATAAAATACTAAAATCTCCTTAATTATCCCCCCAAAATTTCTTATGTAGAGGATTTCGCTAGGGGCTCAAGAATGGGTTTGACACATCCATGGTAAACGAGCCATCTGCGTTCGAGCCATCGAAGTTTTACTGTACTTACATTTACCAGATTCCTAAAATAACTGTGAATATACTGCATTGAATCCCCTATTCTGAAAACTGACCTTGAAAATCAGGCCATGTTCACAAAAATGCTTTCTGTGAATGAGACACTCCAAATGATTCTTTGCGATAGAGAATCTGCCAATGCCACTTTGTACTAGGTTTCACCCGAATCCATTCACTGGTTGTTTATTGCGATTTCAGAATACTATACATGTCACGACGCCCTTGAATTGTCACCAAAGACATGCATGTGTATTTGCAACGGAAAACACACCACGTAACACCTGAAACTTTTCCGATTACGATATAGACCAAATACAGTCGAACTTCACTCGAAAATCTGTTCGAGACAGGGGTTGTTCGAGCCACTGAGGTTACTGTCAGGAGGCATAACGAGATATTTTTTGACATCTTTTCGGTGTTCAATAATAAAAATCTATGCTGTGTGTACTCATTAGAATCGCCTCATCGAGGCGATTCTACATTTGCAAGATAAAAGACTCAAATATCCTTAATTTTCCCCCACTATTTCTTATGTAGAGGATTTCGCTAGGGGCTCAAGAATTGGTTCGACACATGCATGGTAAACGAGCCATCGGTGTTCGAGCCATCGCAGTTCTACTGTAGATGTTTATCTATACATGCAATCTAAACAGAATCGGTTTGCCATGATGAGTTTGGTTTAAACTTTATTTTATTTGTATAACTAATACATGTACATTCAAGCACATAACAATGAAGCCGGCCTCGGTAGCTAAGTCGGATGCGCGTCTGACTGGTGATCAGGAGGACGCGGGTGCGATGGGCCTGCCGGGTTCGGCAACATTCTTTTGTGGAGATTGATCATGAAATCTTTTCTACGGTCATTCTCTCCCTTCCACTGATTCAAGAAGGGCAGTTGTCCGTTTCTGGCGAAAGAATGTGCACTGCACTGTTAACAGCTTACGTTTAAGCCTGCCCAGAAAAGTGTGGATAGGTAAATTGATGGCTCGAAAATGACCTAAATAGTGTTGACTGGGCCGTTAAACTCCAATACAAACAAACAAACAAAGGTACAATGATATACAAATGGGATTCAAAATAAATACGTTCGACTTTTAAGAAATCGGTATCCCACCTTGCTTATAGTAAAGGCAATAGTGATACGAGACTTAGCTTGTAAACAACACCCTAAGTACTTGAATATGTACTTCTGCATTCCTTAGGAATTACGTAATCTGCTGCAGGCTCAACGGGGAGTGGATAAGTTCAAATTCCAACAATATGTACTTGTCAAGGGCAAGGTTCACGGCCTTCCACATGTAAGCAAAGAAAAAACGCACTTTGAGCGGTTTACGCCTCTATATCATTTACAATGTAGCTTTAGAAGCTATCCAAAATGTTAGCTGAGTGTAAGACATGGGTAGAACACAACGAAAGACCAATCTTTTATGACCTCCCTGTAGGATGCATTATACTACAAGTGAAGTAGGGTATAACTAAATTTATTACATGTATGTTCGCATCTTTTTACACATGAACATACATGTATTGCTATTGGTGCGGATACCGTTTGCGTCTGCGTAGCCTGTTTGAAGCAGTATATCTCCTGAACGAATGGGTGGATGAAAATTGCACGGTTACATTATTTGGATAAGAGAAAACAGATCGCTATGGTCTCCTTTTCAAGGTCACAAGCACTGAAAAACTGTCGGTTTTAGGTTGAGCTAGAAATGGTTGTTCTGCACTCTATCTCGTGAACAAATTGAAGAATTGACAGAACGTATTGCAATAGAGCATTGCAACCTACCAAAGTTCCAATTAGATTCTGGTCACCTTTGCCCCTTTTTCAAGTTCACATGCTTCAGAACACTGTCAATTTTGGGTCAAAAATGACTTGTCTGCTCACTTACTCATGAACGAATCTATGAATTGTCATCAAACTTGGTACAATATGACATAGCGACCAACAAAAGATTTGATGAGCTTTCGATGCCCTTGACCTCATTTGCATGGTCATGGGAAACTGCCAGTGTTTGGCCACAAATGGCGTGTTTGTACTTTATCTCCTGAACGAATTGATGGATTTTAATCAAACTCGACACAACAAATCATTAACACCTTCCAAAAATTTGATTAGATGTAGGCGACCTTGACCTCATTTTAAAGATCACTGGCTCCCAAAATCTATCCATTTTGGGTCAAACCTCACGTCTGCACCCTGCCTCTTGTGGAGCGTGATAGCTCAGTGGTTAGTGCGATTGCCTCTGACGCTAGAGGCCTCCGGTTCGATCCCTGGCGGCGGTGATTATTTCGGTGTCCGAACGTTGGCATCATTTGCTGGGATGAATGTCAAAAAAGTGCACCGTCGTTCGGAGGCCCCTTGTGCAGGGAGAGTCATGCCCTGTGCAGGCTAAAGACCCCTGCCGTATTTACATGATAATTGTGTAGGCTTTCATCCTGCAAAAAGAAAGAAGAAAGAAAGAACGAACAAATTGATGAATTTTGCTCAGACTTGGTGATATATTTTACAGCCTACCAAAGCTTTGATTGAATTTTGGTGACCTTAACATCATTGACAAGGTCACAAACTCTCGAAAACTATCAATTTTGACAAAAATGGCTTGTCTTAAGGAATTCATATATTGTGTTAACATGTGTGGTGCAATGTATCAATTTAGCCTTAGATGTTGGTGACCTTGACCTCGTTTTCAAGGCCAAATGATTGTTTAATTTATATTTATGGAAGACATACATAATTTTCTTCTGAAAACATTTCAAGTTCTTGATTGAAGCTCCACTATACATGTCTGCCTGTCTAGATGGAAAGACCCTGGCGAGACTTTGCGTATGCACAGATCTACAGAGTTTTTGCTGGTGCTTTGTGCGATAAATATACTTTTCGTAGGAACTGGCTGAAATATACAATATAAGTGCCTGTGCATAGAAGTAGGTACAGTTTGGCATGCATTACCAATGAAGAATCAGTTCCGCCTGTGTTAGCGCGCGGTCTGGTCAGAGGATTTGCGGTTCGCAAGAGTCACTATTTAATGGAGCTAAAACACGAAAAGGCTTATATGACCGCACTGACTTGCTGATTGCATAAACGTACCTGTTTCAAACCTTTTTGGTGCGCGTTTTTCATAACCCTTTTTTATGCGCGTGTGCACTGACCTTCCCTGTATTTGTGCTAATTATCTTCGGCCTGTTTTCCTATACCAATAATTAGAAAATAAAGTGATAAATGTGGCGGATACCTGAGCAATGTACGAGGTCATTTCCTTAATGTCCTAATCAGCTGTTTGTTGTTGCTTACATTTCGCTGAGGACACTTTAAGAGGCTATAGCAATCTCCGACTGACAGGTGTGGTTACATTGAGAGTTGAAACTGGCAGCTGGGCCCATAGAAACAGATATGTTGGGTATTTGGTAGTCTGGCTCCAGACCCTTTCTTTACTTCTTCTCTTTTTCTTTTTTTCTGGAAGGGACATAAAGCTTGCATGGCTTATAGAATTTTGTTTTACTTCAGTCCCTTGGCTAGAGAGAAAGTTCAGGGAAAGGTTAACTTGAAATTGGATTAAAGAGGAACACTGCAGGATTAAATAATGTAAAGAATGAGAGAGATAGATATAAAACAAAAACGACTGGAGCAAGTCTAGGTATTTGGTGATAATTGTAGGATATTTTTTGTCAATTCTCCATAAAACCCTATGTTGTGGGTATTCATTTGAACCGCCTCGATGAGGCGGTTCAAACGAATACCCACAATATATGTTAATATGGAGAAATAAGGAAAAAATATCCTTCAATTTTCCACAAATATCCTCCTTATCCGTTGCTATGTGGGTCGATAAATAATATTTTCATGCAGTCGAAATACATGTACAGTGAAACTTCGATTTGTTTGTCTGTTTGATTTGAGGTTTAATGTCCCTGTCAACACAGTATAGGTCATTTTGGAGACGTTGCTTCCGATTTTGTGGGACTTTTACCCGACATTGAAATGAAGTGACATCTCAAGCCCTGACGCCCAATGAAACCATTTGTGTTAATAAGTATGGACGGTCCGATTCGCACCGCTGTGCCTGGACAGGCTTAGATCCTCTAAGCGGTTTACCAGTACCCGTGTGCGGCCGGTTTCTGCTCTGCGTGGTAGCATCATGCAGCCCATCTATTTCTTCAAGCCCCGTTGGGCGGGGGCCGGTGAAACTTCGATGACTCGAACAACAATACCTCATTTACCAGGAATATTTCTAACTCGTTCTGTCGGTCTAGAGTTCCTGGAAAATTTTCCCACAATTTAGGGAGACTTTATCCTGAAAATGTATGTTGAGTGCACTTATATGAACCGCCAGGCCCCCGCCCATCGGGGCTTGAAGAAATAGATGGGCTGCAGGATGCTACTACGCAGAGCTGAAACCGACCCGCACACGAATACTAGTTAACCGCTTAGAGGATCTAAGCCTGCCCAGGCAAAGCAGTGCGAATCGGACCGTCCTTGCTTATAAACCCTATTTGTTTCATTGAGCGGCAGGGCTTGAGAAGTCATTCCATCTCAATATCGGATAAAAGTCCCACAAAATTAGAAGCAACGTCTCCAAAATGACCTTTACAGTGTTGACGGGGACGTTAAACCTCAAATCAAACGCAAATATGAACCGCCTCGATGAGACGTTTCTCAGTGCACCCAATTTCCTTGGAACTAGTTCGTTCATGCGTTCCTAGGGAAATGTTCCCACAATTCCACATATTAATTTAGGGAGATTTTATCTTGAAAACGTATGATGCGTGTTTTCAGTAGAATGGCCTCACTGAAGCGCTTATTATTATAAGTGCTCACAACATACCATTGATTTATAAAAGATCGGAACGATATCCCTTTGTAGTCACCATAATGCCTCCAAACACAGCTATTAAACTACCCCTAAACTACCCCAATTTCGAATAATGTTTCTTCATTCCAAAACTGTTTGTGTCATTGAAGTTCGACATTGCTGTCGATACAAACACGAAGTAACTTTTTGGTCATAAAATGTGACAAAGCATTCGGATACTCATGCCAGTGCAAAACCTAAAATAACCGCACCATGAGAAGAAAAAAAAAATGCAGTTCGAGATTTTACTACCAGTAATGACCGGGGGCAGTCAACAGTCTAAGCCTGTTCATTGCTAATAGATTAACCTTTTTCAACATGTAGCATTGAGACTGTCAAGTACCTGTTTTACAACTATATTCCTCTCTTTAATAGTGTTGTCCTGTTTACGTTAAAGACATTTTGCAGCAATTTTTTTTTTTTTTATTTGTATCTTTTCAGTGACCATTATTTGACGGGAGTTACGTTTAAAGACAGCTCGAATTTCCTAGTCAACTGGCTTAATCGCCCACAGAACGTCTCAATATTGGCCATCTGTGATGCTTTCACTGGTGACTGCCCCTATGTAAGTGATTACTCTGTTCAGATCATTGATGATTATTGTTCGCTCATGACGAAAACACGGCCGTGTAGGATACTGCAATCTTACATAGCTCCTGAGCGCCATATTTCTTGTGAATTTTTGTGATATTAGTCTTATTGAAACATAGGTTGTGGGTGCTCGTTAGAACCGATGCAGTTCCCACGGTTACACACAACATATGTCTTGGAGCAGAAATACGAACATTCATTTATCATATGACGTCGCGTCTCAGAGTATAATAACGCCATGTAATAGTTTCGATAATCCACTAGTGGATTAAATATGCAAATTAGGTAGATACGTCCCGTAACGTTACATGTACGACGTCCATAACGACGTCGTGTTTCCTAGTGGCGGAATCTTGATATTTTTGTAAACAAACGTAAATAAAATGCATTAGAAATGTCATATGATAAATAAATCTTGCATTCGTTCTCATGTATTATTGAATTTATTAAACTCGCTGAGGAAAAAGGATAAAATGCTCGGCAGAGCTTCGCATTTTATCCCTTTTCCTCAACTTCTTTAATAAATTCAATAACACATGAACACTAATGTAAGATCCTCTATATAATACAGCTGTAAAGCGACGTTTTTCCCTTAAATTAGGGTTTACAGGGGTGCACATTACATAGACTTTTAACGTGATGTCTAACAAATACATCGGTCCCCGCCCATCGGGGCTTGAAGAAATATATGGGCTGCATGATGCTTCCCGGCCACGCAGAGCTGAAACCGATCCACACACGAGTACTGGTAAACCGCTTAGAGGATCTAAGCCTGCCCAGGCAAAGCGGTGCGAGTCGGCCCGTCCATGCTTAAAACCCTATTGGTTTCATTGGGCGGCAGGGCTTGAGATGTCATTTCATCTCAATGTCGGGTAAAAGTCCCACAAAATTGGAAGCAACGTCTCCAAAATGACCTATACAGTGTTGACAAGGACGTTAAACCTCAAATCAAACAAACAAACTAACAAGTACATGTACCCACAAACTATGTTTTGGAACACAAATAGAAGAAATTATATTCATTTGTCCTTGTGAAATCCACTTTTCTTTATATCAAAATGCGTTTGCAAAGGTATTTATTATTACAGTCTTGATAACGTAATGCGTAATGACATAAACAGACTTATTGATTGATTGATTGATTGACGACACGTCAACCCTTGTGGGCCATTTTGTATGGCCTCCCAGAGAAATGGACAAAAAAGATAGAAGAGAAAGTAGAGGAGATAAAAGTGAAGGACAGGGGAGAACGAAAATGAATGGAAGCGTAGAAATAGACATTACGAAAACACGCCTATACCAATACATTGTAACCTTTATCGCCGAAAAAATGAAAATTTTAAGATGAAATATTGTGATATTTTTCTTATTTCTGCTCCAAATATAGATTGTGGGTACTCGTTAGAACCGCCTCACAATCTATATTTTAGAGCAGAAATAAGAAAACTTATTTCTGCTCAAAATATAAATTGTGGGTACTCGTTAGAACCGCCTCGATGAGGCGGTTCTAACGAGTACCCACAATCTATATTTTAGAGCAGAAATAAGAAAAATAAGGTAAACCCCTGCAAACCCCAGTTTCACTATATAAAAGTGGGGTTCGAGGGGGGTCAAAATTATATAGGAGTGTTTTCGTGATGGCAAATAACAACACTTCCCTTCATCACACCGGTTACCGCGGTACAACGTGACGCGACTGAGTACAACAAACGCTACCGTCTTTCTGTTTTGACAGGAGAAGTGTGAGTTCAATGTTTCCTTTATTTTGTCGAACATATCACGATTTACGTTTTACTGTTGGTTTTGCGATGACAACAGATTGTGTTTTTGTTGTTTTGTCCAAATTTTAAGTTATGATACGGTCAGAGAAGGGAAATCAAAGCCATTAATTAGGCCAAAATAGGTAGAAAAACAAAACTTCAAGTTTTAAGGGTCTATCAATCCGAGATAAATAACATATAGACGAGCATTCTTGGGTTTTTCATACCTCTAGGCATCGAAGTAAGTATACTATTTTTAATAATTCATAAAAACATTTAGAATAAGAATCGTACCGATTTTTCTTGGCTCACTACCTTGAAACACGGGTACACCTTACCACGGATCATGTGTTGAGTCGGAGTACACTAAACACGGAACAAATGGAACAACAAACACGGATATGAAAAACGAATCTGGACGTTTTTACCCATTATGAGCGCCATTTTTCAAGAAACAGCCAAGAGGAACGATACATAGTTGCCCTTTAGTTGAAAAATTACAAAATGCACGGTATGCGCTTGCCATTCCTAAAACCAAAAAGTGTTTTGGGTTGTAAGGTGTGTTTATGACATGGAGACAACTTTTTTCAACAGATGCACAATAAACAGTCGCTATAATCCATAAAAAATGACACAAAATAACCTGTTGTTTGTTTGAACTGAGCTTTAACGTCCCCGTCGACACTATTAAGGTCATTTTGGAATTGTTTCCAATTTTGCAAGTCTTTTTTTCCGTCACTGAGATTTAACGGCATCTCAAATCTACCGCCCAAGGAGAATAATAGGGTTCACATGAATGTGAAGGAACGGTCGGACTCGCACCACTTTGCCTGGGAAGACTAAGACCTTCTAAGTGGTTAACCAGTAGTCCTTTGCAACGGGATTCAGCTCTGTGTGGAAGTATCATGCAGTCCATTTATTTTCTCAAGCAGCGGTGGGTGGGGCCCAAGAATAACATGTACATAAACTTGCAAACAATGTAAAACTACAGAGGCCAACAATGAGCTATACTGAGCAAAACAAACTTCAATGAGACAACACTTACAGCACAACCACAAGAATCTGCAAAATAATTTGTTAGTACAGAAGTTGCGCATGCACATAGTCTGATCGCTGAAAGCGATCAAATTCTGCGAGCACCGAAAGACTAGCCCCGTTTTACAAGTTCTTGCACACCAGATGAGGAAATCCTACATTTTACCCTGGGATAGAAACTTTTATCCTACCCGGGTTTTCTACGAAGGGCTGGCATTGCAGTCGAGAATTCTGAGGTGTTTAACTCAAAGGGTGTCTGATGTGCGCTATTTGTATAGAAAGTCGTGTACGCTGCCCGTAATGCGACGTCACTAAACGTCACAATGGACGTTAGCAGTCGAAGTGACCGCATATTCAAAATCTACGTTTTAAGATTTAAGTGATGGCAAGAAAAAGAATCTGAAATGGGTGTGCCATGAAATGTTCTCTTTGGTTATCATTCTGTTTTACTCACCTCATAAACCAGGGGTCCTGGGTTCGATTTTTGGCTTCTCCAAACTTTCTGACGAGTCGTAAAATGAGCCCCCCCCCCACCCACCCCCCCCCCCCCCCTCTGTATAACCTTAGCGGGTTGCTGAGACGTATAACTCAAAATACACACACGGTCATTCTCTCCTTTTCACTGACTCAAGAAGGGTGGTTGTCAAATTTTGGCGTAAGAATATGCATTGTGCTGGTTTTATAAGCCTTCAAGGTAAACTAACTGGCTCGATGTGACCTAAATAGTGCTTGCTGGGCTATTAAACTCCCAACAAAACGAAGAAACAAGCCAGCCAAAGAAATCAGTGTGAGGGATAGATAGGAAAGTTTGTCCATCACACTCAGGGGCGTCGCTACCTGTACGCAGATACGCACTTGCGTACACATAACAAACGTAAAAATTGACGTAGAAGAAAAAGAAGAAGAAAAAGAAGAGAAAGGAGAAGAAGAAGCAAAATAAGAAGAAAAAGAAAAAAGAAGAAAAGGAAGAAGAAAAAGAAGGAGAAGAAGATGAAAAAGAAGAAGAAAAAGTAGAAAAAGAAGAAGAGGAAGAAAAAAAAGAAGCAGAGAGAAGAAGAAAATGATGATGATGATGATGATGATGATGATGATGATGATGAAGAACGAGAAGAAGAAGAAGAAGAAGAAGAAGAAGAAGAAGAAGAAGAAGAAGAAGAAGAAGAAAAACTGTATTTGTCTAGTATATACGCAACACTATTTATTAGCTGGCATAGTTTCCTCCTCTGCCACGGGGACCGCATTTACAGGAAAGAATTTGCTCCCTGATGGGAGCAAATTCTTTCCTGTAAGAGTGGTCCCCATTTGGTAAACGGAAATATTATTTTTAGTATTTTCTTTGGTTTGCGTACAAATGATTTTCTTCCAGCTACGCCCCTGATACTGTTACGACCCACAACTTCTAATCCTGAATTCTCTTCCTTGGCCTACAGGTTTATAACCAATGACAACTGCGTCATGGATACGACTCTTTCGCACAGAGTCTATTTTTTTTTCAGCTTTGCTCCATTCCTTCATTATGGCTGTCATGTCGGAAGATGGTGGCTCGCCCGGGATTTGACTTCGCAAAAATGACCTCGCGTCAACATACGGACTTGAAGAAAAGGGGTGAGGTGTTACGGCCCGCAGCACCTAACCTACATTATACCTGCCTTGGTTGATTATGCGGAAGACAAATGAGGAAGAGAGTTGACTCTTTGGCTTAGTGCTTAGAGCAGTTGATTTTACCCGATTGTCCCAGGTTCGAATCTCACCATAAGCGATTTTTCCCCTTTTTACAACTATGCTTCTCTCCATTGTTACGACATTCATGTCGTAAGAATACCCAAGTAAGAGTCTTATATTCTTTATTTCAGAAAGATACATTATGGCTGAGTTTGAGCTTAGCGATGCTGGTCATCCAGATGACCCCAACACCATGTATACTATTGCCGAACCTAACAGTGAAACTTAGGATTGGGCTCAAGTTTTGTCTGGTGTCTCACAAGGTGCCGTTTTCGGTCCAGTTTTGTTCTTCGTGGACATTAATGACATTTTTACTGACATTGTGTAACAGGTGACAAAAATGCTACACACCTTTGGCCCGGCCGGGGTTCGAACCCGGGCCGCCGGATTGATAAGCAAATCTACCACGTTGCTGTAAAAGCCGGCTTGTATCGAAAGGCAGTACAAGTGTCCTATATACCTATACGCTATGACATTCTCCCCTTCCACATTGAAATTCGCCCTCGAATTTCTGGGAGTCCGAGAATCATGTGAAATGATACTCAAGGAGTTCTAATGCACGAACCCTCAATTTTATTGGTTCTCTGTCTAGTTATCTGCTTAATTTATTGCATTAAACGGCCTGAAAACTCACTCCGGTAACACACCCGTGCGACATAGTGTATTTTTTCACATGTCCCAAATGGCTACTACTCTGATGAAAATCCGTGATATGTTTCTTATTTATACTGCAAACATAGGTTGTGGGTGCTCGTTAGAATCGTCTCAAGGAGGCGGCTCTAACGTGTACCCACAACCTATGTCTTACAGCAGATATAATAAAAAAGTATGTATATCCCCATAAATCACAGTTTTCTCTATATAAACTAAGGGGTGTTCATTTCACGGACTTGTTCGCATGATGTCATGCCACATTTTCATGCCCAACATACTAGTCTAATCATTTGGGTCCGAAGTTTACGTTAGTCCTCTGTAACTCTAATTTCCCGGCAGTATACCCAGTCGTCTTATTTCTGAGTGAATGTCGGTGGAAATATGATTAATATACAGGCAGTATAACAGAGGACTAAGAACAGTCCCATTCGGGACCCAGACAAAACTGGAACACACTCCATATTTGTTTGTTTGATTTGAGGTTTAACGTCCCCGTCAACACTGTAAAGGCCATTTTGGAGACGTTGCTTCCAATTTTGTGGGACTTTTACCCGACATTGAAATGAAATGACATCTCAAGCCCTGTCGCCCAATGAAACCAATAGGGTTTATTAGCATGGACGGTCCGCCTCGCACCTCGGTTCCTGGACAGGCTTAGATCCTCACTCCATATACTCGCCATTAACTCATATTTGGTCCATATCATTTACAACAAGAGCTGAAACTATAGGTGACCAATGCCCCCGTGGGAGCCAATTTCTGAGTTTTTGCAAAATTTCAAGGGGAGATAATTCAGCCAAAAATGAACCAGAGTTATGGCCCTTGGTCAGAATGGGCAAATACTATATGCCCCCCCCCCCCCACCACCACCAATCAAAGATTCTCGGGGTCGGGGGTGGCATAAAAACTTACTATTTTCAGTAGCAAAGAAAGGAATCTATAAATTCAAGAATCTCCCCTCCCCAACAATGCCGAAACTAAATAAGTTGGGTTTCAGTTGTTCATAAGTGGGGGATGTGGTAAAAACGTTCTGGAAAGTCAGAATAAATGTGTTCACCCGTCCCCTTTGTCCAAGATTTTTACCCAACCCTTTAAATTCGCACGTGTATAAGTTCGGAGATCATAATGAGAATCAAACAGGCATTAAAGCGTATATAACAGCAAAATGGATCGTTTTGAATTAAAAACAGCATCATGTATCATGCCTTCGCTGGCGGATTAAAGAGTTTTATTTCAATTTATTTCGCCCCCGCCCATCGGGGCTTGAGCAATAAATTGGGCTGCATGGTGCTTCCACGCAGAGCTGAATCTGACCACAAACGAGTACTTGTAAACCGCTTAGAAGGACTAAGCCTGCCCAGGAAAAGCGGTGTGAGCCAGATCGTCCAATGCATATAAGCCTTCTAGTTTCATTGCGCGGCAGGGCTTGAGATGTCATTTCATCTGAATGTCGGTTAAAAGTCCCACAGAATTGTAAGAAACGTCTCCAAAATGACATAAATAGTGTTTGCGGGGACGTTAAATCCCAATTCAAACAAATATTTCAATTTATGAAGAATATAATCCGTGTTTGTTGTTCCCAAATTGTGCTGACTAACCGCGTTATGGTGTATCATAACCCGTGGTAAGGTGTACCCAAACAAAAAATCAACCATTGAACCACCCACGGATTCAGTGGGTATTGACATGAACTGGGGCTCAAGCAAATGCATCAATGGATGCTCTGAAATCGCAATAACATAAAAATCACAAAATCATGTGCACAAAAGATGTGTTACTGTCAAAAAACATTTACCGAAGTATGCTGGGGTTGGTGAAAACACACTAGACGAAAGAAAATTGTTTGTGTTTTCGTTAATAATGAACAGAATTCTCTGCAACTGTATCAGTAAATGGTAAAACCATTACTCTGCAGCTATGCAAAATAACCACCCAAAAAGATTAGGATCCGGGCTAAAATAAACCTTTTTCTTACCGAAAATACTGCTGTGACGTCATGATTTCTGTAGCGTTCGTTGTACTCTGTCGCGTTCGTTGTACTGCGGTAACCGGTGTGTTCATAAGGACGGTCTTGCCAAACTGTTTGACGCCTCAGTGACGTAAGATACGCGACACCTTCGCCTCACCCAAACGCCCCCGTTTACATATTGATCAAATCGACAAAGACAGTGTCGTTGTTGTGGAAGTAAATTATCGGGAAAATGTGTTTTTAGCTTACCTGTCACGTAGTGAGAAGGTGAGCTTTTGTGATCACATTTTGTCCGTCGTGCGTGCGTGCGTGCGTCCGTCCGTCCGTGCGTGCGTGCGTGCGTGCGTGCAACCGTAAACAATTTCAAATAAGTATATCTCTAATACCCCATGGGCAGTCTTGATCAAATTTTATGAGAAGCATCATCAGGTAGGGGGAAAGGCTGTACAAGGTTTTTGGGCTGATCAGATTGGAATTCTGGTTGCCATGGAAACAAAAAGGTTCCATAGACTTACCGCTCCGGGGAACGGGAGGTCTCGGGTTCGATCCCGGGCCGCGACATACCAAAGTCGTTAAAAATGGTACTAGCTGCTCCTCGCTTGGCACTCAGATTTACGGGGTAGAGCTAGGACTGGTCGATCCAGTGTCAGGATAATGTGACTGGGTGTGGTATCATGTAATGTGTCTGGGACATGATACTTCAGTGAGGCAGCACTATAAACGTGAGCATTGAGCTCCCTGTCGCAACCAGACACCGTCGTGATATGACTGAAAAATTGTTGAAAGCGACGTTAAACCCGAATTCACACACACACACACACAGTTCCATAGACTTATAATGGGGAAAACGTCGTCTCCACTTTTTCTCGGCTATTTCTGATCCGATCTTCATCAAACTTGCAGATAACCAGGAGGTGTTTACAGTCTACGTCGAGTTCGAATTTGGGCTGCATGGGACAAACAGCTTTGGAGTTACCTGCCCTTGAGCATAAATATAAGTGAAAAATAGTGTCTCCAGCTTTTCTCAGCCATTTATGATCTGATCTTTTTGTAATTTTTCATAAACGAGGACAAGCATTAAATCTCGGACAAGTTCGAATTTGGTTTGAATCTGACCAGCGGTTTTCCAGTTACATCCCCTTGTGCGTGAAAAATTTTCCCATAGACTTATAATGGGGAAAACGACGTCTCCACTTTTTCTCAGCCATTTCTGATCCGATCTTCATCAAACTTGCAGATAACCAGGAGGGGCTTACAGTCCACGTCGAGTTCGAGTTTAGGCTGAACGGGACAAACAGGTTTGGAGTTACCTGCCCTTGAGCATAAATATGAGTGAAAAATGATGTCTCCAGCTTTTCTCAGACGTTAATGATCTGGTCTTTTAGCTCACCTGAGCCGAAGTCTCTCAAGGTGAGCTTATTGTATAGGTAGGCATCCGTCATCCGTCCGTCGTTCGTCCGTCGTCCACACCTTTGAACTTGAATATCTATGTGACTAGCTGGCCAACCCCAATCAAAATTTATGTACAACATCACTGGGTTGGACCAGTTTTGATCAGAACTGTGGTTGCCGTGGAAACATACAGGTTCCATAGACTTACAATGAGGAAAACGACGTCTCCACTTTTTCTCCGCCATTATTGATTTCATCAAACTTGCAAATAACCAGGAGGGACATACAGTCTACATAGAGTTCGAATTTTGGCTGCATGAGACAAACAACTTTAGAGTTACCTGCCCTTGTTTATTGATTTGAGATTTAACATCCCTGTCAGCACAGTGTAGGTCATTTTGGAGACGTTGCTTTTTAGTTTTATGGGACTTTTGCCCGACATCGAGATGAAATTATATCTTTAAAAGCCCTTTCCACCCAACGAAACCAATAGGGTCATTATGCATGGGCGGTCCAACTGGCACCACTTTTCCTGGGCAGGCTTAGAACCTGTTTACCAATTCTCATGTGAGGTCGGTTCCAGCTCTGCATAGAAGCACCATGTAGCCCAGTCTATTTCTTCAAGCCCCAAAGGGCATTCTTAAAACAGCATTAATGATTTTCTGGTACACAGGTGAGCGATATAGGGCCATTTGGCACTCTTGTTTATTATGACAGCATAACGCAGGAAAATCCACACCGATTAATCACAGTCCACCTTGAACTTAAAGAGCAATAGATAACTGCCCAACAATAACATTTTTATATATGATCAGTTATGACATGTTTATGCTTCTTTCCGTCAGTATAACAACATATGGCTCGTCTCTAATGTAGCCATGCATACATCTGTCAGAGTCATTGTACTTGTTAGTCGGGTCAACTTTGTCTAGTCGTGTGCCTTCGCGTGCCATGCCACTTCCTTTTCCTGTTTCATGAACCTTCATCATGGACCAAAAACCCTCCAGGCCCTACCTTTGCAAACAATTTAGGTCCACTGATCAGGATCTAAATTATTTGTCGTTTAGTTTGCAAACTTAGATTACACCAAGTTATTTTATTGGTTCAAGTGTTAATGAATGGGGCTTAATTAATTTATGCAGCAGGATAAGGGTTTACCTAACCACTGGACACTGGCAAACGGTGCAGGCTGCAGCACCCGATCAAGAGCTTTACAGCCTGCAATCAGCAAAGCCATTTCTAAATAAATTTCTTAAACCAGGGATCGCAGGATCGATCCCGGGCTTCTCCAGACTTTCGGATGAGTCTTTAAACCGAGGTCCCGTCTCCGTATGACCTTAGCTGTTGGTGAGACGTAAAACTCAAACACTCACTCACTCACTCTAAATAAATTTCTAAATCAACTCAAAGTGTCAGCTTACATTTAAAAAAAAATGTCTTCCCTTCGGATGCAAACGTTGAAATCCTTTCAACTAGTTTCTCCATTTTTGTTTTATTTTACAGAACTACGAAGCAGTAGCTGATGGAGGCTGGATAGACATAGTGAGTACCTATCTGTTTATAAATATTGCGCATTTGGACACTCATGCGCTTCCAATTTAAAATGTAACGTTACTTGTCCAAGCTACTCGTGTTCTTTTATTCTTATACCCATGAGGTGAGCTCTTCCGTCCACTGTTACCAGTCGGGGTTTTGAATCCAAAATCAGGGCGACTAACCCTATCGATCCTATGACTGTTCGATGCCGGATGCAGATATCATTGACAAGATAACAAGGGCTGGCTAATCGGAACTGAAAAGATAATCGATTATCAGTCCCGTCATTGCGATCGATAATCGATTAGTAATTGCTAAGGTTTTTGTCATAATTTCACCTGTCTTGCTTTCTTCTGAGCATGACTCTTACCATATGTTGCACTTTACCATATATATATTTGAACAGACAGGTCTGAGCAAACAGTGTAGACCCAGATGAGACGCCGCAGAATGCGGCGTCTCATCAGGGTCTGCACTGTTTGCCACTCATCCAGCTATATTAGGCATAACTTTGGGTAGTAAATTGTACCTATCAAGTAATCGATTAAAAGCAAATCAGAAATGATAATCATTTTTGTAGAATTTATCGATCGATTAATCGATTATACGATTAATCGTATCATCCTTAAAGATAACCAAAGCACTGACAGCACTGGTGGGTCGATTGTCTCTTAGTTTAGGATGGGAAATGCCTCTGAAGTGGAACTTAGACTATTTTCATTTAACCCTTGGATTCCTATACTTTAAGCAAACGTTGTAGATCCTGAGCTGATCTGGGTCTACACTGTTTGCCAATGACCCAGTGCACGGGTCCAGTCCAGATTTTCTTTTCACACAGCGATCTGACGGTATGTGGAGCGCTGCTATATATAACCGGTATCTGGATTCTGTACATTGTCAGCGATAGTCGCGTGGACAATAGCTGGCGGGAAGCTCCTGTAGTAAGAAACTATGGGTCGATTGATAGGCAATGGACCCAGTCATTAGAAGAAAATCATTGCATGTGTAGTTACAGAATGAAATTTGTTTGGTGGCATTCAGTCAGTCATGCGCAGGCATGCGTGAGTTCTTGTCCCGCAATATCTTCAGTACATATCTGCGTGCAGAAAAGGCTATTGCACATGCACAGGCTAGTCTGGGGCTTTACTAATCACCTGTACGATAATGACTCTTTTCTGGAGCTGACTAAATGATTTTTGTCTGGGGTGTTACGGCCGTTTCAAGATTATTTCACTTTCATCGAGCCGTTAATCTGAGGTGGAAGAAAACCGGAGTACCCGAAGAAAACCCACCTGACCTTGACACATTGTTTACACCATATATCATATGGCAAAATCGCTTTTCCAGTCACGTGTGCTGGATAATCACCATTTTGTTTTAACTTTTCGTCTTCAGTAAAACCTACTGACCCATTAATGAAATATATAATCTTATTGGCAGATTTATGTCTGGCTAATTTTCTTTATTGTTAGTTTAACCAAAAAGTTTGTACTTCAAGCAAAAAGTGTAAACCCCGATCAGACCTAGTCTGAACCATCTTATGAGGCTCTACACTGTTGCAAGTGTCCCATTTTGGTTAAGAAAGGCATATATGGTCTAAAAATCGACTCATTAGAGAAGAGTTATAAAAACTTAAGACTCCTGAAATATCATTATCTTTTCAGCAAGGGCCACATTTGTTTACACCAAGTGGCAACAATTTCTTCATCATCCTACCGCAGAAAGATGGTGCTGCTGGCAATTTTAAACACGTCGCCATAATAGATGCTACGACTGGAGATTTGGTACAGTATAACACATGGGTCTGTGCTCAAGAAAATTTATAGCATGGCATTTGTGACCAGCGAAGATTAACATTAGCCCGTGCATCCACGGAGACGTCTTTCAATTCTGTGGTTCTGAGTCTCCACTAGTCACACATGTCGACTGGCATTTTTTTCTTGTGCACCGGCTTAAAACATGTTTTTTATGATTTACGGACAAAAAATTGCAGATCAGCCTGTGCATCCGCGCAGTTTGATCAACACCTTTTTCTCGCTGCTTCTAGTATCTGTATCTAATATTTCGAGTCCGATGAAAATCTGTGTTTTGTTGCCGGTTGGTCTCTTTCCTGATCGAAAACTCCGAGGACAGATTTTCTCCGGACGGAGCATATACTAGCAAGAATTCCGCCGAAGGCTATGTCGCGCCTGTGGGGATGCAAAGGCACTGAAACATGAAATCTAGGTCAAGCTCAAACATGGATGCCTGCATAAAAGTTGACACTCCTAGATGCAAGCTTGTACTAAGCATCATCAATGAAGCACTTATAGTTCTCGAGAAATGGACTCTGACATTAGGGTGAAAGTTACTGTGGTCGCAATAATTCACGAAGTCAGTGAACCATGAAATGTAGGTCAAGGTGAGATATGGATGCTTGCATTAAAGTTGCTATTCCTGGGTGCGAGCTTGTACAAAATGATATGATAGAGCTCTTATAGTTCTTGAGAAATGGACTTACATTAGGGTGAAAGTTGTGGTCGTCGCAATAATCCACAAAGTTTGTAAACCATGAAATATAGGTCACGGTCAGATATGGATGCTTGTATTGGAGTTGTTATTCCTAGATGCAAGCTTATACCAAGTATCATCAATGAAGAACTTATAATTCTTGAAAAATGGGCTCTTACATTAGGGTGAAAGTTAGTGGGGTCGCAATAATTCACGAAGTCAATGACCAATGAAATGTAGGTCAAGGTGAGGTATGGATGCTTGCATTGAAGTTTCTGTTCCTAGATGCAAGCTTGAACGAAGTAGTATTAATGAAGCTCTAATAGTTCTCGAGAAACGGATTCTTGCATTAGGGTGAACATGTTGACGCCTTGACGAACGGACGGAAAATCCGACACCTATATCGCGCCATGCTTAAAGCAGGCGCAACAAAAAGGGTGTATATAGATTGAAGGTGGAATACTTTTATCATACTGTCATATAAAACAAGCGTTATAATATGCCCTGCCGAAAAATGGGTTTGTCTGCTATTTGGGTCTGAAATAAACTTCTTCTGAAAGTGCACCCGTACCCTTTAAATGTATGGATCTAGATCAGAGGCCTCTGATATGAATCTACAATGTATGCCAAAGTCTCAAATATAGGACGCTAGACCTGTATGGAGTAGTTGAATTTGATACAGTTTGCGCATATTCCGTCATTGTTGCCAATGGTATAGTTGTTGGGCCCTTTGTTCCCCTCTTGTTAAGCCCCTATATAAGGTGTTCTCTCGTTTACTCCCGTAACGTTACTCGTACGACGTCCTTAACGACGTCGCGTTTACTAATGGCGGCAAATTTACATTTTTATAAAACAATCGTGAATAAAATGCGTTTTAAATGTCATATGATAAAAAGAATCTTGCATTCATGTAAGATTCTCTATTTAATTGATGCATTTTATTATGATATTTTAATGATATATTTCCATTGAACTATTTTCCAGGCTAGCCATAATCGTAAAGAGGCGAATAAATTGTTTCTGACGGCTGGAAAAATGGATGTTCAGAGAATCGTCGGCTTTAACTTTGAAAAGGAAGAAGTGTATGTGTTCCAACTTTGAACCTTCCATATATACTCCAGCAAAATTAACCCACATTATTATATACCCAGAAAATGTCCCGTTTATTTCGTACAGACGTTACCGGTCAATATTTTTCCATATTGCCCGTAGTCAAGTTCATATTGCCCGTAGATAAGCAGTGTCGTTCCAAAAAGAACTACTTTTAAATCTATGCATTTCAAGACGAAACAACGGCAGCCATCTTGTTGTGCATAGCGACTGAAAGAACGTAAAACAAAACGAATATAGGTTCTTACAAAGTGGATAAAGCGGATTTTATACTGTGAAATATGACCTACCTGCAATTTGTTTAGATTTTCAATACTTTCTTCTAAGAAATCAGGTGTATTTTGCAAGGAATATAACCGACGCTTCGGACAAAATGGCGTCCTGTGTTGGGAACGTCAATGTTTTTAATGACGTCACATCCACAACGTTAACATCGTCTTCACTTTGGCGCCGTTGGGCGTGGTTTTTCAGCGTGTAGGGAGACACTTAACGACCTTCATTATTTTCCATTTCAAACCACTTAAAGATATATAATCTGATTTTACATTCAGATATCTAGAATTTTAGTAGACAGTTCAAGTTTTGGGTATATAATAAAAAGGTTATTGACTTTATATTGTGAAAATATTTGGCACTCGTTCATATGGCGGAGACGCACTCGCAAGCTCATGCGTCCTTCACCATATGAACTCGTGCCGAATATTTCACAATATAAAGTTAATAACCTATAAATATACTCACGTCAGGCGAAAATGTGTCTTAGCACAGGTGCCCACAGCGAAGACTCAGCCTGCATAGACATAGACATAGAAGATTTATTTTTTGTCGAATATAGCAACATATTTAACATAAGTCCAGTAGGGCTTGTATATTGACAAACAAATGTAAAGTAACAAATATCGCAGAAACATGCATTCAAGATAAAGCTATATATAACCACAGAAAGCATCCGCACAGTCTGATTCGAGTCGTCGCTGTACACTATATCAATAGGAACTAACGAAATGTTACCACTGGCTGTCAAAGAAGATTGTCCTCCAACTAAGTTGTGCGTAGGCTGTTTTGTTTTGTTTTCTTTCGGAGGGGGCAATATTATTTAGCACATCTATTTTGACTACTTCCTTTGATATTCACTGGATATTTTGTCTGAGAAAATAATGCTGAAAAAGTTTGAAAAAAAAAACGTAGAATCTTTAAATGATTGTCATAGCAGTAATAGCGAGCCTTTGAGATGCCAGCCATACCTCTAAGACGATTCACGTGAAATATCAAAATAGAAGTGGCGGCAATGTTCAAGCATCGATACCATTACGATAGCACACCTGTGCGACATAGTGCATTTTTTCACATCTCCAAAATGGCCATTTTTCTGATGAAAATCCGTGATATTTTTCTGATAAATACTGCAAACATGTAGATTGTTGAGGCGGTTCTAACGAGTACCCACAACCTATGTCTTGGAGCAAAAAAATAAAAATAATGTATACCCCCGTAAACCCCTATTTTCTCTATATAAAGTGGGGTATAGGGGGGTCTTCATTTCACGGACTTGTTCACGTGATGCAATTACCGCACACCTTCCATCCAAGACACTAAAAGGAAAGAAACCCAACATAAAACCACTTCATCATAATGGGAACATCACAAGCGGAAAACCAAAGGGGCAGTCGCCTTCCCCCCAAAAAAGGCCAAACGGCTATCCAAAATAAAAAAAGATCCAAGCAATATATACATTTCTGTGACAGAAATATCAACAATATAAGGTCGTCTCTTGTAGATTTATTCGGTAGCCCGGTTTCCCATGGTACCAAGGTAATGTTATGGTGCAAATATTTCAAAGTTAGAGCCATTCAGCATTAAAATAATTTTATGGTAAATTTCTATAGTTTTTTTTTCTGATAATTAAGGAGGAATAATGGACATTATGCTTCAGCTTGTATTTACAAAGTAGAAGTAAAACAAAGATCAGGAATTGATACAAACCTGTCAGAAATGTACTTAGGTAGAATTTGCTCATGCCAAAAGGCGTTCCCATGATACCAAGGCAGGCAGAAAAGTGAAAAATGTAGGAAACCGATTTGACTAAAAATACACGCAATGGCATTTTATATTATTTAAAACAATGAACATTAGTTTTCAGGTGGATGAAAACTGCAAAAATGATATAAACAAATCTTTGACTGCTTTTAATCCCTAAAAATGGCATATTGATGTAAGCTACACATGAGACACATGGAGTACAATTCATCACGAGGCTTATGTTTTGTTTCATGACATAACACTAACTTCTAAGCTTATCCTTGTCATTTGGGCATACAAATTCTGGTAAAGTTTAAATTGTTTTAATGAACGCATGCATAGACCATCTACGCACTTAAGGCAAAATTTACTATTTATGCTAAACAAATACCCATACATATAGAAAGCAGTATATATCAACATGAAACACACAGAATGGTTCTTTCATATTTGTGTTTGGAAGACCTACCTGAGAAAATCTTAAGTCACAAAAGAAAAACCATTGGTTATTTCAAATATAACTTGAGGACAAATTTAACAACCAGTGGATGAAGAGAAAATGTCAAAAATTAATATATCACCTGCTTTTTAACACTAGATATTTATCCAGATATTTATCATGACATTGAATTGAAATATATTTCAGTGGAAAGATACATATTCTAATTTATTGATGGGTATTAAGCCCATTGGAATAGTGCAAGGTTCAAAATGAAAAAAAAAATATTGTTTACCCCGGTACCATGGAACCCTTGGTACCATCAGAAACTAGTATACTTTAAGGGTTAAAGGGGAATGTGAAGAACCTGTGACACTGGGGCACTTTTCATCGCAATTTTAGATTATTGAACAATATGGAAGGGACAGGCTGTTAGGGGAAATCGCAACACCTGGTAGATTTGTCTGCAATTTTTCAAAGGGAGACAACTTTCGGGACTGCTTGTTCGCTTTTCTATAAGCCCTGTATCATGGGAAAAGGGGTCAACTCTTAAAGGAAAGAATTTGCTCCTCAGGAGACAAAATTACTTATTCGGGAGTTGCCCCCACAGAAAGTGTCCCCATTCCCCTTAAGACATCCCTTCAAAATACAGTCAGAAAGTACATTAGATGCGAGTCAGACCGCCCAATGTATATAAGTTTTTTGGTTTAAATGGGCGACAGAGCTTTCGATGTCACTTTTTCTCAAAGTCGGGTAAAACTTCCACAAAAATATTGAAATCAACGTCTCCAAATGACATAACTAGTGTCGAGGGGACGCCAAACCTCAGTTCAAACAAACAAACATTATTGTTGAATGCGCTTTGGTTTTTGTTGTTATTTGATTTTGTTATTTGATTTCTCTCTCACTTTTACAGGTATTTCACAGCAATAAAACAAGACGATCCAAGAGAAAGACATCTATACAGGTAAGACATATATAGCACTTAACCTCTGAACTAGGTTAAAACTGAAAAAGGTGAATGGATTACTCTTTCAGGTTAGACATCTCTTTCAAAAATAATTTTGAGTACTGATCAACATCAGCCTTCTCTATAAGAAAGATTGGCTCATCAGAAGCTAATTCCTTTATAGGAGCAGACCACTTTTTCATTACGATAACACACCCGTTGGGACATAGTGCATTTTTTCACATCTCTAAAATAGCTACTTTTCTGATGAAAATCCGTGCTGTTTTTCTTATTTATACTGCAAACATAGGCTGTGGGTGCTCGTTAGAACGTTAATGGTTCAAGGTTAATCGACACACTTTGCGTGTGTCTTTATTTCAATGGAGAGGTAAATTACGACAAAATAAAGCATAATAAACAAATAAGCACAGGATACAGACGACAAATTTGTGTAACAATCCAGTTTACTTATAATTGTAAAATGAATATCATATGTGCTGATGCAAATTGTAAGTTAACGAAGCTTTGCTAAAACTAGGTACAATATGTTCGATTACTTCAGAGGCGATGAATTAAATAATAATTCTAATTCTTTACAGCGCAACGATACTTAAAGACGCCGACAACTTCCGTCAGCCAACATGCTTATCTTGTGACATATCTGATGACTGTTTGTTTGTTGATGCCAGATTTAGTCGAAATGGAAAATACTACATTTTGGAATGCAAAGGTCCTGGTGTGCCAACATATACTCTCAGATCTGTGCCAGATGCGACAAGTATGTTCTTTTTATAATCGGCGCTTTCACATTAGAATTTTACTTCTTTTGCTCATTAAGTGTGACAATGGTAACTTTTTATTATGTTCATTTAACATCCGCTGAAAAACTGTCTGTACAAATACCACGTCCACAGGCCCGCGTGGTGATTGCCCTTGTGTACTACACAGTTGTACATACACGTTTTATTTCTGCTCCATGTCGTGGATAAAATGTGTTTTTTTCTGTTATTTTTTTTTCTTAATTGACCTTTCACAACTGGTGTAACAGCTTTATGACATGAGAAAGCATTTTATATACACACACTAGACGAAAAAAGCTGAAGATAATTTTTAGAGTTTAAAACTACATTTTCGCATGGTTCTAGAGTTTTTGTGCGAGGGATGATTGTTTTAACGACACTACATTTGATAGTAAATATGGCTCTTTGTGTAAAGCTTAATTTCTGCTAAACTAAAGATGAGTAAGCAAACTAGTAAGAAAAGGTCGCTGAGGAAACCCACAATCTAAGAAAGCAGCCGTCTCAAATCACCTATAAAAAGTGACACGGAGGCACACACAAAAACAGACCCGCTGGCTATATTACTGCTTATAAAGACCCAGCTTTTTCTTACTGCATTGTGTTGTTTCCATGGACAACCGGTTTAGCTTAAACAGATGTGTGTTGGACTTGCCTTTGACTCTACTGATAATATTTCTGACCTTATGTTTCAACCTAGAATACTACACTACTAAGAACTCATTTCTGGCCTGTCATAAAATCGTACTAGTCAAGAAAATATTTTGCTTCAGTATATAAGGTGTTAATATTGTAATTTCATACAAATAAATGTTGTCAGTTTCTGTCTCCAGTCGGGCCAACCGGCGTCTGACTGTCGGTTTTCGTTTGCTTCAGCATTTCAGTTATTTCATGTTGCCGAGTCCCATTACGCAAACATGCCTATGCAAATACATTGCCACCTTTATCGCCGAAAAAATGAAAATTTTAAGATGAAAAATTGTGATATTTTTCTTATTTCTGCTCAAAATATAGATTGTGGGCACTCGTTAGAACCGCCTAAACTATTGGAGTTACACTTCTGAAACGTGGTTATTGGATGGCTGTTGGAATATAGAATAAATTGGGATACTTTAGGTGGACATCAACATTACCCCAAGGTCAAAGGTCAAAAAGTATGCCATATCTTCCAAACTATAAGAGTTACACTTCTGAAACTTTGCTTATCAGTTAGAATGTTCTTTGCAACTTTTTTTTAACTTACATGTAGTTTTGGCTAGCTAATACATAGTCATTAGTGTTATTAATAGAAAAAGCGGGTATTTGCGATGGTATACCATCGACTGCAGATCTAGTTTTCTTTTGTTCCAGAATTTCAGTGGTTTCTTGCTGTCGAGTCCTCACCGTTGTTTCATCTCTGTGGTTGTTTGATTTTTGTGTTCACGGAGATGTTGCGCTGATGAGTTAGGAGGCATTCATGCGGACTGAACAAATTATTTGTCTTAATCGCGACGGAAGTAAGGGCGAGGATTGTGGCCTCGTAAAATCGATTTAAGCAACCCCCCCCCCCACCCTCATAAGTGGAATTCGTTTCACTGACCGTTGGAATTCGTTTCACTGACCGTTCCATTGCGGTTCTTCTGTCGTGGTTTATAAGTGTCATGGTTTGTCTTTGAGTGTGTATATCTCTTATATTATTTTGTTTATTTTGGTTTGGACAGCCAATTGGCCATTTTTGGGGGAAAGTAACTGTCCCTTGGGCTTTCCGCTATCAATGTTTCCATTAGGGTCTAGTGTTTTCATGTTTGTGTTCTTTCCTTTTGGTGTCTCTGATGGGAGCTGTGGGTTAATTGTATCGATTCCTGATCATTGCCTTCACTGCCAGTCTTGAATGAACCGAGTTCCAAATGCCTTCACTTCAAGCATTTGATTAAACTTGCTCATATAACAATATAACTTTTATTATTTGTCTGTTTTATTGCATTACAAAAACCTCATATTTGCTTTCAGTTCGTGTTTTAGAAGACAACCAACAGCTAAAAGAGTTCTTATCAACAAGAGCTTTACCAAAGATAGAGTTCTTAAAAATACCTATCGAGGATGACCAACGTAAGTAACAGTCTTCACCATCTGGTTTTAACAATCTAAATGTGTTCTGTAAAAGGGTTATCCTTTGGAAGCAAGGAATACACCACAGAACTGAAAAATATGGAGTGAACATGTTTTCTGGGCCAGACTTGCTAGTTTCGGCAAATTAGGCCTCATCAGTGACCCTCAGATATTATAAAAATTCCACAATGGAATCAATGATCCCAAAGGACAAGAAAATATAATCTACACTAAGACTGCATTTCGGAGACATAGACGAAACGCATATTTTCCAGCTGTTTATACAACGCAGTTAGAATATCTATCTGCGGCATAGGGTATCGCTGGTTGGAGTTAAATGTTATGAATAATAAGGAGCGCCATCGTCTTTTTCCCAAAACTTTTTATCACAAAGTCAGTCACCGTGTTGCTTAACGAACAGAAATCTGAACATGTGAAACCTGTGAGCATACAAGGGGAATCATTCAGACTTTAACCACACCACGTTAGTGTGTTATTAGCAGTTTTTTGATCAGGAATCACCGAAACGAAAATACACAACCGCTAAGTGGAACCACGTGACTTGCTAAACTTCTGTTTTCTCAGAGTTCTCTTTGTTACGGATTCGGCCTATGCCGATAAGATTACTTTACCTTTGCTTGATGTACTTGCATTAAAAAGTCTTCATCTAAATCATAAGGAAAACATACATGTGATGGTATCTCCAAAACTTGTAAAAATGTTTTCGATAATTTTCTTTTTTCTGTTGCAATTTTGATATCAGGGGTACCTACTGTCTACGTTTTGAGCAGGAATGTGCAAAAATATACTCTTGTAAAATAGAAGTCGAGGCAATGATCAGGAATCGATACAATCAACCCACAGCTCCCATCAGAGACAACAAAGGGAAAGAAATACAAGCATGAAACAACATACCCTAATGGAAACATCAATAGCGGAAAGCCAAAAGGACAGTTACTTTCCCACAAAATGGCCAATAGGCTATCCAAAATAAAATAATATAAGCGACACAAACACACAAAGACAAACCATAACAAAAATAAACCGCGACAGAAGATGTAAGTCTTTCTTTATTTTATATAACGTGGGGTTTACAAGGAATTCATTATATAGACTTGATGTAGTGATGAGTACGCATATTTATTTTTTATATGATTGTTCGGCAACGATATGACAAGCCTTTGCTGAATATCTGCATACAGGTATCACGCTATTACCTTGGCGTGATATATACATCTACTTTGAATGCTGTATCAAAACAAAAAAGATTGTTTTTTAACCTAGCAAGAGATACATTGAAGCACACGTCATTTTACTATGTCTCCCAACCTAAGTGCAGTGTGACATATTATTTTGGGTACATCAGGTTTGTATGAAATTGTGGATCAGTGTATGAAAGAAATGGTAAGAATCGTTTTTGGCCATTAAAAAAAACTCCGGAGAGGTTTTGAATATAATCTATTTAAACTCACCAGTGGTTATCGCTCCTATTAAGGGGAATGGGAACACCTTCAGGGGAAGTAACTCCTGCAACTGTATTATTAGGGCCCCGCACTGAAAGTGTGGGTGCCCTATAGTAATCACTCTGTCTGTCTGTCCGTCCGTCTGTCCGTCCACAAATTTCTGATAGCGCTGCCGGGGCCCTAGTCAGTTTCACTGACAGCTCTAGTTGTTTCCCATGTCAATAGGGGTCAACTCTTAAAGGAAAGGATTTGCTCCTAAGGAGCAAATTCTTTCCTTGAAGAGTTGACCCCTTTTTCAGCAGGACAGGGCTAATAGAAAAGTGGACAAGAAGTCCCGAAAGTTGTCTCCCTTTGAAAAATGGCGGAAAAATCTGCAAGATGTTCCCATTTCTATTAACAGCCTTAAGGCGGTGGTTCTTTTGCTGTTTATTTTATATGTAGCTTTGTCAGATAATGCACCGGGCTCCTCATCTTGTATGCGATTATGGTTGTGTACTATTATTATTATTTAATTTTCATTAATTGCACCTTGGTCAACTCTTATGCGAAAGAGGGAGCTGGTTGCTGTGCTATTTGCGATTCTTTTTACTGCTTTTTGGTTTTCCTCATTGTTAGTAAATCTTCCTCTTGGTGTCATTGGTAGACTGTAACCTTCGATTATGCTTTATCTGGACATCTATTCCTATATATGCTGTATCGGGGTTAGCTTTGGCATCGGCGTTTGTGTGGGAGTTGGCTTTTTTCAGCAATGTATCTCATAACCCTACGGATGGATTCTTATCAAACATGCATGGTTAATTCATTGGGATCGGGAAACAACTATGATTGGGGTTTTTTGTTATAAAGGTCACAATCTCACCAAATATCCTATACTGTCTGACATAACTTGTCTGCACTCTATCCCGGACAAAGTTGTGATTAAACTTGGTACAATGCAACCTAACAACTAACCAAACATTTTGATAATACTAGTGATTTTGACCTCATTTTCAAGGGCACATGTCCCATCAGAGATCACGTTTGCGAAAAAGATCATCTGCATTCTGACTGCTGAACGATTTTGAATTGTAGTCAGACTTGTTACATTATATCAATGCAGTCTGTCAACGAAATGATTTGATTTTGTGACCTTGATGCAAAAATTTCCAATTTTTTCAGTCTGCCCCATATGTCTTGAACTAACTGGCGATTTCTTACAAATGCCGTGCAACATATTAGTTCAAAATTCGGGGGCTTTGATTCGCTTGTGGGACCTTGCCCTAACATTCAGGGTTGTGGCTATTCCGATGGGTACTAATTGCGCACCACTTGTGGCTAATCTGTTTTTGTTTTGTTATGAGAGAGACTTCATGATGTCCCTTTCTGCTGAAAACCAGTCTGAAATCATTGAAGCTTTTGGCTCCACTTCTAGATATTTGGATGACTTATTAAATATTGATAATACCTATTTCGATGGTTTGCTCAGTCAAATTAAGACCCCCATTTAACTTAAATAAAGCAAATACTTCTGATACCGAGGCCCCGTTTTTGTATTTGCACCTATCTATTATAGATGGGTTTGTTTCTTGCAAAATATGTGATAAACGCAATGATTTTGATTTTGATTTTGTAAATTTTCCTTTTTGAAATGGTGATGTTCCGCGTGCGCAATCCTATGGCGTTAATATTTCGCAGTTAATTTGATTTGCCGGAGTGTGTAGTCATGAATCTGACTTCAACACTCGTAATAAATTGTTAACGGCTTAACTTCTTAATCAGGGTTATCGGTACCATACACTACGCAAAGTCCTTTCAGAATTTTATAGACGTCATTCTGATTTAATTTCAAAATTCAGTATTGGACTTTAATCTCTTCTGCAACAAGGTCTATCGGAACCCGAATTTTATGGTGACTTAGTATATAAATGCAGAAAAATATATAACCGCAATGACTTCAGTACCCAATTTTGTAAAATCATTCTTCGACATTAAAAGATTGGGTACAACATAAATTATATACGACAGATTGCATGCATGGTAGTTAACCCAATCACAGTTGACAACTTTGCTCCCCTCTTTAATTGCACGCCGGTGGGTCAGGCCTCAGATTCCATGACGGTTCCAGCGTAAAGGCTTATGTTGGTTGGTACCTGATGTACTGTCTCTGGTCGGGCCCATCGGAGTCTAACTGTTGGTTTTCTTTTGCTCCAGCATTTCAGTGGTTTCTTGCTGTCGATTCCTCACCGTGGTTCTTTGATATTTGTGTATATGGAGATGTTGCACTGATGAGTTAGGAGGCCTTCATGCGGACTGAACAAATTATTTGTCTTAATCACGACGGAAGTAAGGGCGAGGATTGTGGCCACGTAAAATCGATTTAAACCCCCAGTGGAATTCGTGTCCGCTGACCGTTCCAAGGCGGTTCTTCTGTCACGGTTTATTTTTGTTATGGTTTGTCTTTGGGTGTTTGTGTCGCTTATATTATTTTATTTTGGATAGCCTATTGGCCATTTTGTGGGAAAGTAACTGTCCTTTTGGCTTTCCGCTATTGCTGTTTCCATTAGGGTCTATTGTTTCATGGTTGTGTTTCTTTCCCTTAGGTGTCTCTGATGGGAGCTGTGGGTTAATTGTATCGATTCCTGATCATTGCCTCCACTTCTATTTTGCGCAATTCTAAAGATTGTTCAGTTTGCTAGTCTGCCCCATAACTCCTGAACCGATTAACTCTTCTGGCCAAAATTGATACAGTGAGTCAAGGTTACATAACAAAGACCTTATTCTGTCTTGTTGACCTAGACCTCTTTTGCATATCACGTACAAATTTGTTTCATACTGTTTATGGACATTTTTTCTGCAAACACTCTTATTCTTCTTATTATTTTTTTCAGAAATTTAGGGTTTAGATTTTCAATGTGGTTTTTCCAAGCAGACGACTCATTTCAAATTTAAAGTCTTATTTTGCTGAAAGATTAGAAACAATGTCTGAAACTGCCGTCTGTTACAGGTGTGTTTGAAACGTTTGGAGTTAAAATTATTCCTCTTAAAATTTCAGATATATGGGCTAAACTCCTTTTACCTCCGATTTTGAAGAAAGAAGAAATTTTGACTTATAACTTACTTGTAAAAGTGTAAGTATTAAATGAGCATTATTTTATTTATTCATTTATTTATATACTCAATGACCTGCCAAAAAGTAAACAAAAGTAAAGCATAGTGCTCAGATGTTCGAAACTGATTTTTGTGTAGCTTCCGGTATGTCAGCTTCCTTTGGCATACTTTGGTCTGTATACAAATAACTTTATACATAACAGCTGCTAATACGCCGCCCCCGCCTATCGGGACTTGAAGAAAAAGCTGGGCTGCATGCTGCTTCCACGCAGAGCTGAAACCTTCCGCCCACTAGTACTGGTAAACCGCTTAGAGGATCTTAGCCTGTCCATGAACCGCGGCCCATGTTTATAAACCCTATTGGTTTCATTGGGCGACAGGGCTTGAGAAGTCACTTCATCTCAATGTCGGGTAAAAGTCCCACGAAATTGGAAGCAACGTCTCCAAAATGACCTATACTGTGTTGACGGGGACGTTAAACCTTAAACAAAACAAACAAAGCTGCTAATACGATTGGTTAGGCGGGCTTGGTAGCTCAGTCGGATGCGCGTATGACTGGTGATACATGCCGGGGTTGGCAACATTCTTTCGTGGAGACTGGTCATGAAATCTTTTTCTACAGTCATTCTCACCCTTCCTCTGATTCAAGAAGGGCAGTTGTCAGTTTCTGGCGAAAGAATGTGTATTGTACTGGATAACCGCTTACGTATAAACTGCCCAGGAAAAGTGTAGATAAGTAAACTGACCGGCTCCAAAATGACCTAAATAGTACTGACTGGGCCCTTAAACTCCAATACAAACAAACAAAAAATTGGGTCAGTTTTAACCACTTTCCATCTGTTCAATACAGTAAGCGCCGTTGTCGAATTGTTAGTTACCTCTTCGATGCTGGCTGGCGGTTGAGGTGAGGTTTCGAGCTTCGCTTTTAGCTTTTAAGCCCTTAGGAAACGTGATAACTCACTGGTTAGTATGTTTGTGTTCACTTAACCAAACAGCAGGCTATTCGACAGATCATTTCTGCACCCCAATCACGTTAACAAGTCAGTGCAATAAGTACTCTTGTAAACCACACATAAAAAAAACATATATTTCGAGAAACATGGGGATTTCAAGGGAATATGTGTTTATTTCAAAAACATAGGTAGTTGGTAGTCGTTGTGACCGCTTCATTGAAGCGATTCTAACAAGCACCCTTTTTATGTCAGGAGCAAAGATGAAAAAAGCAAACTTTATTCAGAAAAGAAAATCAAAGCTCCGTGTCAAAGCCGACTGAAGGCGAATTCGTAGATTCAGCATTTTCCTAGTTGGCATAGCCCAGACAAATGCAATCCTTCACCAGTGTTATAAAATGCTATGCATTAAGAGGATGAAATGGTGAATAAAATCGTCAAAAGGGCTTGAAAAGGGAAAATAATTGTATGGACGTGCAGGCATATAGTTCAAAGCTAAGCTTACTGCACTCAGTTGCCCCTGTACTTTGAACGTACATTTAACATAAATAAGTTGATATATGTTTGCTTGTCGCTGTTCATTCTAGTTATGGCGCCCCTAACACTCAACATGTAACTCACGAGTTTGAAATGGGCTGGGAGACCTACCTCTCTAGTGAGCATGATTTAATCATTGGTTTTGTCGATGGGCGTGGATCTAGTGGAAGAGGAGATAACTGGTTACATTCCAATTACAAAAGCCTAGGCAAACAGGAGACAGAGGACACTCTTACAGCTGCAAAGTAAATAGTCTTGGTTTTACACATTTTCACTTGAAATACGGGATATTTGTTGCAGTTCAGTCTGTTTGTTGAGCCGGAACAAGAATGCCCAGGCAGCCCTATGCCACATGCAAAGACTCGGGTCATCCTGAACATCCAAACGCCTGAATAATTTTAGGTCTCTCAATTCAATTTTCTTATATGTTATATCTGGCTTTCTGTCGGTGCGAATGAGTTTTGTGGATGTGCACTCATATCGCTCAAGTATTGGTTTTTCTTTCGATGTCTTGAGTTGGCGGTGTTCGTTGTTTTTCCTGAGAAACTTGTTTAGTTCATTCTGCCTTATTGCTCTGTGGATATGCTGGAGGCTAAAGAAGCCACAGGCAAGCCGTAAAGACTGTTAAGATTCAGGTCGTGCGATCCCACATGGTTTCTTTTCAATTTTGTCAAGTCCCGTTTCATAT
The DNA here is from genome assembly GCA_963580285.1 of Lucinisca nassula. Lineage (NCBI taxonomy): Eukaryota > Metazoa > Mollusca > Bivalvia > Lucinida > Lucinidae > Lucinisca > Lucinisca nassula. The sequence continues at coordinate 6,483,564 of OY757010.1, forward strand.
GTTTAGTACATACTCGTAATTGTATCTGCCGTTTGTTTGTGATGATGTCAACATATCTGAAGTTCTATAATGCTAGCATAGCTGAAATGTTGTCTTCAGTAGGAGTGCACAATGTGATTTGATAAAAGTGAAAAAATGACAATATTGTGTCGATCGACATAGTAATGTTAGTTATTTCTTCGGACAAGTTGAAAAACAGCATAGTGTAATAAGTTTTATTTTTTGGTAACTCAATATTAAAACAAAAGAGAATGCTATCATCATGAAAACACGCCTATATAATTTTGACCCCCTTGAATCCCACTTTTATATAGTAAAACTGGGGTTCATAGGGTTCTTTCTTATTTCTGCTCTAAATATAGCTTGTTGGCACTCATTAGAACTGCCTCAATGAGGCGGTTCTAACGAGTACCCACAATCTACATTTTGAGCAGAAATAAGAAAAATATCACAATTTTTCATCTTAAAATTTTCAATATTTCGGCAATAAAGGTTGCAATGTATTTGTACAGGCGTGTTTTTGTAATGAATCAGGTATCGATATAATTACCTTACACCTCGCGTCTAAGACCACAAAGAGAAAGAAACACCGATATAAAACAAATACAGTGAATTTCCGCTATTAAGACCACCTAAAATTAAGACTAAATCTGCTTAAAAAAGCTTATTTTGATGGGTGCATTTAATCTTTCTGCCCACAATATACTCTGGTCAAGGACCACCTTTGGAACTGTTCAAAAGTGGTCTTAAAGACCACTTTTGAACATTCCCAAATATGGTCTTAATATAGGAATTTTACTGTACGCTTGAACATGATAACGGATGCACATCTTATGAAAATTAAAAAAGAAACCATTTTTTTAATAAAAAAATTGGTGTTCATACTTTTATACTTCTTTTTTATTTAAAAGGATCACTAAACGTCAACTGAATCGATTATTGTTTCCTAATGATAATGGATTTGAACTTTCCTTTATAGATATTTCAAAGACCTTCCATACGTAAATGAACGGACAGCCATTTGGGGTCTAGTAAGTACATTCTTTTATACAACGTTTCATTCGGTATCTTTATTTATTTATTTATTTATTTATTTATTTATTTATTTATTACATAAGGGGACCATTTTCATTTGACAATATTTACTACTGTCTTAGCTGGTCATGTGTATGACAACTACTTACTTTGTCTTGCCATTATGCGAAAACTGATCTCATGTGCACATATCTGCAGTTGTTGCACAATGGTTCAGTTGATACTTGCTGACCATTAAGGAATACTGCAGCCAAAAAAAAACTACTGTAAAAGTGAACTCCGAGATATGCAAAAAATAAAATCAGTGTTACATAGCAGGACACAGTTGTTCAAAGCAATATTAGCTTAACAACCTTTTTAATACAGTTGTTAAAAGTACCGTAAGCTTAAAGTCGTTACTGGTTACTGGTCAAATTGCAAATTTTTCTGGCTGGTATAATATCTAATATTCTGGTGATTTTGCTGAGAAAATATACGGAACAAATTATATGAGCATTTTTGCCATATAAAACTGTCGAGGTTTATTTTAACAATGAGGCCCAGATCTCAAGACGAGGATTATTAAGGAGTATTTTTGCTAAAAAAATATGCATATGTGCTGCTGGTACTTGTAAGAATGGCACGGGACGATTGTAATTAATGTGCGTAAGCCATGCTTGGAGCATGAATAGGAAAAACTACCTATATATTTGAAAAGCATACTTTTACCTACAGAGCATGGGGTATACAAGGCTGTTCATTACGCAATTGCTATCCTGGTCCCTTTTGCTTGTACGATATAATTAAGTGTCCTCTGCATTTTGCAGTTACACTGTTATTGTAATAGAAGTGGGGTCAATAATCAGGAATCGATACAATTAACACACAGCTCCCTACAGAGACACCAAAGGGAAAGAAACACAAACATGAAATAACTAGACTCTAATGGAAACATCAACAGCAGAAAGCCAAAAGAACCGTTAATCTCCCATAAAATGGCCAATTGGCTATCCAAAACAAAAAAAAATAGAAGCAATGCACACACTCAATGACAAACCATGACAAAAATAAAGTACGACAGAAAACCCGCCTTGGAACGGTCAGTGAAACGAATTCCACTGGGGAGCTTAAATCGAAGACTTTGAACGTATCCTTCTGTTCTTTTTTTATTATCATGTGGGCCCCGTCAAGCGATTTTGGTACTTGTCGCCTATGCGAGCAGCGAAGGTTCAGGCGAGCCTGCGCATCCGCGCAGTCTCGCCAGAACCTTCGCTGCTCACTCATACAAGCAGTGAATGAAGAGAAACCTTCAGACAGAAAGCCATATCCCTGGCCCCTCTGAATGACTGGGCATGCGCAGTTAAAATTTGTCATGACGGAATGCTCGAAGACCCAAATTCGCTTGGCGGGGCTCATGTAAGCAAGTATGAAAACGCTGACGAAGTATCCAAAATTAAATCTGATTATTGCCTTCACTTCTTTTTCGATATTCTTTTCAATACATTGTGTTCTCATAACGTCAACCACCCACTTTATTCGATTTCTTCTCTAATTTATTTAGTCTCATGGTGGATTTTTGACGTTGTCTGTCCTAGCTAACAGGAACAACGTGTTCAGCTGTGGTATATCGGTGGCGCCTGTTACTGATTGGCGGTATTACGGTAAGTACAAGGCATTTTATCTTTTTGTTTTGTTTGAAGTTAATTAAACATCTGCTGATTGTATAAACAGCAAAGAATCGCAAACTGCTCCGGGTCATCGTTGGTGGCATACTTCTCTTTAAATGTAAACAGTAGCACCAGAACAATGCAAAACCAATATAAAATGCTGTGATCAATCAGCAGCATTTTAATAACCATTCAAATTATGAACAGCATTTTTAAACATTTTTATCCAAAGATAACGATAAAATAACAGTTCTAAATAACCCTACCTTTAAACTGGACAAACTGCCAATTAGGCTCATCACTTTCAAAATTCCATTGTGGAATCAGTGATCCAAAAGGACTAGAAAATATAATCTATACTGTGATGAAGGCCAGGGAGTTTTTTACGGCCGCTACACATTCCCTTAAAACTTCATCAATAATGCGGTGCCGCGTACCGACAATCTGTTTTCAACTAGAAAAGTAAAATATTGTGTACCATTGTAAACCTATTTTTTTCCATATATAACGGACTAGGTTCCAGGATATTTCAGCGTGGCTGCAGGCAGCCAAACCATTCTGATTTCATATCCGAACCTATACGCACATTTTGGTTTATTCATTGACATTACTTTTTTCTTAGCGTTATACAGACTGATTTGGGGAACATTTTCTTAGATTTGCAAATTTGCACTTTGCACTGTAAATACAATGTCCTTTGATAATAATTTCTATATTTCAGATTCGTTTTACACAGAGAGATACATGGGTGAACCAACTGCAGAAGATAATCTTGATGCCTACAATGTAGGTTTATGATAAATAAGGCAGTCCAGTTGCTAAAGCACACTGTTGACAGTAAACACAAGCAATTAAAGCGGCTTCCACACTATCAAAATTCAGGGAATGTATTCACCTTCTGGAGAGGAATATCCTCCAATAATAGATGCCTCCTTATCAGTTTGGGCCTTCTTTAAAAGAACAAATATCTAAAAGAATAATTGCTACTCAGAAGGAACAAGTTCTTTCTTTTAAAAAGAGTGTGACAGAGTTCGCAAGTTTCTTTCAAACTCTTTCTGCATTCTGCATCAGTCGGATCGCAGTCCAGGCTAAATAATCTTTGAGCCTCGTCAAGCAAAAATTGAATTGGCCTCATCAGTGCCGTGTGTCATGAGCGATATGGATACACGTTGTTCCAAAGATTCATCATGCAGAGGGCAGGGATAAAAATTGACTCTAATTCTACTATTACGATAACACACCAATGCGGCATAGTGCATTTATTACATCTCCAAAATGGCTACTTTCTGATGAATACTCATGATATTTTTTCTTATACATACTGCAAAAATAGGTTGTTGGTGCTCGTTAGAACCGCCTCATTTGATGCAGTTCTAAAGAGTACAGCAACCTATATCTAAGAGCAGAAATGAGAAAACTAATTTATTTAACCGTAATCCCCAGGTTTATCTCTCTATAAAGTGGGGTGTATGGGGTTGTTCATTTCACGGACTTAATCACCTGATGGGAGTGAGTACGCAGGCTGAATTCAAGCCCAAAGACACATTTTCGCCTATCGCGGTCCATCTGAAGATGGCACCTGTATTTGTTAGTGTGTATATGGCACCCGCATGTCTTTATTCTTCGATTAAGTGCTGTTAAAACCACTTATTCTCACGCTTTAGGACTTCCGCGAGTCCAAATTATTTAGTTATGTAAAGAAAACTTAGCTGCCACCTGTTTTGGAAAGTTAAAAAGAGAAACGATCGGGAACTGATACAATCGGATCCCAAATTCTTCCTAAAATATCACATGGTAAAGAAGTCAAAACATAGAGTGACGACAGTAAACAAAACGGTCAACAGGTTGTTTTGTTTTTGTTGTTTTTTTTTTTCGTGCAAATCTTGATTAATAATATTCCACTTTGATAAATTTTAGGTAGCACAATTGTCCGTAGCACTTTGATTTTTCCTGAAATTAATAATATTCGGAAACTTGTCATACTTTGCGAGAATGATGATATTCATACGATGTTGCGGCTTCAGAAAAATTTGGGTCAAGGGATCAATACTGTTTTAGTTATTCCCCTTTGACAACTACATTTCTGTGATATTTTTGTCCGTAACACTTTGGTTTTTCCTGCATATCTTGATTAATCATATTAGGAATCTTATCATATTTTTCGTAAATGATGACATTCATGAGGTACTGCTGCTATAGAAACAAGTGTCAATGAACCAATATTGTTATTCCCCTTTGCAATTCTTTAAAAGTTGTCTTTACACTTTGGTGTCTCATACACTTTTGTTTTTCCTGTCTCTCTTGCTCAATAAGTTTTTTAATCGTATCATAAATGTATAAATGTTGATCTCGATTAGATGTTGTTGCAAGAGAAAACATCAGGGATCAATACACATACAATTATTCCCATTTTTAGTTCTTGAAAACTGTTTTTCTTCTGCATATCTTGATTGATAATATTAGGAATCTTATCATATTTTGCCTTGATGATATTCATGAGATGCTACCGCTACAGAAAAAGAAGGGTAATGGAATCGATACTGTTATAGTAATTTCCCCTTGTAATTCTTTAAAAGGTTTCCGTGATATTTTAGTTATCGTAAGACTTTTGAATATCCTACATATTTTGCATAATAACATTAGGAATTTTATCATATTTTGCATAAAATGTAATATAATTTAGATGTTATTGCTAGGGAAAAATCAGAGTCCAGAGATAAATACTTATATATAACATAGCATAACACAAATTTATTTGGCATTAAACATAATTCATACATATGAATAAAGTCATGTACAGAGAGCCACAAAAAACGCAATCTCCCAATGATAAGCAGATATGATATCCATAATCAGGATTTGCGGTTCTTGAAACTGTGTTTTCCTGCATATCTTGATTAATAATAGTAGGGAGTCTTCTTATATTTTGCATACATGTTTATATTCATGAGTTGTTGCTGCTATAGACGAATGGTCATGGAATCAATACTGATATAGTTATTCCCCTTTGTAAAATTTAAAATTTAAGTATGCGTAACACTTTTTTTCTTTGTTCCTTTTTAACGACCACTGCATTGGGTGGGTGGTGGTGGTGTGTGTGTGTGTGGGGGGGGGGGGGCTTTCAGATGAGCAGTGCTTCTTCGTTTCATTTATCAGTGCGACTCATGTTTCGTTGAATAATTCGCGTTAATTTAATCACTTTATTTTCACTTGCGATATAGTTTCGATGTGTTCGCTGGAAAGAAATTATTTCGAAAATTTATCTCTTCAAAGTTGACTAAATATTTCAGAGCAAATTCCCCTTTACAGATCATTTACCTTTTTTATATCTCATTCTGATCTGGTCAGCATATGTCAGATTTTTGAGACCGGAGTAGTTTTTCTAACCCAATTATATCAAGATGTATGAATCCAAGTATGTGTTACGTTTCAGAATATTTAACATTTCACACTTACGTCAAGACAGGCTTCACTGATAAGGCCTAACTGACCGAAACTAGCAAATAAAAATCAAAAATTAGTTCCTTTAAGAGCAATGAAAATATTCATAAGAAAGATGGGTCATACTACGTAGTTTCGGCTAATAAAGCCTCATCAGTGACCCGCCGGACTCAGTGGCTCAGTCGGATGCGCGTCTGACTGGTGATCAGGAGGACGCGGGTTCGACTCCCGCCGGGGTCGGCAACATTCTTTCGTGGAGATTGATCATGAAATCTTTTCTACGGTCATTCTCTCCCTTCCGCTGATTCAAGAAGGGCAGTTGTCAGTTTCTGGCGAAAGAATGTGCACTGTACTGGTTAACCGCTTACGTATAAGCCTGCCCAGGAAAGTGTTGTTAGGTAAACTGACCGGCTCAAAAATGACCTAAATAGTGTTGACTGGGCCGTTAAACTCCAATACAAACAAAAATCATCAGTGACCCTGTAATGATCCGGCAACGAAAGCCAGAGGAAGCATACTGCAATTTTGCGAATTTCGAATAGGCAGTCGATTCAAAGACTGATATAAATCAAAATTAGGTCCAAATAATTAAAAACCTGTCTAGAATTTGCGTCTAAACTAATAATTTATTTCTGATTTCTCAGAATATTCACGCTGATCTCAAAGGACCAAAAGTAAAATATAAACTGCACTAAGGTTGATGTACGGGGAGACGTTTTACGGCCGCCACACAGCACAACACCAAGTCTGACCCAGAATAAAACTTGTACACTCTACGGATTTCAGTTCTGCTTTGTAGTCCTTTTATAGAATATTCAAATTTTCAGATACGTGTATTTTTTTAAAATAACAATACTTTCAAGTATAAGAATACAATGCATCTTTCTGGCTCTTCGCGAATAATCTGTGGAGGACCCATTCAAAATATTGCATCGCAGCCAAAACTAAAAGCAGATAAGTTTGATTTTATCTTTTAGATATGCTAGAAAGTTATGTATAGTTTCTATTTTTCAGAATGCAAACATATCAAAATATGCGTCAAATTTCAAGAAATCAAAGTTCCTGCTCATTCATGGCACTGGAGATGGTAAGTAACATCAGACGGAATGACATTGCATACAATGAATATTTGGATTAAATTAATAACATCTGTACCCCAGTTGTTAAAGGCAACGCTGGCCTCAAGATCTCCCTAGGAGTGCATACATTTCAAAAATGTTCCAGAAAGTCAGTGTATCTAACACAAATGTATTTTGCTTCAAAATGTCAAAATATTTGCGGTAAGCTTTGAACAAGAAAGCAAGATACCGAGCACTAATTTACTTGATCAGCCTCAACTGGGGGAAGGGAGTCAGGAAGTCTAATAATGAGGCCTCTCGTTACATCAGAGATTTTATTTTTCAATTTGGCTTTTCCCTTTGGTGGTTTGAATGGGAGGTGTGAGATAATTATGTCAATTCATGATCATTGTCTTCACTTCTATTATCTTGACGAGGTTCTGATGTCGTCTTGACAATAGTCTGGTGAGTTTGTGTGTGCCTCTATGTCGCTTACTTTCTTTAAGTGAGGTGGCTTCGTTTTTGATTGTGGCCTTTCCTGAGTGACCTTTTCTTACTACTTTAATTATTAGAAAGTCTAGAAACATCCACTCGCCTCTTGTCATATCTATATTGTTTTGCAGATTTGACTACGCTCTGGTTTTGTGGATAGTGCTGCCACTATTGTCTTCGTTTCTTTTTAAAACATTATCCTTCATAAATTGTGATTAAAATGTTGATACTTTTTAATTTTATTAAATGATATCGCCGAAAGTAAAACAATAAAACATCGACTTTGAGAAGAGATTAAGTCGAAATGACAAATGAGTGTCAACAATACAAAACCAACGGTAACAGTAAAATTGCTGCATTTAGACCACTTTTGAAAACATATAGAAAAGATGCCCATCAAAGTTTACAGCTTATCAATGGCACCAAGAGGAACAGCAACTGACAATGAAGAAAACAAAATAGGAAATAAACGAACCACAAACAACATAGCAACCAGCTCCCTCTTCTCAACCAGAGGTGATTACGTTGCAACAGGCACAAGTAATAAAATTTAAATAAATAAAAATAATAATAATGCACAAACATAAACACATAAAAAATGAAATGCCCCGTCAGAAAATCCGACAAAAATATGAAGGCAATGATCAGGAATCGATACAATAACCTCGCACCTCCCATCAGAGCCACCGCAACGCTACATCATCACGAAAACACGCCTATATAATTTTGACCCCCTTGAACCCCACTTTTATATAGTAAAACTGGGGTTTCAGGGGGTATACCTTATTTTTCTTATTTCTGTTCTAAAATATAGATTGTGGGTACTCGTTTGAACCGCCTCACCGAAGCGGTTCTAACGAGTCCCCATAATCTATATTTTGAGCAGAAATAAGAAAAATATCACAATTTTTCATCTTAAAATTTTCATTTTTGTCGGCGATGAAGGTGGCAATGTATTTGTATAGGCGTGTTTGCGTGATGTAAAAATAAACAACATCAGAACCACCGTCTTAGGACGGTCGGTAGCGAGAACAATTGAGGTGATTAAATTGATTCTGTGGGTCCAATCTTCTTTCTAGGTTCCACAATTATTAACAACACACGAAATAGTTGGTCCACCTGAAGGTAACTAACTCAATCAATGGTCCATAACAGAATAGCATATATATCAGAACAAACTGAAAAGTAGAAGTAAAACAAAGATCAGGAATTGATACAATTAACTTACTCCACCCATAAAAGACATCAAAGGGAAAGAAATACAAACATTAAGCGACCAGACCATAATGGAAACCTAAACAAAGGAAGGCCACACAAATCAAATTAAATAACTGATGGAACAAAAATGAGGGCCTCGTAGCTTGTTCCACACTCAGTAAGTCGATGCTGAAGAAACCCACCAGGTAGACCACGAAGTGACAAACCATAGACAAAGCATCAGTCATCATCGAGTCAGAGACATGACCCCACCCCATAGTCATCAACCTTAACTGGGATGAAAACTAGACATGCTGTCTACTGCATAACACATATATATATATTGTACCCCATTTTTTATGACGTTTAATGATCTTTTTGAATTTATTCGAAACATCAATTTTCTTTTCATATGATTTCTTCGGATTTTTTCGAAATTTATAAACAAGAACTCCATAAAACTCTGGTTCTGATATGCCCTGTTCCAAATAGGTTTCCTATCAGAGGACGAGGGAGAATAAAAAAAAACAGAAAGAATTTCTTAAATCTTCAAAATATGTTTTGGAATTATTTCGCAACCCTTTTGACTGATTTGCTCCTATTCTGTTATGAAAGAGACTTCATGATGTCATTTTCAGTTGAAACGCAATCCGAAGTTATTGAAGCTTTCAGCTCGTCGAAAAATTTGGATGATTTATCAAATACTTACAATACCTACTTCGATGGTTTGATCAGTTAAATTTAGCATTCAGAACTTCAGTTAAATAAAAAAAAATCTGATACCGAAGCCCCGTTTTTGGATTTACATTTATCTATTTTAAATGGGTTTATTTCATGCAAAATTTATGATAAACGCAATGAGATTGATTTTGTGATTGTAAATGTTCCTTTCTTGGATGGTGATGTTCCTCATGCGGCATCCTACGGTGTTAATTTATTGCAATTAATTCGGTTAGCCAGAGTGTCTAGTCATGTAACTGACTGTAACACTCATAGATTATTAACTGCTAAACTTCTTAGAGTTATCGGTATCATTTACTTCGTAAAGCTTTTTTTCTAAGTTTCATAGGCGTCATTTCGATTTAGTTTCAAAATACAACGGTGGACTAAAGTCTCTTCTGCAACCAGTCCTATCGGAACCTGAATTTTATGGTGAATGAGTACAATCATTCTTCGATATAAAAGGATTTGGTATAACATGAATGCATACGTGGTAGTTAATACACTATTGATAACTTTGCTTCCTTTTTTAATTGAACGCCGACGTGTCGGGCCTCTGACTATGCCGGCTTAAGCCTAAAGACTTAAACATTTTTATATTGTCGGTTGGTGCCTGGTGCTCTGTCTATGGTTGGCCCACCAGTGTCCAACTGTTGGTTTTCTTTGCTCCAGCATTTCAGTTATTTCATGCTGTCGAGTCCTCGTCGTTGTTTCATCTTTGTATTCGTTTGATTTTTATATTCTCGGGGATGTTGCACTGATAAGCTAGAAATCTTCCATGCGATATGAACAAATTATTTGCCTTAACCAAGACAGAACGAAGGGCGAGGATTGTGGCCATGTTAAATCGATTTAAGCCCGCCCCCAACCTCACCCCAAACCAAGTAAAACAGATACTGGCCGTTCCAATGCGGTGCTTCAGTCCTGGTTTGTTTTTGTTATATTACGCTTTTTAATGTAGTTATTGCTATTATCTTGTTATTTTGGATAGCCGAGTGGCTTTTTTTGGGGGGGATGTAACTGTCGTTTTGGCCTTCTGCCTGTGACGTTTTTATTAAAGTGAAACTATTTTATGTTCTTGTTTCTTTCCCTTCGATATCTTTGATGGGAGGTTTGAGCTAGTTGTATTGATTCCTGATCATTGTCCTCAGTTCTATTTTACTTTCAGCTACTTTTGATAGCATAATTTCACTGCATGACAGCACAAAATCTTTGGCTGTTGTTGATATGTCGATGATATATAGACTATAGTCTTTTGTTCTTTTTCAGATAATGTTCATTTCCAGAATTCAGCTCAACTTATAAAAGCTTTAACAGAAAAAGATGTATATTTTAGAACACAGGTAAGTATTTTATGTCAATGTTAGAAATTTATTTATCGTTATGATATCTTTTATCCTTAGAGCTTAATGTAGAGGCATTATGTCACCCTTTTAAATGCTAGTTATCCGATACGTAGCCGAGATTTTCTAACTTATAACAAAACTCTGTATAAACACGATGTACATACGTTTGTGAGAAAAACAAAAAGAAGTAAGATATTAAGGTATCGTTCCATCACATGTCCATCAAAGCAAAATCCGGAAAAAATCCACGTCATACAGGGAAAGTTGACATTTGCAGGAGCGTCCATATTCGCACAAGGAAGTTGTAAGGGGGGGTATAATGTTTGTCCCGTATGTAAGAACGTACATACGTAAGTACTAACTTTGTAAGAACGTACATACGTAAGTACTAACTTTGTCATCGCTCTTGCGCTTACATTTACTGATGGATTTTAATATAACTTCACACAAATGTTGCGTATTATTATATCTTGAGCGAGTTCGACTTTCAGGGTCCTTGGCTCAGGCCAAGGTGGCTATTTTTAGAAAAACTGTCATCGCTCTAGACCTACATTTATTGATGGATTTTAATGTAACTTCCACACAATGTTGGGATAATAATATCTCCAGCAAGTTCGCCTTTCAGGGTCCTTTGTGTCAAGGTCATTGTGACTATTTTCAGAAACACTTTGTACGCACTAGCACCTACATTTATTGATGATTTTTGTATAACTATACACAAATGTTGGGTATGATAATATCTCGAGCAAGTTCGACTTACAGGGTCCTGGACTCAAAGTCATGGTCACTGTGGCTATTTTAGAAAAAAAAACATTGTCATCGCTCTAGCGCCTACATTTATTGACAGATTTTAATGTAGCTTCAAACAAATTTTGGGAACGATAATATCTCGAGCAAGTATAACTTTCAAGGTCCTGGACTCAAGGTCAAGGCTATCGGCTAATTTTAGTAATCTTTGTCATCGCTCTAGTGCCTACAATTATTGCTGATATAACTTAACTCAAATGTTGGGTATTGTAATAGCTCCAGCAAGTTTGACTTTAATGATCTTGGGCTCAAGGTCAATGTCACTGTTGCTATCCTTGGGAAAGCTTTTTCATCGCTCTAGCGCCAACATTAATTGATGGATTGTGATATGCCGGGCATGATAATATCTTGAGCAGGTAAGATTTTTAGGATCCTGGGCTAAAGGTCAAGGTCATTGTGGCTATTTTTGGAAAAAAAATTGCTCCAGACCTGCATTAATCACTGGATTTCAATGTAACTTCACACAAATGTTGGGTATGATAATAGCTCGGGCAACTTTGATATTCAGCCTCCTGGGGTCAAGGTCAAGGCAACTATGGCTATTTTTTTTTAGAAAAAAAAACCTTTTTCACCTCTTTAACGCCTACATTCATTAACTGGTCTTAAATTAACTTCACGCAAATGCTGGGTATGATTTTTCCCGAGCAACTTTTACTGTCAGAATCCTTGGCTTAAGATCAAGGCCACTGTGTCTATTGTTTTAGAAAATCTTTTGTCAGCATTGTAGTGTCTACATTTATCAATTTTGTTTGTTTTGTTTGATTTGAGATTTAACGTCCCCCTCAACACTGTAAAGGTCATTTTGGAGACGTTGCTTCCAATTTTGTGGGACTTTTACCCGACATTGAGATGAAATGACATCTCAAGCCCTGTCGCCCAATGAAACCAATAGGGTTTATTAGCATGGACGGTCCACCTCGCACCGCGGTTCCTGGACAGGCTTAGACCCTCTAAGCGGTTTACCAGTACTAGTGTGCGGGCCGGATTCAGTTCTGCCTGGAAGCATCGTGCACTTCAAGCCCCTATGGGCGGGGGCGGCTACATTTATCAATGGATTTTAATTTAATTTCACATAAATTTTGGGTATGATAATATTTCAAGCAAGTTCGACTTTCGCCAGTTCAGTGTTAGCCCACAAGTGCAAGGATTAATATCGCGCGTGATTCCTTGTTTTTCTTATTTCTAATAAAAACCATACATTTTGGGTACTCGTTTTAACCATTTCGGTTAAAGGTTCTAACAAGCACCACAATTTCTGTTTGAAGAACAAACAAAACATATTGGCCATTATCATAAGGATATGTGTTACTACAGTAGAACTTCGATGGCTCGAGCACCGATGGATCGTTTACCATGGCTGAGTCGAACTCATTTTTTAGCCCTAGGGAATTGCTCTGCATAAGAAAAAGTGTGGGATAATTAAGGAGATTTTCGACTTTTATCTTGCAAATGTATGCTGTGTGTACTCATTAGAATCGCCTCATAGAGGCGATTCTAATGAGTACACACAGCATACATTTATGTTACAGAACACCGAAAAGAAGTCCAAAAATAACCCCGTTATGTTTTCTGGAAGTATGCAACAGTGGCTCGAACTTAAGCCGTCTCGAACAAATTTCCATGGTCCCAAAGGGGTTCGAGCCATCGAAGTTCGACTGTATTTCAAAGCTGTTTAAAATAGCATTATCTCACATTCTTATTTGGCGATATTTATGTTAGATTTGGTTGACATGACTGCACGTGTATAGAAATATATGAAATGTAACCGTACAAATATACACTCTCAAAATAGGATGAAAGACAATGATCAGGAATTACACCTTCCATTCACGACACAAAGGGGGAAGAAACGCACATAAAGCAACAAAATGATTTCAATGCACGAAGAGTTGAAACCCGGCAAATGGAATAATGACCTTACTCTGGTTTCGAAATACAAGCCAGTGACTGTGACTTAATATATTTCTTAAATGGGTTTATATCAGTTATTATATATATATAATGTATTGTTAATATTATTTTGGATAGCCGTTTGGCCATTTTATGTGAAAGTAACTGTCCTTTTGGCTTTCCACTTGTGACGTGTATATTATGGTGACGTTGTTTTATGTTGGTGTTTCTTTCCCTTTGGTGTTTTGGGTGGGAGTTGGGAGATAATTGTATCGATTCTGATCATGACCTTCACTTCTATTTTACCCACTTTTTTACAAGCAATCACATTTTCTCAACAGTTGCTGCCCTTATATAAAGACTGAAAGCTGATCATTTTATGCTAGTGTAGCTTCCCTGAAAATCCTCGCTATTCATCTAAATGTGATTGTGTCATTGCAGATATATACTGACCAGCAGCACTGGTTAAATGGTGGCAACACAAGAACTCATTTATACAATACAATGGAAAACTTCTTATATCAGTGTTATGGAAAAACTTCTCAGCGAGAAACAGTGACAGTAGAAGTTAGTGAAAAAGACGATGAGGTGGAAGAATAGGTTAATAAATTAACCCAGTTAGTACCAGTAACCCCAAAACGGGTACTCTGGCAAACAGTGCAGACCCAGATCAGACGCTGCAACTGAATGCGGCGACTGATCAGGGCCTCCACTTTTTGCTGAAAGTCCAGTCATTTTCCAAATCAATTTTGATAAAAACACAACAGGACACCTCTAAATTTTGAAATGAACTCCTGCTATATATAAGGTGGAAGATTCCATTTGGTACAAAAAGGATTAACCCATTTTGTGGGGGAAACACAAAACGGGGTGTTGGCAAACAGTTCAAGTCTAGATCAGACATTGCAGAATGCGGCGTCTGGTCAGGACATTTGCTGTTTGCAAAATAGCTCATCCATTTTCCTAAATGAATTTCTAAATATAATTCAATCTGACAACCCTAACATCATGAAAACATGACTATATAAGTTTGACCCCCTTGAACCCCACTTTCATATAGTAAAACTGGAGTTTACAGGGGTAAACCTTATTTTTCTTATTTCTGCTTTAAAATATAGATTGTGGGTACTCGTTAGGAACGCCTCGATTGTCGGTACTCGTTAGGAACGCCTCGATGAGGCGGTTCTTACGAGTAACCACAATCTATATTTTGAGCAGAAATAAGAAAAATATCACAATTTTTCTTCTTACAACCTACATTTTTGGCAAAAAAGGTTACAAGGTATTTGTATAGGAATATTTCCGTAATGAATTCGAAATGCATTCGAAATGAACTCGTGCTATATGTAAGTGGAGGGGGGATTCTATTTCGTACAAAACTTGATAATTAACAAATGTTTTCGCAACATCTCATTTATATGTCTGTACAAAAACAGCAGAGTGAGTGAGTTTTAGTTTTACATCCCACCAACAGCTAAGGTCAAACGGAGACGGGACCTCGGTTTAAAGACTCATCCGAAAGTCTGGGGAAGCCCGGGATTGACCCTGCGATCCCTGGTTTACAAGGCGAGTAGCGTAACCACTGCACCACGGAGGCTTCTACAAAAACAGCAGAATATTAATACATAGGCATCATAATGGCAGCATCCCTGTTGTTTGTTTGTTTGATTTAAGGTTTAACGTCCCCGTCAACACTGTATAGGTCATTGTGGAGACGTTGCTTCCAATTTTGTGGGACTTTTACCCGACATCGAGATGAAATGACATCTCAAGCACTGTCGTCGAATGAAACCAATAGGGTTTATAAGCATGGGCAGTTTGACTCGCGCCACTTTGCCTGGGCAGGCTTAGGTCCTCTAAGCGGTTTACCAGTACTCGTGTGTGCTCGGTTTCAGCTCTGCGTGGAAGCATGATGCAGCCCATATATTTCTTCAAGCCCCGATGGGCGGGGGCCACAGCATCCCTGTTGCGAAAATATGTTAACCCATTGTATACTAGTGGACTCTTCCATTGCTATATGTTGGACAAGTCCATTTGTCAGATAAGTGGGTGTTAGGCCTATTTTTTGTTCTTTTTCTATTTTTGAAGGAAAATTCTGTTAGCAAATAGTGCAGGCCCTGATCAGTTCTGCGGCGTCTGATCTGGGCCTGCACTGATTGCAATGGTACCCCTTCAGGGGTTTCCAGCCAACAATATGTTAACATTGAAACGGCCCTGATGTTATCAAACATATTTTGGTCAACTCACACGTGAACATGAAATTTGTCCTGCCTATAAATTTCAAAATAATATTTGTGAGCAGGGAAAATATCATTCTCCAGGAAAATTACCTCAATTACCAGCGTTGCTTTATGTTGAATGGAACTGAGCATGAATATGTTTTATAACCTTGGGTTCCGGTTGTAACGATGATGGTTCTCACATTGTTAAGAGATCGCATGTAGCTTATACCTCTTCAAGCAAACATGCGTCTTTTCGGAGTGCACTGGGACGGAAATCAAAGAAGACTGTTTAACCTAAAGTTGGAAAAAAGTCTTCTCTGTCTTATGAAGCTTTAATACAGTCATCATTCTTGTGGGTCAAAGTGAAAAATTTGATCAGACCGCTCTGTGTCCTCGCCTCACATGTCGGAATATACTCTAAAAAGTGTTATCCTTTGGAAGCTTGAAATACGCAGAACAACTGAAAACTGTGGAGTGTACCAGTCTTTCGGTGCCAGACTATCCAGTTTCGGCTAATTAGGCATCATAAGTTAACCTCAAATAGTTTTAAAAAGGAAAAATGGAATAAACTTTCTCAAAGGACGAGGATATATAATCTACACCATGATGAAGGGCAACGAGGCTTCACACATTCTCAACATTAACAAACAGATATATTGCTCGAAAAAATAAGAGAAGCATTTGCAAAGGCCACTCATATTTTTCAGCACAATTATTGCCATTGTGAAAGCTTACAGTATAAACAACAATGTAAACTAACGATGACGTATGTTTTGAACACGTAGCCCCGAGGATTTTATATGACAAAAGGAACGAATAAAGTCAGTGAAGACTTGTTTCAGAAATAAAAGTTTCATTTGGCAGATGATAATCTCTGTTTTATCATTTTTCAGAGAGAAAAAACTTTGCATTAGACGAGAGATTCAATCAGACGACTTACATCTAATGTCAATCCTTTCTTTCTCTGAAAAACAGGAGAAATAAAACACCTTGAAAATGTCAACTACTAGTCGTGATTGGGTTTTTAAAGGATTAAAAGGAGATGTAAATAACTATAGGACTCCTTCATAATCATTAGTCAGGCTTCGCGGAAAGCCTTGTGTATATAGCATACGGGGATAAGTGTCAAAATAGCAGTGTGATCTGGACTGCGCTGAAACAAAATGAATCAACAGATAAAGAATAGTTTCAATCAGAAGAGATTTAGTAATTCGGTAGAGATTAGAAAGCTAAGCTTTTCATTGACTGAATGAATTTGACAATAATATCCACATTGACAAAGACTCCAAAGGATACTGTTTTTAAGATGTGTATCATATGTAGGTCTCGTTTTTGCGTGGATCCCGTTTGCGTCGGCGTCAGCGTTGGAATCAGCGTAGGCTGTATCCAAAAACTAATCAAACGTACGTGTTATTTACCTCATTTTCAAGGACACAAGCTCTGAAGTAGCTTGTCTACACCCTTTTTCCTTAACAAATTCATGTAATGTGGTCAAAAAAGAAGTGAAGGCGATGATCAGGAATCGATACGATTAACTCACAGCTCCCATCAGAGACACCAAGGGGAAAAAATACAAACATGAAATAATTAGACACTAATGGAAACATCAATAGCGGAAAGCCATAAGGACAGTTACTTTCCCATAAAATGGCTAACTGGCTATCCAAAACAAAACATACAAGCGAAACCGTGACAGAAGAACCGCCTTGGAACAATAATCTGCCACAATATATCATTGCAAACGAATAAAAATTTAATAAGATTTTTCACATTGACTCTCTTTTCAAGGTCATACGAGGTCTCTGTTTTCCAAATGCATGTATCTCCAGATCCAACTGATGAATTCTGATCAGATTTGATGTGATATATCAGATCAAGGTCCTTAAGACTTGAATGTATGTTGGTGACTTTGATCTATGTTTCAAGCTCGCCCGGGTCCAAAGATTTTCCGTTTCGGCTTGTCTGCATCCCATCTCTTGAACGGATTGAAGAACTCTGGCCAAACTTAGTTTATCATGGCAACATAGGATATGCTGGATTCTGCTTTGGCCACTTTGACTCGTTTTCAAGGTCATTTAGCTTATTGATAGTCGTAGTTTTCTTCTGCAGTTATTTCCACGTTATACATTTAATTGCTTAGAACATAGTCCATGATGTACCTTATTTCTTCATTTGTTGAAGATGGGTATGATAGGAATTGTATAAAGCCGAGTTAACATTGAACAATTTGTGACGTTTGATTATGTGAATTGCCTATTACTGTACATTTTGCTTTAAACTATGATTGAAAATGTATGTATGTATGTATGTATGTATGTATGTATGTATGTATGTATGTATGTATGTATGTATGTATCCGAACGATAAGACAATCATGAAGCTAGCTGTCTGTATCATATTTTCTCATAAAATCAGTGCAGAAGTAAACTCATCAAATGCAGAACAGACAGCTGGCTAACTATGCTTACTGAAAGAATCTTTATCATATGACGTCGCGTCTGAGAATGTAATAACGCCATATAATATTTTCGATAATCAACTAGTGGATTAAATATGCAAATTAGCTATATACGAGGGGTGATCAATAAATTCGAGAACTTTTGCTATAACTTAATAATGAAAAACGATACTCACAAATACTGTTTATTAATTCTCGACATAGAATCCATTGACCTTGATACACTTTTGACATCTATTCATCCACGTGCCGAACGCGTGACGTAAGCCGTCACGAGACACCTCCCTAAGCGCCACCGTTGTAGCAGCCCCTAGTTCATCTCGTGTCTCATATTTTACTCCAGCAGCGGATCCTTCACATTTGGCAACAGGAGAAAGCCACAGATAGCCAAGTCTGGGATATACGGTGGATGCGGTAGAGTTTCGATGCCCAGTTCCTTGAGGGTGGACGTCACAAGTTGACTCACGTGCACTGGAGCGTTGTCTTGGTGCAAAATGAACCCCGGCCTTACAAGTTCAGGACGTTTATCTCGAAAAGCTCTCTGCAACTGGAATTTAATTAGATGTTGGTAGTATTCACTATTGACTGTAGTTTTAGCTGGCACTATGTGATTCAACACAATTCCTTTTGTGTCACAGAATATGATGGACATAATTTACCCCTGACTTGGTAAGTCGGGCTTTTACAGGCGATGGTGACGATGCATGATTCCACACGGAACTCTGTTGCTTGCTTTCCGGCTCAAAGAAGTGGAACCATGTTTCATCACGTTATTATTTTATTCAGGAACCCATCACCTTCCTCTGCATGTCGGTTGAGAATATCTCGAGAGTTCTGTTTCCTTACTCTCTTCTGGTCAGGCTGAAGTAGACGGGGTACCCACCGTGCACAGACGCGGCTTAATTCAAGCTTTTCCGTCAGAATCTCTTGGGCTGTACCATAAGTTAAAGTCCTCCGCTGAATTTCTAACAGTCACTCATCTGTCTTCCGTTACATATTGCTCAATGACAGCACAGTTTTCCTCTGTAGTATACTTCACAATGCGGCCAGATCGGGCATCATCTTTGGTCCATGTTCTTCCGTCACTGAAGCGATGCCCCCATTTATGAATACAAGATTTCGAAAATGCTGCTTCTCTGTTTTCATTTTGGAGATCCTCTTTGATTTCGCTTTTAGTCTTACCTAATTTTACGTAGAATTTAATGATAGTCCTCTGTTCTGCAACAACGTCGTCAGCAATTTCTGAACGGTGAACGTGAAGTATGACGTCGAAAATATGACGTCATTGAAAAACTAGTGACGTCACGAACGTAATATCTTGATGACGTTGTCCGTAACGTGCTATTCTATCGACCATACAAATTTTATTGCGATTGGTTGTATATTAAAAAAGGTATTGCAAAAGTTCTCGAATTTATTGATCACCCCACGTACGTCCCGTAACGTTACATGTACGACGTCGCGTTTGCTAATGGCGGAATATTGACATTATTATAAACAGTCGTGAATAAAATACGTTTTAAATGTCATATGATAAATAGAATCTTGCATTCGTGCTCATGTATTGTTGAATTTATTAAACTCGTTGAGGAAAAGGGATAAAATGCTCGACAAAGCATCGCATTTTATCCCTTTTCCTCAACTCGTTTAATAAATTCAATAATACATGGACACTCATGTAAGATCCTCTATATAATCAACAGACGGACAGGAGATAAATAGTATTTCCATTTTTTGTATTTTAATTTGGCATGCACAGCCAAATAAAAGGGACAAACGCATGAGCTTTAGCATGCAGCTACCTCAGGGCCTCTTCTTCAGTACAGATTCTGGTGAGACTGAGCATATGCGCAGGCTCGCCTGGGCCTTTTTAGCTCACCTGTCACGTAGTGACAAGGTGAGCTTTTGTGATCACTTTTTGTCCGTCGTCCGTCGTGCGTGCGTCCGTGCGTGCGTCCGTAAACAATTTCAAATTAGTATATCTCTAATACCCCATGGTCAATCTTGATCAAATTTCAGTGGAAGCATCATCAGGTAGGGGGAAAGGCTGCATAAGGTTTTTGGGCTGATCAGATTGGAATTCTGATTGCCATGGCAACATATAGCTCCCATAGACTATCAATGGGAAAAAATTAAAATATCTTCTTCTCTGAAACCACAGGGCCCAGAGCTTAGATATTAAGCGTGTATTAACGGCCAGTGGTCACCTACAAAATTCCTGCCAATCATGCCCCTGGGGTCCAACTTGGCCACACCCCGGGGCCCCTTCGCTCCCATAGACTCATAATGGAACAAAAAGCTTCTAAAATCTTCTTCTCGGAAACCACAGGGCCCAAAGCTTAGATATTTAGCATGTAGCAACAGCAAGTGGTCACCTGCATAATTCCTGCCAATCATGCCCCTGGGGTCAAAACGGGCCACGCCCCGGGGCCCTTTAGCTCCTATAGACTCATAATGGAAAAAAGCTTAAAAAATCTTCTTCTCTGAAACCACAGGGCCCAGAGCTGAGATATTTGGCAACTAGCAAAGGCAAGTGGTCACCTACATAATTCCTGCCAATCATGCCCCTGGGGTCCAAATTGGCCACACCCTTGGGCCCCTTAACTCCCATATACTCATAATGGAAACAAAGCTTCAAAAATCTTCTTCTCTGAAACCACAGGGCCCAGAGTTTAGATATTTAAAACGTAGCAACGGCCAGTGGTCACCTACATAATTCCTGCCAATCATGCCCCTTGGTTCCAAATGGGCGACGCCCCGGGGCCCCTTCGATCCCATAGACTCATAATGGAACAAAAAGCTTCAAAAATCTTCCTCTCGAAAACCACAGGGCCCAGAGCTTAGATACTTAGCATGTTGCAACGGCAAGTGGTCACCTACATAATTCCTGCCAATCATGCCCCTGGGGTCCAAACGGGTAATGCCCCGGGGCCCTTTAGCTCCTATAGACTCATAATGGAAAAAAGCTTCAAAAATCTTTTCCTTTGAAACCACAGGGCCCAGAACTGAGGTATTTGGCATGTAGCAACGGCAAGTGGTCACCTACATATTTCCTGCCAATCATGTCCCTAAGGTCCAAATTGGCCATGCCCCAGGGCCCCTTAGCTCCTATAGACTCATAGTGAAAAAATAAAGCTTCAAAAATCTCCTTCTCTGAAACCACAGGGCCCAGAGTTTAGATATTTAGCATGTAGCAACGGCAAGTGGTCACCTACATAATTCCTGCCAATCATGCCCCTAGGGTCCAAATGGGCCACGCGCCGGGGCCCCTTAACTCCCTTTGACTCATAATGGAAAAAAGCTTCAAAAATCTTCTTCTCTGAAACACAGGGCCCAGAGTTTAGATATTTAGCATGTATCAACGTCAATTGGTTACCTACATAATTCCTGCCAATCATGCCCCTGGGTTCCGAATGGGCCACGTGCCGGGGCCCCTTTGCTCCCAAAGACTCATAATGGAAAAAAGCTTAAAAAATCTTCTTCTCTGAAACCACAGGGCCCAGAGCTTAGATATTCAGTAGGTAGCAACGGCAAGTGGTCACCTATATAATTCCTGCCTATCATGCCCCTGGGGCCCAAAAGGGCCACGCCCCGGGGCCCCTTAGCTCCTTTAGACTCATAATGGAAAAAAAGCTTCAAAAATCTTCTTCTCTGAAACCACAGGGCCAAGAGCTTAGATATTTAGCATGTAGCAATGGCAAGTGGTCACTACATAAATCCTGCCAATCATGCCCTATGGGTCCAAATGGGCCATCCCCCGGGGCCCCTTAGCTCCCATAGACTCATAATGGAAAAAAGATTCAAAAATCTTCTTCTATGAAACCACAGGGCCCAGAGCTTAGATATTTAGCATGTAGCAACGGCAAATGGTCACCTACATAATTCCTGCCAATCATGCCCGTGGGTTCCAAACGGACCACGCCCCGGGGCCCTTTAGCTCCTATAGACTCATAATGGCAAAAAGCTTCAAAAATCTTCTTCTCTGAAATCACAGCGCCCAGAGCTTAGATTTTTAGTACGTAGCAACAGCAAGTGGTCACCTATATAATTCCTGCCAATCATGCCCCTTGGGTCCAAAAGGGCCACGCCTCGGGGGCCCCTTAGCTCCTATAGACTCATATTGGAAAAAAGCTTCAAAAATCTTCTTCTCTGAAACCACAGGGCCCAGACCTTAGATATTTAGCATGTAGCAATGGCAAGTGGTCACCTACATAAATCCTGCCAATCATGCCTGTGGGGTCCAAATGGGCCACGCCCCGGGACCCCTTAGCTCCCATAGACTCATAATGGAAAAAAGATTAAAAAATCTTCTTCTCTGAAACCACAGGGCCCAGCGCTTAGATATTTAGCATGTAGCGACGGCAAGTGGTCACCTACATAATTCCTGCCAATCATGCCCCTGGGGTCCAAACAGGTGAGCGATATAGGGCCATTGGGCCCTCTTGTTTGATCACATATCGTCCTTTTCTAGTGAGCTGGGTCAAATGTATATATACGCTACACCGTCTGATTAAACAAAAGTTACCTTTGTCTTAGCAACAGAAAAGGCTGTGAAAACTGAAGGATAGATTTCCTTTTTTCTCCATATAAACCTATGTTGTGGGTTTTCATTAGAACCGTTCTAATAGGCTTTTATTGAGAATTGACAAAACTATCTTCAATTATCACAAAATACCAACCTTATCTTTTGTTATGCTTTGTTGAGAAAACGGTATGATTTGTCTCGATTTCCCCATGTTGGTGAGTCATGCCTTGAATACACATCGCTTGCATTCCGTGCCTACTCAAATATATTTATTCCCTTCATGCCTTCGGAACACTGCCTCACATTCAAGACAAGGGTTTGTGGTCGGTTGCGAACTTCGTGTCTTTTCTTTGGCATATTTTAATTTTCAATCTTTCGTTTTGTCTTTTAATTTAGTTTATATTATCACTTCCCTCTCTTCAATACAATTCAGCAGTGTTCTTTTGTGCATTGTCGTCAATACTGCCAGGCGACATCCACAAAAAAGTTAATTGCACCCTGAAATATTTCCTTTAATAGCCCTGAGAGGATTGCATTTATGTTCGGCTTAACTGCAGATAAGCCTGATGTCTGATTCAGCTCAAGCCGCTTATCTACCAATGACCTTGAGGTCAAGGTCATGAACTTACAAATGTTTGTTAAAATGAAAAAAGTGAAGGCAATGATCTGGAACCGATACAATCACCTTACATGTCCCATCCAAGACACCGAGGAAAAGAAACACCAACATAAATCAACTTCACCGTAATTAAATCACCACAAGCAGAGAGCCAAAATTCTAGTTTCTTTCCTACAATGGCAAAATGACTGTCCCTAAATGAAAAATATATTAGCAGTATATACATGCAAAGACAAACAATAACAATAATAAACCACACCAGAAGCACCGCCTTGGAGCGGTCACTAAATTTTTACTCCGGGCCTAAATCTATTTAACGAAACGGGCCTCAGTGGCCTCATGGGTAAGTGCACTGACTCTTATTCATTAGGTCTCTTGTCCCTGTGGTTCGTCCCTCCTTCGGGTCACATGTGATAAGCCGAGTTCTGCAACGGAAAAAAATATCTGGTGAACTGCAGACCCCAGTGCACTTCTCGATCTATATCTCCTACCAGATCTTCAGAAAGAGGAATATCATCACGTGAACAAGTCAGTGACATAAACACCCCCTAAAACCCCACTTTATGTAGAAAAAACCGGGGTTTACGGAGCATACATTATTTCCCTTATTTTTACTACTTCTGCTACAATACAAAGTTTGTGGGTACCCGTTAGAACCGCCCCGATGAGGCGGTTCTAACGAGCACCCGCAACCTATGTTTAGAGTATAAATAAGAAAAATACTATAAAAATTTTATCAGAAAAAAAATACCGTTTTGGAGATCTGAAAAATGCACATTGTCACACGGATGTATCGCACGGGGACAAGTCTCGGCTGATGGGTGGGTACGACAATGCATTGACCTTTTCAGACTTCAAAAACTGTGCGACAATTGCGGATCTGTGAGCTGGATTAATGTCGAAACAAATGGACATTCTGAAAACCGCTTTCTGGGTGTACTTTTCTCGTTTTCGTCGCAGTGTTTCTTTTTTTCAAAACCACATTCAGCTACTAGTTCTAGTTAAATACCTACCTTTTGGGACAGTATTTTGCACTAGTGGTCCAGAATTTCTGAAGAAACGCGTATAACACCTCCTTTGCTACCAGCGTTCATTTATAAAAAGCTGCCATGTTTCAGAACCCATACCCTATTCTCAACGTTTCGCTTGCGCTTACAAAATGGGCTGCATGATGCTTCCACGCAGAGCTGAATCCGGCCCGCACACTAGTACTGGTAAACCGCTTAGAGGATCTAAGCCTGTCCAGGAACCGCTGTGCGAGGTGGACCGTCCAATGCTATTAAACCCTATTGGTTTCATTGGGCGACAGGATTTGAGATGTCATTTCATCTCAATGTTGGGTAAAAGTCCCACAAAATTGGAAGCAACGTCTCCAAAATGATCTTTACAGTGTTGACGGGGACGTTAAACCCCAAATCAAACAAACAAACAAAGCTTACAAAATGGGTACGTCTCATCACTAGTTATGAGACTATCGAGTACTTTTTCCTGATATTTTGGTGGGAATTTCTTCCGCAGTTGCTGTGCCAATTGCACCATCGTAATTTTCTGCTCATCGGTGAGCATATTTTGGGATCCAGCGAGCACTTATCGTCATTACATTAAGAATTTTCTTCAAAATAACTAGTGATCAGATGCTTAACCCAAGTTTGTCATTTCTGCCAGCTGGCTGAAAGTGAAACGCGCATCTTTCTCAGTGACGGACTTGACCATTTTTGGAGGGTTTTTTTCAAGCGATGTCCGTGCGGGCGGGTGGGCGGGCGGCCGGCGGGGCGTCCGCGTAACGGTTTATCCTTTTGGTTAACCCTGAAAAAACCGTCTTTAATGCCATTTGGCGTTCTTCTTGTTAATGTTAGGTTTGATAACTGCTGACCTGTGTCTTCCTGATTTCTGACTGGAACTAAATTTTGTAAACCAGTTAAAATTGTGAAAAATGGCATTGTGTAACTCGTACACGTGTCTCGTCAGGTATGCTTTCGGGACTCAATCCCATCTTTTACAGGGCTTTTATATAATCCCTGGTTCACGAAACAATTTCTGTTTTCTAACAGATATCTATTAATATACCTGAAAACAATCGAAGAACGAGTTTGTTTACAATATACAGTGCTGATAAGTCACCTCTTTAACGTGATTGTCGAGTATATATTGCATTTGCAAACGTTTCCGAACACTTAGTAAACTTGATATGATATGAAGGTAGATACATGTCTTATTATCTGGAGGTAATCTTTACTTCACTACAGCTGGTGTCAGTTTGTGGTAGTATTTCTTGGCCCCCGCCAATCGGGGCTTGGAGAAATAGGTTGGGCTGCATGGTGCTTCCACGCAGAGCTGAAACTGACCCACATGAATACTGGTAAACCGCCTAGAGGATCTAAACAGGAGTAAAGGCAATGATCAGGAATCGATACAATTAACCCACAGCTCCTATCAGAGACACCAAAGGGAAAGAAACACAAACATGAAAACCAAAAGGACAGTTACTTTCCCACAAAATGGCCAATTGTCTGCCCAAAACAAAACGACAAAGCGATACACACACTCAATGACGAAATGTAACAAAATTAAACCGTGACAGAATAACCAAGCCTGCCCAGGCAAAGTGATGCGAGTCGGACCGCCCATGCATATAAATCTTACTGGTGTTATTGGGCGGCATGGGGATGTCATTTCATCTCAATGTCGGGTAAAAGTCCCACAAAATTGGAAGCAGGAGCTCCAAAATGACCTGAAGAGTTTTGACAGGGACGTTTAACCGCAAACCAAACAAAACATTGTCGCCTTGTATTATAACGTAGTTCAGTTTATATTTTCGGTGTGCTATTGGACAATTATTTTGTAACTTTGGGATAGTTGAGACTTGAACATATTAAAAATGGATTGAGCATATTGAAATTGGATAACTGCTTACGTGCACACAAGAGGTCGAGAACGGCCTTGTAAGCTACAATAATTCATTTTTTTATTTGTTTTTGTGTTCACTGCTTCCAAAGTTACCTAATTGACTTTATTTTCATTTGAGAATACTTCTGCCACTACCTTTGTGTTCAAGGTCTAAGCACAAACAGGCGACTGGTCGTGTAACCACGTTACAAAATTTCTGCAGCGTACTGCAGGCAGTGTAGAAAATTAAAGAGCAAACGGCAATCTTTTTTCATTATTACTCAGCGAAAATAAGGCTTGACATTTTATGTGAAGCGTCTGTCAAAATAAGACGACTTTTCATGTGGATCGTCTGACGATTTACATGTAATGTCAGGCCTTATTCTCGCTGAAAATCAGGAAAACATCTTCCAGAATGTCGTATGCCAACGTGCTTATCGCTTGAAGGATTAATAATGTGTTTACATACAAGTTATGTTAAATAACAGGATTCCTAGCGTTAATGTTGGCAGACAATGATAGGCAAGGGGGCCCGTACATACGGACGGTATTTCCGAATGTACATTTGTGATGAGGGCCGATGTGAAGCTTAAGACTTGAAGCTAGAGATCTGGCTCCGGGATTAAACTTTTTCATGGTCAGCTCATCTTAGCATGCGTTTGTTCAGCTTATAAATTTATAAGCTTGAAATTTATAAGCTTGGCAAATAACATTCTCCACTTCTCTTAACAGAATGTGGATCATTTGTTTGTATTTTAATGGTTATCATTATACATCTCATGCGCATCAATCAGTGGCTGTAAATAAAATGTTTTTGGAGTCACTTGTTAGTTGTGATTCATGCCTGAAATTTTCTAGAAAGGATTTTTTAGATAGATCGTTTGTCTTCAGACAACGTTTTAAGTTGTCTAGATATGATACTAAGTAATAGCTGCCTTGTGTGAGAGTTAGAGTTTGAACTAAATTTTATTTATTGCATATGTGATGTACTGTTATTTAGCAGAAGACAAACTTCCCGCCTCGCATACAATCTTGTAATATTCAGCAAACAACAAAGTCCCCAAATAGCACACAACATTATACCATTGTCAGTACTGCTTTTTCAGCAAAAGACAAGTCACCAGCTAGCACAAAACATTGTAACAAAGCCAGTTCTGCATTTTTCAACAGAAGACAAGTCACCAGCTAACAAAAAACATTGTAGCAATGTCAGTACGGCACTTTGTCAGCACAAGACCATCTCCTAATATAGCAAACAACATTGCAACAATGTCAGTAGTTCACAAGATAAACTTCATAGCTAGCACACAGCATTGCAACAACATCAGTACTCCATTTTGTCAGCACAAAACCAAAACCCCATTGTATCACACAACATTGTCAGTTGTGCATTTTTCAGAAAAAGATAAACTTCATAGCTACTATACAACATCGGAACAATGTCAGTGCTGCATTTTTTCAACATCAAATAGTCAGAAAATATAGATACAGCATTGTTCACCCTTATCCTGCTTAACAGACATCCCATACTTTTGCAAACAGTGAAAACCCAGATCACAAGCCATCTGATCAGGATCTCCACTGCTTGTCATGCAGTTTGTGAATTGAGCAAATATCATGGTTTAAGTGATTTTAGTAGATGACAGTCAGAAATGATTGTGGCTAAATTAATGTATTCAGCAGGATACGTGTTAATGAGTTGTCTGCTAATGCATATGTATATTCGCCTAAAGAACATATAAATTGCCACAAATACCCAGTTAAAAAAATGTTTGTTCAAACCAATTTCATTATACTCAGACATGATTTGAAAGCAGTTCTCGGTCAGCATACAATGTGTAGGCAACGTCATAACAACATCGATACAACGTCATGGACGTTACATCGACGTTGTTACAAAGCTGCTTAAACTTCATGTGCCCAGTCGTTGTTGTATTAGTCAAACCATATCATTTGAGTTTAGTTTTATGTTATAAACAAACATTCCTTTTCAATTTCAATTTTAAAGTATTTTCATTCATAGAAATATGTGTAATATCATTTGTTTAATTCATCAATACAGAGGACCCTCGCTATAACGACAGTATTTGTTAACTCTCATCATGCTGTTAACAACAACCCCTATCTTTGAAAACAGTGTAGATCCAGATCAGATGGCTTCTGATCAGGATCTACACTGTTTGATATTGAATTTATGAATTTGTAGAAATAAATTACATCAAGTAATCTGATTCAAAGTCAGAAATGGGTGTGGCTAAAATGAATATTCAGCAAGGGAAGGGTTAACTAGCAGTTCGCCACTATAGCGAATTTGTCGCTATAAAGAATCTCAATAAGAAGCATAATATAATGTTATTAATCAAATAATTTCGTATTGACCCAGTTACAGGTCCGAGGTCTGCTGTATTGGCACGAGGCCGAAGGCCGAGGCCAATACAGCTGACCGAGGACCTGTAACTGGGCCAATACGAAATTACTTGATTAATGACAATTTTATTAATTGACGCAATTAAAAACATGATTTATGATTTTTGAATATTGGTTGACCTTGTGTAATATAGGATAATCAATTAATAATAGGTTATAAAGGAACTTTTCCCTTAATTACAAAAAGAAACAAATGGCGTGATCATTTGTTAGAATCGCCTCAAACAAATTTCACAATATTTGTTTCTTGGCGTTTTAACCCTTATCTTGCTGTTCATGACAACCCCTATCTTTGCAAACAGTGAAGATCCAGATCAGATGGCTTCTCAATAAGCCCCCCAGTGGAAATCTTCCACTGACCGTTCCAAGGCGGCTCTTCTGTGGCGATTTATTTATGTTGTTGTTTGTTGCTTGCTGTGTGTGTCGCTTGTGTCTTTTGGTTTTGGGTGGCCATATGGCCATTTTGTGGGAAAGTAACTGTCCATATGGCCTTCCTTTGTTTAGGTTTCCATTATGGTCTGGTCGCTTAATGTTTGTATTTCTTTCCCTTTGGTGTCTTTTATGGATGGGGTAAGTTAATTGTATCAATTCCTGATCTTTGTTTTACTTCTATTCTGAAGAAGCCATCTGATGAGAATCTACACTGTTTGGTATTCAGTTTATGAATTTGTAGCAATAAATTACATCAAGTAATTTGATTGGTTGATAGACAGAAATGGGTGTGGCTTAAATGAATATTCAGCAAGATAAGGGTTAAATAATTACAATTTTTTAAAGTCTCGTCCTGAGCTAAGGGTTCATTCCATTTGAATTGTCGTTATAACAAGTTTCGTCGGTATAATGAGGGCTGTGTGTACCATTATTCCATGTTTCGTCCCATCTACGTGTAGGTTAAACTGAGCCACGCCAAGTAATAGTGTTTGCTTGTTTGTTTGATTTGAGGTTTAACGTCCCCGTCAACACTGTAAAGGTCATTTGGAAGACGTTGCTTCCAATTTTGTGGGACGTTTACCCGACATTGAGATGAAATGACATCTCAAGCCCTGCCGCCCAATGAAACCAATAGGGTTTATAAGCATGGACGGTCCGCCTCACACCGCGGTTCCTGGACAGGCTTAGATCCTCTAAGCGGTTTACCAGTACTAGTGTGCGGGCCGGATTCAGCTCTGCGTGCAAGCATCATGCAGCCCATATTTTTATTCAAGCCCCAATGGGCGGGGGCCAACCAAGTAATAGTGTATCACTGAACATGAAGACTAAAACTTCTAACTCAACTCACTTGAGCATGCAAAATGTCATGCACATAATTTATTAGCAGGACAAGCTACATTTATAGCTGATCTGAGCAGAAAAAAAGATTGTCCCAATTGTTTATAATTTAATATTTATGAGTGAACAAGATCGTTAACTCATATTGCCTGGGACAGTGGCAAACACTTTATACCCAGATCAGACGCCACAAAACGCGGCGTTTGATCTAGTTATTCACTGTTTGCTCAAAGTACGCTCATTTGCTTAAAACTTACCTTATTGAAAAACAGACCTGACACCCCTATAATGGAACATGGACCACTTCAAACTCATAAGGTGGAAGATTCCATTGCCATATATGAGACGCCAAGTTCTTCAAATAAAAGTCAGGTTTTTCTCCGGGTACTCAGGTTTTCGCCCTCCTCTGATTAACGATGGGCTCGAAATAAGCGAAATAATCTTAAAAGGGCTGTAAAGCCCCCCAAAAAATTACTGGAGGAGCTGACCCTTTCAGTGACGTGGGTAGAGTATGAAGTTAAGCAATGGATATCGCGGTTAGCTAGGATGGTTGACAGTGATCCTTGACTTCCTTGACTTCATGGACAAACCAGCAAACGCTACATTTATGACAGCAGAGCCGCTGTTGTTATGCACGACTCCGCCCTTGGGTTTGCCTAGTGAGGCACGTGCGACTTCGAGACGAAGCCAGGACATGAGGGGGGGGGGGGGGGGGAAATGTAATTATTACTGATATATACCACTTCCACAGCTGCTAGAGTGGACACTTTAAGCGACGCGAGTAGAGTTGCTGGTTAATTCACGAAGTTAAGCAACGGATATCGCGTTGATGGCGTTGCTGGACTTTGTGGACGGTCCGGCAAATGCTGTTATGTATACACAATGAAAACAACCATCCTGGTTCACATGTGAGGCGCCAAGTTCTGCCACGAAAGGTCAGGTGGTGCCACTCCTACAGCATTGCTAGTGCTCCATGCCTTGCTCGGTAACATGTGAGACGCCAAGTTCTTCAACTGAAAGTCAGTTTTTCTCCGGGCACTCCGGTTTTCGCCCACCTCTGATTAACGATCGGCTCGATATGAGTGAAATAAACTTGAAAGGGCTTTAAAACAAACAAACAAAAAACAAATAACCTCCCTGGTCCACATGAGGAAATTCTCGGCCAATGGATATCCTGCTAGCACAAATAGGGACGTCGTATCGCTGTCGACCCGATGTTGGACCGGAATTCTTTGCTGGTAAGGTATTGATTTATTTATTTATTCAGAGCCTAGCATGGACTGCTCAGACTGCAAGGCTGCTAGCCCGCGTCTACCCTTGGCATACGTATTGTAAGCAGCATTTTTGCATGGCCTGGCTCAGTAAATATAATCAAACTTGTTATATATTCAACAAAATCCCGATGGAAAATCCCGTGTTAAGTCTTACTACCATGTCCTTGTTATATTTATGTTATATGAGAGAAATTTGTCCAATAAAACAATGAAAATTTATTGTTCATTATTGTGTTTAATGGCCTATTTAGCAATTTAATATTACCAAACGGCGGTAATGAAGACCCTCACAACGCTGATAGATAGATGATTTCGTGTTCAACGACGTGTCAATCCTCTTTGTGGTTCATAAGCGTTAAACGACTTATGATCAAAACATGTAAAGATAGATAGCCACAAAAACCTTCCTTTTGGATTAATTTTAATCAGTTGTTAAATTTCTCACATACGAACTTAGTTACTAATAAACCGACTAGAAATCATGTACGACAAGATAAGACACAGATTAGCCTGTCCATATACACAGTCGGATCAGAGTCCTTTCTGTTCCCAGAGCTATTCAAAGAGAGATTAGCAAATACTCTAGCTAGACTAGATGGTACATAGAGTGATCGGAGTCTTTACTAGTTGCTAGGGTTTAGTGTTTCCGTCCCATGTATAAAGTTCTAGGGCATGCATACACTAACACTTAAAAAATGAGTGGCCATAACCAGATAGCTCATGCAACTTGTAATTACCCGTATGTGCAGAAGTGTTTGTAAATATGAGTTGTCCCTGGTTTCACATATCAAATTGCACCTTTCGTACAAAAGCTCATAATTCATACAAATTCCCTGAAGTTGTTAAATGTTACAATAGTAATTATCAATGAAAAAATGGACCTTTGCAAGGCAAATAAAAATCAAAAATGAGATCCTTAAGTCCACTGTAAGCCCATGGCGTATATTTTAAGGGGAATGGGTACACCTTCGGGGGAGGCAACTCTTGCAAGAGTATTTTTTGTCTCCAATGTCAATAGGGGTCAACCCCTGAAGGAAAGAGGAAAGAATTTGTTCCTTAGGAGCAAAGGAGCAAATTCTTTCCTTTAAGAGTAGACCCCCTTTTTAGTGGGGGTGATGGGCTTAAAGAAAAGTGAACAGGAAGTTCCGAGTTTGTCTCATTTTGAAAAATGGCGGAAAAATCTGCCATGTGTTCCCATTCCCCTTAAATAAAATGATGAGGGCCCCGTCAAGCGATTTCGGTACTTATCGCCTATGCGAGCAGCGAAGGTTCAGGCTAGCCTGCGCATCCACGCAGTCTCGCCAGAACCTTCGCTGCTCGCTCATACAAGCAGTGAATCAAGAGGAACCTTCCGACAGAAAGCCATAACCCTGGCCCCTATGGATGGCTGGGAATGCGCAGTTAAAATTTGTCATGACGGAATGCTCGAAGACACAAATTCGCTTGGCGGGGCTCATGACATGATCCCTCAATTATCCATGTTACTCGTTGTCCGGAACTTTTGAAATCAACGTCTCAAAATGGCAGTAATTCTTTGTCATACGTGAAGAATTTCCCAGAATCTTCGAATTTTAAACTATCTATGACTTTCAACAATCTCCTCACTGAGTCTTCCGTAGAAAATAAGTTTTTCACGTTCTTATGGTATGGTCTTGTGAGGGCCGTATCAACAGTGCCCGGATGTAGGCTTACACAAATAACTTTCTTCTTGCCTCTGCCTAGTTCTATACTGAGGTTTTTCGTTACCATGTTGAGAGCAGACTTTGACATTCTATAGCTATACCAACCACCTAAACCTGAAATAGACGAAGCTGTTACGTGTGTAAGCAGCACTGACATAAGTTTGCTCGTATTCATATACGGTCTGCAAGTGACTAATTTGCTCATGCTGACAATTAAAAGTGTGTAAACTCAATCATGATGCTGTTCAAAGGGATGTCAGATTTAACAACACATTGTCTCTTAAAAGCCCTGAACAATGTCGCAGATGCTATTATATTTACTTTAACTGCTTTCCAGAGAAAATCAGTTTTTTGTTGTTTTTTTTTTTTTTTGTGATTTGGTTTTCCCCATGGTCAGTTACTCTTCCTATTCGTGCCATTGAAAGGAAAGTGGCATTTCCGGGGCATCTATTTCTATATGTTTAGATTTCATCGTGTGCTCATGCGAATTAACTGCCTGTCTTTCTGTGAAAATTGTGAAAAAGGATTACGGTATAGGAAAATGAAGGCTGCTGGGGTTGCGCTTTGTGATTCAAGGATTAACCTCTGTATGTGAACTGCCTGAAATGGTTTGCAAATGCCTAGGATGTTTTGTCAATAGTTGAAGTTTTCATAGAAAGATGATATAGAAACTTGTGCTACTGCTTTTACGAATTCTATTGCATTTAAGGTTTTAAGAATATACCTGCGTGTTATCAAACCAGCGAGGCATCGTGTAAAGCATCATGCGTGTTCCCAGTCCAAGAACAAACTCACTTTACGTGAACAGAAATTGCATGCTATGTCACGACTAATAGAGCTACCGATGCCCAGGTAAATATCTTAAAGTTTACCTTAGAGACATTTGCACACGTAAAAGGTCGCAAGGATATACACACAAGAACATGTTCTACCGAGACTGGTATTGTGATAAGACTTACCATTATCTGTAATGGATCCCACCTTGGCCGACATATTTACCAGTACTCCGGAATGGTCGCTATCTGCGCCGAAAGTCCCGGTACCATTCTGTAACAATTTTCCGAAGTGTTTCGCCATCAGGAGAGGACCAAACGTATTTGTTGCAAATGTATCATGTAATCCCTGAGCAAACACAAACGTCTATTATCAATTATTCGAGATCACGCTGTTAGTTTCTGGCGAATGAAAGTGCACTGTACTGGTTAGCCGGTTATATATCAGCCTGTCCCGGAAAGGTGTGTTTGGGTAACGTTTAACCCATTTTGTACCGGAAACCCCAAAACGGATACCCTGGCAAACAGTGTAGGCCCAGATCAGACGCCGCAGAACGCGGCGTCTGATTAGGGCCACACTGTTTGTAAAAAGTCAAGCCATTTTCCAAGTAAATTTTGAAGAAAACACAAGCTGACACCCCTTAATTTTGAAATGGACTCCTGGTATAGTGAGTGAGTGTTTGAGTTTTACGTCCCACCAACAGCTAAGGTCATACGGAGACGGGACCTCGGTTTAAAGACTCATCCGAAAGTCTGTAGAAGCCCGGGATCGATCCTGCGACCCCTGGTTTACGGTTTACAAGACGAGTAGCGTAACCACTGCACCACGGAGGCTTCTAAACTCCTGGTATACAAAAAGAGGAATATTCCATTTGGTACAAAAAGGGTTAAATGATCGACTCTATGTGACCTCAATAGTGTTGTCTGGGTGGTGGTTAGACTCCAGACTAAACAAACACTGCTAGCTCTACATTCTCAAACATTCGTTTGCATCTCCGGTACAGAGGTCAGCGAAAACTCTGGTCAGACTGAACTGCGTCTGAGCTGGTTGCATAAAGAAATTATTCATCTACATGGGAAATATATTTTTGAAGCGCATGCAATCCTTGTAAGTACCTGAAAAATTGTCTTACTACTAAACTCGGGTGTTTTCAAAATTGCGCACCTGCTCGTATGCCGTCTGGCCAAGTGTGTCACTCGAGACTTCCAAATGAGACTAAAATGAAGCTTTCAGTGTAAAATAATGACCATTACATGAGAAATTACTTGGAAATGATACTGACGCAACAAGGATTTTCCGTCTAGAACTTTATAAATAATCGTCTCTTAATTCATAGAGGGTAACACATTTAGTACTAGTACTAATCTTCCGTTTTCTTTTTTCCTGGATAGAAACCAGTACTAAGCAATGTGCATAAGGTGTCTTTGAGTGTGGGTATCGCTTATATTATTTTGTTTTGGGGGGTAAGGGCGAGGATTGTGGCCACGTAAATTCGATTTAAGCCAACCCCCACACCCCCCACCTCCACCCCAGCCATCCCCATCCCCCCCCCCCCACACTACGGGGGAATTCGTTTCACTGACTGGCCGTTCCAAGGCGGTTCTTCTGTCGCGGTTCATTTTTGTTATGGTTTGTCTTTGAGTGTGTGTATCGCTTATATTATTATTGTTTTGGAGTGCCAATTGGCCATTTTGTGGGAAAGTAACTGTCCTTTTGACTTTCTGCTATTGATGTTTCCATTAGGGTCTAGTTGTTTCATCCTTGTGTTTTTCCCTTTGGAGACTCTGATGGGAGCTGTAGGTTAACTGTATCGATTCCTGATCATTGCCTTCACTTCTATTTTGCACAAGGGCACAACACTTGGCGCGCGCTGGGAACTAACCGGCTACCTCTCGATCTACAATCCGATGCTTAACCACTGCACCACAGCGCTCCTTTATGACGGGTTTCCATCTTGATTTGATCGATTATGGTCTGGCGGACGGAATGAGCCGATCCATGTCGAAGATAGACTATGGTCGGGCGAACAAAATGAGCTGACCCAGGTCGAAGATGGATTATGGTCAAGCGGACGAAATGAGCTGACGGCTGGCGGAATGAGCCGATACATGTGGAAAATGGCCCTTAGTATTTTCAGATTTATTGGGTTCTTCAACTGCGCATGTGCAGTGAACGGACAGGGCTTGGAGCAGGACTTCTTGCACGAAACTCAATTACTCATCTGCTTGCCTGAGAGCAGCAAAGCCAGTTATTGCAGGCTCATGTGTGCCTTTGCTCGTCATATATGAGTTCCGTACCCTTTGAGGGTCGATTACTTGTCAATCGACCCAAAATTACTAATTACAGAAGCTTCTCGTCTGCTACGGTGTACGTGCCTATCCGGCGCTGACCAATTAAAAAAAAGCTAATGGTTACTCATAGCAGCGCTATTCTTCTCCCTATGACATCCGAGTTCTGTGTAAAAAGGGTTGTCTAATTGTGTACTGGAACATTGGCAAACAGTAAAGACCAGATCAGACGCCGCAGAACGCGGCGTCTGATCAAGGTCTACACTGTTTGCTTACAGTACAAGAATTTAAGGATAAACAAAAAGGTGTAAGTCCCAGTTCAGGACCATTTACCCAGCTTTCACTAAGAGGCAATCGACCCACTAGTGCTGTCAGGGATTTGTTTCATAGCTGAACGTCTGCCGGGTGTAAAATAGGATGCTTACACTTAGTTCATGGAATTTGCATGCAAACTTTCTATAATATCGATATTCACCATGTTTGATAAAAATATATTCTTACCTGTAAAGACACATCCTTCAAGCTAGTTTCTCCGCGACCAGACGGATGCAGAAGTCCAGCACAGTTTATGAGTAGATCTAGACCACCGAACTCCTTCTCTACAATAGCTGCAGCGGACTAAAATATTAACAGACTTATGGGTTAGGAGGACTGAAAAAATTATTTGTCTAAATCGCGACGGAAGTAAGGGCGAGGATTGTGGCCACGTAAAATCAGTGGAATTCGTTTCACTGACCGTTCCAAGGCGGTTCTTCTGTCGTTGTACGGCTTGTCTTTGAGTGTGTGTATCGCTTATAGTAAGCCAATTTGCCGTTTAGTGGGAAAGTAACTGTCCTTTTGGCTTTCCGCTATTGATGTTTCCATTAGGGTCTAGTGTTTCTTTCCCTGGTGTCTCTGATGGGAGCTGTGGGTAAATTGTATCGATTCCTGATCAATGCCTTAACTTCTATTTTTTGAACTCACAGTACAGTCCCACAGAAACAGCGAATGCCGAATAGCCAGCACATGCCCATAGTCAAGTCAGGGTCTATGTAATAAGCAAGAATTTTAGGGAACTGACACATCCGGCAAACTTTCCGCTGCTGTTTCTAGGGAGACAAGGTTCGGGACTTCCCATTCGCTTTCCTGTTAACACGGTCTACACAGAAGGGAAAAAAGCTCCTGAGGATCCAATTCTTTCCTTTCAGAGTAGGCCCCTACTGGCAAGAGAGACAAATAAACTGAGAGAAGGGTATACAATCCCCTTAAAGAGTTTACAGTGTGGAAGTTCACTGTTCCAATATTATTACGCTTAGGCTACACATCACCATCACCTTAATATAAAGATATATATTTCTATTTCATATCCCCGCAATGCATACAATTTTTCCCATTAAAAGACCTTTCGATTTTCGAGTCATCAAGAGTTGATCTTAGAACCTGGTCAAGAGGCATCATGTTAACATCTTTTAAATGTTCTTCAAAATTAATGTATGGTGTGTGCACTCATTAGAATCGCCTCATCGAGGCGATTCTAATGAGTACACACAACATACATTTTCAAGATAAATAAGACAATTATTCAAGATATATATGTATATCTGCAGCCATGATTTTCCCATGAACTCAAGAACGAGTTCGAACTAGCAGTGGTAAACGAGCCATCGGTGTTCGAGCCATCGCAGTTTCACTGTATTTTGCGTTAGGCTATTATCCAATATGGTTTTCAACCAGTTGCATTTAAAGTCTTTCCCCTACTACAAAAGATGTTACAGAAAAATATCAGAAGGGCGTGAGACTCCTGCGTAAGTTAGATGGGCTGCATGATGCTTCCACGCAGAGCTGAAACCGGCCGCACACGAGTACTGGTAAACCGCTTATAGGATCTAAGCCTGCCCAGGCAAAGCGGTGTGTGTCTGTCCGTCCATGCTTTTAAACCCTATTGGTTTCAATGGGCGACAGGGCTTGTGATGTCAATACATCTCAATGTCGGGTAGAAGTCCTCCAAAATTGGAAGCAACGTCTCCAAAATGACCTATCCAGTGTTGACGGGGACGTTAAACCTCAAATCAAACAAAACAAACAAAACAAAACTACTGCGTAAGTAAGTCGGAATACTCTCACTTGAAATCGGTGAAGTACCACCATGCTTAACACCCTGCATGCTGCAGCAGACGACATTTTGATTTTTCCCCCAGAAAACAGGATTTGAAATTTCATGCAAATCGTCCTATGGAGACAATTTGTATGGTATCTCCTGTTTTCTGGAAAAATAAGAAAAATATCAACAATGTGTCGTCTGCTAAATTACCTGGCCGACAGTGGTAGTTTTTTGTTTTTCTACATACGTAGTTAGATTTCATTTTGCCCGATGTACCTATTCACCTTATTTGCATTATCTGCTGGTTCCTAGTCTAAAGGTTATCAGAGTTGGAAAAACAGCTAACCAGACTCCCCTGACCTTGAAAGGTCAGGGGGGTCTGGTTACCTGTTTTTCCAATATTGACAATGTGCAAGCTGGGAGCCAGCAAATAATGCAAATATGGTGAATATTACTTCTGCTCCAACGGCCCCCGCTCATCGGGGCTTGAAGAAATAGATTGGCTGCATGATGCTTCCATGCAGAGCTGAATTCGACCTGCACACTGTTAATCCGCTAAGAGGCTCTAAGCCTGCCCAGGCATACAAACCCTGTTGGTTTCATTGGGCGACAGGGCTTGAGATGTCATTTCATCTCAATGTCGGGTAAAAACCCCACAAAATTGGAAGCAACGTCTCCAAAATGACCTATTCAGTGTTGACGGGGACGTTAAACCTTAAAAATACTTCTGTTCCAAAAGGTAGACTGCGGTTACACGCTAAACCGCTCCAACGAATACCACAACTTTAATTTAGGACAGAAGTTAGTCTGAAAACCTTTAGTGCTGGAGTACTGGTGACGGAGGCGTTAAACCTCAATTAAAGCAAATAAGAGTCATAAAAAAACATTTTATCATATGACGTCGCGTCTGAGAATCACGGGTGGTAATCAGGGGAACTAGCTCGAAAATGAGTCAATGGAAATTTGTTCCCTCGACACATCCGGGAACTCTCGAGCTAGCTCCATCACCAAGAAACTCGTAAACAAAGGTAGGTCTCGAAGAGTTTTATCACCATTTTTTTTCTTTGTAAGCTATTTATAAAAAATCCGGCAATGCAGTTCCACATAGAAATGATTTAACTTTGTACTCCGCTAGAATTTGCCATGGAAATTTGCAGCGCTGGAGTATGAATGAAACCCAAACTTTTTATCACGGACCGGAAAAATTGTCAATTTATGTCATTACGGAGATTTTGACCGAAGATTTTTCATTTTCCGTCAAAAGTACGCCCTTGGCACCCACAGAAACAACATCCCTGGTGAAATGAAACATGGAAAGTGTGAAATAAGCAAAAAAATATGGCAGTGATTACGTAACTTGCGAGTTATGACGAAATTACTGTCCGAGCTAGTCTTCTCGACAAGGAGCTAGTTCACTCGACATAAAAAAGAAAATGAAACCTTCATCAGATTTGATGTCTTTCTATGGTCCCACCCAGGTTATCCAACTGGTTTCTTTACCTCTGGCTAACAAAGGTAGGTCTCGAAGAGTTTTATCACCATTTTTTTTTCTTTGTAAGCTATTTATAAAATAAATCCGGCAATGCAGTTCCACATAGAAATGATTTAACTTTGTACTCCGCTAGAATTTGCCATGGAAATTTGCAGCGCTGGAGTATGAATGAAAGTAAACTTTTTATTACGGACCTGAAAAATTGTTAATTAATGTCATTACGGAGATTTTGGCCGACGACTTTTCATTTTCCGTCAAAAGTACGCCCTTCACACCCATAGAAACAACATTCCTGGTGAAATAAAACAGAGTCTTATCATAAGGAACAATGATATATATGGTTTAGGGGGTGGGAGCTGAATTATTTTCAAAATATTAGACATTTTGAATTTTCCATACAAATGCCTATATGTCAATTTTACGTTTTATGTAATTTTACCCCAAGGCCCATCCAGGGGCAATTGTATCATGAACGGAAAGTTCTTTGGCTGAGTAAGTGTCATGCGAAATTTTCAACTTTGTAGCATAACAGAAACGGGAATTATGGGCTCCAAGAGAAACGCGAACGTTAACTTTAACGTTTGTTAGACTCTGGTTAGGACTCTTGGGCAATGGCATCTGACACTCGGACACGCTCAGGAGCATGGCCCTGGGACAATCGTATCATGAACAGAAAGGTCACGGTCTGAGTAAGCGTCATACCGATTTTCAATTTTGTAGTATAACATAATTGGAAGTTATGGGCTCCAAGAGAAATGCAGACGTAAACTTCGAAATTTGTTAGACTCTGTTTATGAACGCGACTTTCCATTGCAGAACTAGGACATCCATATATGACTCAAGAGAGGCTCGAACCACACCGACAGGATACCTAATCGACATAGATTCATGTTGTTAGGTGATTAGTTGCTTAATAGATCACTGTCTGTCGGGCACAAGTGCAGAGATCACTCGCAGTCGCGCCCGTGATCACTCGCGCTACGCGCTCATGATCTATTCACTATAACGACTGACTTCCAGTCTGTGATATATTAAGCAACTAATAAGCACCATCTTATCTTTCAACAATTTAGTCGAAAACTGTGTTGAGCATTTATGGGTATAGGGGAAACGATAGTTTGTTCGAGGCATCTGGGTCACATGACCAAGATGGTTACCATGCCCATATATGGTGAAACCATTAAAAATCTTCTCTAGAACCAGTGGGCTGATTTCAAGAAACTTGTAGTACCTAGGACTGCAGCACAACATAATTTGTATAAACGATGACTTTAGGTTTATTAAAAATAATCAGATCACCTGCGGGAACAATATGTGATTTCTGAGTGAAACAAAAATCATCAAAAAGATTACCGGTAGGAATCAAATACTTCATTTATTTAATCAAACCTTTACACGACACTGACATTTGTGTGCATATATATTTTCTCTCTTTTTCCATCCATCCTTCCATCCATCTACCCACCGACCCATCCATCCATCCGTCCGTCTGTCTGTCCGTCTATATGTTCGTTCGTCCATCCGTCCTCCAATTGACCAATCCTTCCAAATACCCACTCATCCCTTTCTATTGTTCACCCTTCCATCCATCCATCCATCAATCATTCCATCCATCCATCCATCCATCCATCCATCCATCCATCCATCCATCCATTCATCCATCCATCCATCCAAAATCCATTGATCCGCTCCAAATGGGAGGGGGCGAAGCAACTAGGTGGGCGAAATGACTAAGGGGGGCGAAAAGACCAGGCTCTGTTGGCAAAACAGGGGTGTAAAATGGGGGCGAAACGAACAGGGAGAAACGACTGGGGGACGCCTTTGGGGCATAGCATCTTGTTACCCAACTAGCCAGTGGTAAAGAAACCAGTTGGATAACCTGGGTGGGACCATAGAAAGACATCGAATCTGATGAATGTTTCATTTTCTTTTTTATGTCGAGTGAACTAGCTCCTTGTCGAGAAGACTAGCTCGGACAGTAATTTCGTAATAAGTCGCAAATTACGTAATCACGGCAAAATTTTTTTTGCTTATTTCAAACTGTCCATGTTCCATTTCACCAGGGATGTTGTTTCTGTGGGTGTGAAGGGCGTACTTTTGACGGATAATGAAAAATCGTCGGCCAAAATCTCCGTAATGACATAATTGACAATTTGTCCGGTCCGTGATAAAAAGTTTGGGTTTCATTCATACTCCAGCGCTGCAAATTTCCATGGCAAATTCTAGCGGAGTACAAAGTTAAATCATTTCTATGTGGAACTGCATTGACGGATTTTTTTAATACATAGCTTACAAAGAAAAAAATGGTGATAAAACTCTTCGAGACCTACCTTTGCTTACGAGTTTCTTGGTGATGGAGCTAGCTCGAGAGTTCCCGGATTTGTCGAGGGAACAAATTTCCATTGACTCATTTTCGAGCTAGTTCCCCTGATTACCACCCGTGAGAATGTAATAACACCATGAAATAAATTCAGTAATTAAACTCGTTGATCAAAAGGCTCGGCCGCATTTTATCCCTTTTCCTCAACTCGTTAAATAAATTCAATAATACATGAGCACTCATGTAAGATCCTCTATGTCAACAATTTATTAAACTCGTTGAGGAAAAGGGATAAAATGCTTGGCAAAGCCTCGCATTTTATCCCTTTTCCTCAACTCGTTAAATAAATTCAATAATACATGAGCACTCATATAAGATCCTCTATGTCAACAATTTATTAAACTCGTTGAGGAAAAGGGATAAAATGCTTGGCAAAGCCTCGCATTTTATCCCTTTTCCTCAACTCGTTAAATAAATTCAATTATACATGAGCACTCATGTATCATGTTATGTTTGTAAACTTTATTTCTAGAACCATCAGCATGAAACAACTTTGACGAGAATGACAAAAGTAAAAGCACTATGAAGAACAGGATTATATTATCATGGTAAACATGTATCCTCCAATAAATAACGCGTTGAAGCAGAAGATAGTCTTCCATATTTTTGATAATTCAGATGACATGTCGTCTGCTGTAGCTGCGTTAGGTGCTTTACAGTTTTACTATAAAAACGTGCCCAGACCCCACCCGTTTATGTCCGACTGGAGAGCTCATGTTCCATACAAACCTGTATCTGAATTTCTTTGGTAACATCTAGTGGCAATATAGTGAGACGACCTGCCTGCCTGTTCCTTATATCCTGTAGTTCTTTGGCTGAGTCAGGAGAGCGACATGTCGCAATGACCTTGACATTAGGTGACGATGATAATATCATCCGGCAAAACTCCAGACCAATGCCTCTACTGGAACCTTGTATAAGAGCCCTTGATGCCATCTGAAAATGTATCAAGCATGTCGGCCTAGTACACAAGTCAAAATAAAATTACAACTAACTTTTTCTGTGGCTTTTCTGGATACATCGAGGGATATTAAATATCAAGATTAGACACCGCAGAACTCGACAACGTGTTATTCTGCGACGCAGAACGAACGCATGCAAAATTTAAAAAATATATATAAAATACTGCAGATATCGAATAGATCAGAGTCCCAAAAATTAAGTGACTAGATTGATGTAAACGATCGGCTCGAAATAAGTGAAATAATCTTGAAAAAGCGTAAAATCAAAATCAAAAAGAAAAAAAAAACGAACCATCAGTCTCAATGGCCTATGGGTCGTGAAGAGAGGAAATATCTTCGAACCTGTGTGCTCCGATATCACTCATATCGGCCTGCATACACACTCAGTCAGACTACAGATGTGCAAGCTAATCTGGGTCTTCTCCGATGGCACCTGTCACTAGACGCGGCTCAAGAAACATATAATTACAGGTAGTCCTCAACAAACTTAAGCTTCAGACAGATGACATGCGGAACAGAAACTGGCATTGAAGATATCTAAGACTTCCGAGAGAGAATCCTCGCCAACGCCAACATTATTTCTTGCACGCAAGATTAAATCCTGCACTTAACATTGATACAAAATTTCTTTAATACCGCAATCAGGCATTCTAGTTGGGAAAACAACGAAAACTGCAGGTTAAGGGGAATGGATACACCTTCAGGGGAGGCAACTCTTGCAAAAGTAGTCTCCCATGTCAATAGGGGTCAACTCTTAAGGGAAAGAATTTGCTCCTGAGGAGCAAATTCTTTCCTTTAAGAGTAGACCCCTTTTTCAGCGAGACTGAGCCTACAGTAAAGTGAACAGGAAGTCCCGAAAGTTTTCTCCCTTTGAAAAATGGCGGAAAAATCTGTCAGGTATTCCCATTCCCCTTAAAATCTTTGCAATATTTATTTAAACAGATTTTCAGAAATTTCAGCTAAATTATTACCTTCTCGGCTTTTCCTGGTTTGAATGGCCAGTTGGAATAACTGCGCAATGCTACTGCAGTTGCGTCTCAACCTCGAAAATATTTTTTAAAGCTAAAATAAACTATTTATTTACAGATTTTCATACAGAAAGTAAAGCGCTGAGAAACTTTTATTCGAGCGGCAGTGTTGTTTCAAATATGAAAAGACAATCATATCTTGAGCTCTCCTCCGAGGTTATTACATTGATAAGCTCCCTTATCACGTTCGCTTTAATATACAATGTACTCTTGTGAGGCTCTCGGTC
This sequence comes from Lucinisca nassula, assembly GCA_963580285.1. NCBI lineage: Eukaryota > Metazoa > Mollusca > Bivalvia > Lucinida > Lucinidae > Lucinisca > Lucinisca nassula. Next base: position 6,527,789 of record OY757010.1, read on the forward strand.
CCCGCTCATCGGGGCTTGAAGAATTAGATGGGCTGCATGATGCTTCCATGCAGAGCTGAAACCGACCCGCACACGAGTACTGGTCAACCGCTTAGAGAATCTAAGCCTGCCCAGGCAAGAGGTGCGAGTTGATCAGCCCATGCTTATAAACCCTATTGGTTTCATTGGGAGGCAGGGCTTGAGATGTCATTTCATCTCAGTGTCGGGTAAAAGTCGCACAAAATTGGAAGCAACGTCTCCAAAATGACCTTTACAATGTTGACGGGGACTTTAAACTTCAAATCAAACAAACAAACTCTTGTGAGGCTTTGGCTCTAAAGAAAGCTACGAATTACAGGTAAATATAAACACTGGCAGTACAGGTGGGCGCTGGTCTCTGTGGCTGGGACAATGGTTCTCAACCCTTTTTGTACCAAATGGAATCTTCCTCCCTATAAAAAGCAGGGATGTCAGGTTGTGTTTTCTTCAAATTTTATTTGGAAATTGGCTGCGCTTTATGAAAAAAATGTAGGCGTCTGATCGGGGCCTGCACTGTTTGACAGGTTACCTGTTTTGGGGTGGGATTTCCAGTACAAAATGAATTAACGGGGACTTCGATCGTTTTGCTTAGGTATACGGACCACCGTTTTCTATGGCGTCCGTTCTGGGTCTATACTGTTTATCTTAAGAGTTCATTCTGATCCATTCTACAGGTAACCCACTTTACACAAAGCGCTCATAAATAAGGATTACAAATCCGTGAGTCACGCGGTGATCAGCAACGTAAAGCTACTGTGGTTAGTAACTTTGGATCGACTGACAAACAGTCGGTCTAAAAATAGAAGTCGAAATTCATCAACTCTGGTGATCTGCTCACCCCGGTCAAGAAACGCAAATACAGATGGTATGGTAACATCTCACGCCTCCCCCCGCCCCCACCGCCCCCCCCCCCCGCCCCCCCCCCCCTTGAATTGAAAAGACCATTCTGATATTGAACGGCTGAACAAGAAAAAGAGGCAGGCAACAGACAAGATAAAACCACATAAACCACAGAACCGGCTTTGTTTTGCTTGCATATAAGAAGTGGCACGTAGAAGACAAAGTAAGACCACATCAAAGGCAGAACCGGGCAACATTTCGCTTGCCCACAAACAACAATAAACCTCCAGTAAATAAGATAAGAAACCACATCAACGGCAGAACCGGGTTAAGTTTTGCTTTTTGCTTGCTCACAGGCAAGAAGAAGGGGCATGCAGGAAACAAAATCAGAAGACAACATCAAATGCAGAACCGGGCAAAGTTTTGCTTGCTCACAAACAAGAAGACGGGGCATGCAGCAGACAGGATAAGAAGACGAAATCAAGGACAGAACCGGGAAAAGTTTTGCTTGCTCACAAACAAGGAGAAGGGGCATGCAGCAGACGATAAGAAGACCAGGTCAAAGGCAGAACAGGGCTTAGTTTTGCTTGCTCACAACCGAGAAGAGGAGGCATGCCGCAGACGATAAGAAGACCACATCAAAGGCAGAACAGGTCTAAGTTTTGCTTGCTCACAAACAAGAAGAGGCATGCAGCAGACACGATAAGAAGACCACATCAAAGGCAGAACATTACTTAGTTTTTGCTTGTTTACAACCGAGAAGAAAGGGCATGCGGCAGACGCGATAAGAAGACCACGTCAAAGGCAGACCAGGGCTTAGCTTTGCTTGCTCACAACCGAGAAGAAGAGGCATGTGGCAGACGATAAGAAGACCACATCAAAGGCAGAACAGGGCTTATTTTGCTTGCTCACAAACAAGAAGAAGGGGCATGCAGCAGACAGGATAAGAAGACCACATCAAAGGCAGAACAGGGCTTAGTTTTGCTTGTTTACAAACAAGGAGAAGGGGCATGCAGCAGACACGATAGGAAGACTAAATCAAGGGCAGAACCGGGCAAAGTTTTGCTTGCTCACAAACAAGAAGAAGGGGCATGCAGCAGACAGGATAAGAAAACCATATCAAAGGCATAATATGGCTTAGTTTTGCTTGCTTACAGCCGAGAAGAAAGCGCATGCGGCAGACGCGATAAGAAGACCACATCAAAGGCAAACCAGGGCTTAGTTTTGCTTGCTCACAACCAAGAAGAAGGGGCATACGGCAGACGCGATAAGAAGACCACATCAAAGGCAGAACAGGGCTTAGTTTTGCTTGCTCACAAACAGAAGGGCATACAGCAAACACTAATAAACAATAATAAGGGGCATGCACCAGGCACAATAAGAAGACCATATCACGGGCAGTACAGGGCTTAGTTTTGCTTGCTCACAAACAATAAGGGGCATGCAGCAGACGATAAGAAGACCAGAACAGGACTTAGTTTTGCTTGCTCGCAAACAAGCAGAAGGGGCATGCAGCAGACGCGATAAGAATACCACATCAAAGGCAGAACGGGGCTTAGGTTTTGCTTGCTCAGGAACGGGAAGAAGGGGCACGCAACAGACACGATACGAAGACCCCATCAAAAGCAGAACCGGGATTAGTTTACGAGGACTGTTCAAATATGAATGCAACTAAGCACATAAAAATGATTCCGTGATAGATTTTGCTGAAAAAATTTATTTTGTCCCCTCAAAGTACTCCCCTTTAACAGATATACAAACTTTCAGTCTTCTGATCCAATCATTGAATGCATTTTGGTAGTGTTTTCGAGGTATACTATGAAGGCACTGGAATATTGCAGAACCGAGGTGTTTGCGCTGTACAAATTTTCGACCAGAAAGGTATTTTTTCAGCCGAGGGAACAAAAAAAAGTCACACGGGGCAAGGTCAGGGGAACACGGGGGTGAGGGAGTTCAACAACCTTTTCCTGCTTCAGATAGTCTTGCACAATGAACGCCTTGTGCGATGACGCATTGTCATGTAGCAAGTTGACATTGGCCAAACCAGTTGCGGCTCTTCGTTCTTTGAAATATTTCTTCGATTTTCGAAGAACTTTATTCTTGTAAAACTTCGCATTTACAGATTTGCCTTTAGGCACAGCAACCTGAATTGCAGGGCCCTGATTTGAAAAGAATATGGCATACATTTCCTTCTTGACGCTCATGGTCCGCTTTGCAATGCATGGTCTTTGGCAATACTTTGTTCCCCATATTTTGTTCTGAATCTTTCGTTTTGGCTCTAAAAAGTGAACCCATGTCTTGTCACCTGTGCCGACATTAGCGAACGAAAGACCGTGCATTGTAATTTGGAAACTTTTTAAGAAACTTCTTGGCGCACTGAACGCGTGTCTTTTTCGTTCATCTGTCAACAGATGGGGAATCCATCTAGCACAGATCTTTCTCATTTTCAAATCCCGTTTCAGAATTGTATGAGCTGCTCCTAATGAGATGCCAACCATACTAGCTATTTGCCTAGTGGTGTATCGTGCATCGGTAGGAACTATTTCTTTCACTCTAGCAACCATCTTGGCAGATGTTGCTCTTTTCGGCCGACGATCATGTGGTGCATGTTCTGTTGAGCCTAGCCCACAGCTGAATTTTTTAAACCAACGAAAAACTGTCGGAAAAGACATTTCATTATGCCCATAAACCGAACATATTTCATCAAAAATGTCTTTGCACCGTATACCAAGAATACAACGATTCTTAATATAGGACCGTATTTCAACGGCGTACTCTGACCTTCTTCCAACCATGTTTTGTATTAGTATACAAGAGTAGACAGTGTTTATCGAACGATATACGTGACTAAAGTGGACGGATTTTAACAGGTTTGGTATCAATGTATAGATAAAATGTTTTTCTACTCTGTGATATTTATTTCCAGGTGATTTTCGCATTAGTGCATGAGAAAACGTTCTACTTGCATTCATATTTGAACAGTCCTCGTAACAAGAAGAATTGGCATGAAGCAGACACAATAGGAAACCCACACCAAAGGCAGAACGGGACTTAGTTATGCTTGCCCACAGACTAGAAGAAGGTGCATGCAGCAGACACGTAATGATGACCACATCAATAGTCAATAGCAGAACCGTGCTTAGATTGGCTTCCTCTTAAAAAAGAAGCAAAAGCAAGCAGATGACAAGATAAGACCGCATCAAAGGCAGGACTGGGCTAAGGTTTGTTTTCTCACAAACAAGAAACACGCAGGAGACACGTTAATTCAAAATCAAAGGCAGAAGATCTAGGTTTAGATTTGTTTGCTCACAAACAAGAAGAAAAACACGGGAGGCAGGATAAGACCAAATCAAAGGCAGAACCGGGCTTAGTTTAGCTTCACAAACAGAATGAAGAAACGCGCAGCAAACAAGATAAGATCACATCAAAGGCAGAACCGGGCTTAGTTTCTTGCCTACAACAAGCAGAAGAGGCACCCAGGAGACAAGATTACTCTACATCAAAGTAGAAGTAAAAAAAGATCAGGAAACGATACAATTAACTTACTCCACCCACCAAAGACACCAAAGGGAACGAAACACAAACATGAAGAGACCAGACCATAATGGAAACCTAAACAAAGGATGGCCATAAAGACAGTTACTTTCCCACAAAATGGCCAAATGGCCATCCAAAATAAAAAGACACAAGTGATACACACAGTAAGTAGTAACAAACAACAACATAAATAAACCGCCACAGAAGAACCGCATTGGAACGGTCAGTGGAAAGAAAGGCAGATTCGGGTTTACTTTGGCTTGTCCACAAACAAAAGGGCGAGACACGCAGAAGACAAGTCATGACTGCATCAAAGTTTTGCTTGCTCACCAACAAGAAGAAGTGGCAAGCAGGAGACAAGATCAGACAAAATCAAATGCAGGACCGGGTTAAATTTGCTTGCCCATTTACAAAAAGAAGGGACATACAGCAAGCATGATAAAACCACATTAATTTTAAGCGAGACCGAGCTTTGTTTTTTTTACTTACAAAAAAGAGGACGAGAAGCGTAGGAGACAAGGTGTGACTACATCAAAGGCAGGACTGGGTTTAGTTTTGCTTGTTCACAAACAAGAAGAGGGGGTACACAGGAGACGCAGTAAGAAGGCACCAAAGAGAGGGCCGAGCTTAGTTTTGCTTGCCCACAAAGAAGAAGAAAAGGTATCCAGGAGACACGATAAGACCACATTAAAAGCAGAAATCGTTAACGCGGTAAGAAGAAATCAAAGAGAGAACCGAGCTTAGTTTTTCTTGCTCACAAACAAGAAGAAGAGGCCCGCAGGAGACAAGATATGACTGTGAAAGGCAGTGTCGAGCTTAGGTTTGCGTTGAAGAGGTACGCAGGAGACACCACAGTACAATATCAAAGGCATCAACGCCTTTATTTATTGATGGATTTGAATATGACTTCACACAAATGTTGGGTATGATGATATCTCGACCGAGTTTGACTTTCAGGGTCCTGGGCTCATGGACAAAGTCACTGTGGCTGGTTTTAGAAAACGTATGTCATCGCTCTAGCGCCTTCATTTACGTATTTTAATAGAACTTCACATAAAAGCTGGGTATGATGATATCTTGAGCAAGTTCGGATTTCGGGGTCCGGGACTCAAGGTCAAGGTCACTGTGGCCATTTTTAGAAAAACGTCATCGCTCTAGCGCCTTTATTAATTGATGGATATAAATATAACTTCACAGATATGTTGGGTATGATGATATCTCGAGCGAGTTTGACTTTCAGGATCCTGGGCTAAAGGTCAAGGCCACTGTGGCTAGTTTGAGAAAACGTTTGTCATCGCTCTAGTGCCTTCATTTATTGACGGATTTTAATATAACTTCACATAAATGTCGGGTATGATGATATATTGCGCAAGTTCGACTTTCGGGGACTGGGGCTGAAGGTCAAGGTCACTGTGTCTATTTTTATAAAAAGTTTGTCATTGCTCTAGCGCCTAGATTTATTGGTGCATTTTATTATAACTTCAGACAAATGTTTACTATGATGATATCTCGAGTGAGTTTGACTTCCAGAGTCCTGGGCTTAAGGTCATCGTCACTATTTTTTTTTTTAGAAAAAAATTATCATCACTCTAATGGCTTCATTTATTGATGGGTTTTAATAACCCTTCACACAAATCTCGACTTTCAGGATCTGGAGCTCAAGGTCAAGGTCACTGTGGCTATTTTTTAGAAAAGCATTATCATCGCTATAGCGCCTACATTTATTGATGGATTTTAACTAAATTTCACACAAGTGTTTGGTATGATAATATCTCGAGCGAGTTTGACTTTAAGCGTCCTGGGCTCAAGGTCAAGGTCACTAGAAGCCATTCTTTGGGGGATTTCACCCATATCAAGAGACTGTTGGAAGAGATGTGCAAAAGCTGGACCTGGTTCATTTTCTCTAGCTCTTTTAGGACTCTAGGAAGGAGCTCATCATGCCCTAAACCTTTCGACGGGTTCAAGACTTTAAGTAACCTAATAGGCCTTCGATGACATAATTAAACTATCCATGAAAGTGGCCGATCTTCGAGTCAGTGGAACCTCCTTGAACTCAGTTTCATTCATTACGAAAACACGCCTATACAAATACATTTTAACCTTTATCGCCGAAACAAATGAAAATTTCAAGATGAAAATTTGTGATAATTTTCTTATTTCTGCTCAAAATATAGATTGTGGGTACTCGTTAGAACCGCCTCGTCGGTTGTAAGGAGTATCCACGATCTATATTTTAGAGCAGAAAAAGAAAAATAAGGTTTACCCTTGTAAACCCCAGTTTTATTATATCAAAATTATATAGCCGTGTTTTCGTGAAGGAACGCAACTTTACATTGACAAACTAGTTCCTCTGCCCTTTCAGAGACTGATTCAGCAACTTCATTCCCTCATCTTTTATTTAGGGGCGGGATACCTTGCCTGTGTTTTTTTCTGGCTACTGATATGCCTAGGGGTCTCTGGGATTTGCCTTTACATCACCTACCAAGTTATTTTAATTTTCAAAGTTTGCCCGGAGTTTACCCCGGGGGTTAACCACACCCCATATTTTTTGTTGTTGTTGTTGTAGTTGTTGTTTTTAGCATGCATCTTATTCCTCCTGCGAATGTTTATTCTTACCTCTGGAGTCTGGTGTTATCCGGGGAATCGAAGGTACGGATCTGGTTTTTGACGGGATATGATTTCTGGCCGAAGTTTGAATGAATGAAGATCTCCTGGACGAGTGTCCATTAGAATAGTTCTCCTTTACAAATCTTAGCGCATCTTTCTTTCGCCTGTTTTACTGAAGGCGACATCAAATATAGCTTCATTATGCTTCATGCGCTTAAACGTGCTCGTGCAATTTGTCCCGCACTGCACGTTTGAGTGGCGTACAAGGTTGATAAAATCCGGACTATTTATCCGGTCCTATGTAGGTATGTCTGAAAACAGGAAAACATATTTATTATTTATTTCTGCTTTAAATCTGGCCTTAAATCTTACCTTGTAGACGAATTTGCGAAGTCCAATATTGACAACCTGGAGTGTATGTAATATACACCTGCGGTAATGGTCAAATGTGACCGACGCAGTATCAGAAGATAGATAGATAGATAGACAAAGCTGTTGAGACAGACAAATTTTACAAGAAACGTTGATTTCAATGTCTAGTTCTTTACGTAATAATACTTCGGCAATTTCCGGAAAGCCTCAAATTATACTCGACGGCATCATAAATGAGCTGCGATCGGCAAACTAACTCTAAGAACTAGCTCCCTCAGAACAAGGCCCATAACATTATCACAGTTAATTATACTTAATCTGATATTAAATCGATAATATATGCGCAGTACTTTACGATAGTTCTGAGCTTTTTATGTAACATACTTCAGGTTCTAAAATAGAACTGGAAGCCCTGACCGTCCTGTCATATATTGGACAGATAAAGTATCGATTTCAGCGTATAACAGCGAAATTCTTTTAAACATTGGTTAATTTCTAATACATAATGATCGGAAAGCACTGATATGCTGTCAGGAGTGAAATTTCGCCAAACCCCAAGCGGCTTCCCCACCCCTTTCTCCCCATTTTCTGTTCTTAATGATATATTGTATGTACTTGTGAGCCTCTCTCTTTCTTTCTCTCTCTCTCTCTCTCTCTCTCTCTCTCTCTCTCTCTCTCTCTCTCTCTCTCTCTCTCTCTCTCTCTCTCTCTCTCTGAGCATGCTGTGCATGTAGTCCCACATGTGGCTCATTTGGGAAAGTTTCGGTGTCTGGCAATGAATGCAATAACATTCGCCGACCTTCGGATCAGGACAGTAACTGGAAGTCTCCTTTCCAAGGAAATTCTTCTTCCATTCAAGTTAAAAACCTGTACCCCAGTTATTATCATATGATTGCTGTGTACGCCAGCACTTTTCGAGTGTATGTTGTTTTTTATTTGATTTTTATCCTCCCCGTCAACAAAATTTAGGTCATTTTGGAGGCGTTGCTTCCAGTTTTGTGGGACTTTTACCCGACACTGAGATGAAATGGCATATCCCTGCCGCCAAATGAAACCGCATGGTTTATATGCATGGGCGGTCCGACCAGCACCACTTTTCCTGTGCAGGCTTAGACCTAAGCGGTTTACCAGTACTCGTGTGCGGTCGGTGTCAGCTCTGTGTGGAAGCATCAGACAGCCTAGTTCTCTAAGCCTCGATAGGCGGGAGCGACATCGAGTGTATTTAAATCTTAAGTACATCATCTGTGGTGTGATAACTCCGTGTCGGCAGACACACAACACAGGGCATCGATATAGGACTGGTACCTACGATATTGTGAGTTATTTACTCCTGATACCCTTGTTTGGGTTGTTCAAAGCTGTTGCAGGGGTCAAGTATCAATTTTTATTAATAGACACGGTACCAGAGTGTATCTTATAGAAGAATGTTAAAGAGGACTGCTCAAGACGGGCCTCTATGGAGGCCATTCTAGCTCGTTAAGCATGTCACTGACGGTACTTCTATTTCGCCATCGTCAGTAGGTCTATCGAGCAGCTGTCAGCTGCACTTTCTCCGCCTGCTGAATCTGAGTTTTACAAAGGGATGCCATATGAGTGATGCATATTCAAATTGCGGGCGAACCAATGTTTTGTATGCAACATCCTGCTTAGGTGCAAAAGCCAAATTACGTCTGCGAAATCCTAAAGTCCTAGTTGTTTTCGATGTTAACTCTGAAATATGTTGACTCCAATGAAAGTTGTCAGTGATGGTGATGCCAAGATATTTGACGGATTCCGCGGATTGAACCTGCTCCAGAAAAGAAAAGAACCGGTCCAAGGATCGAAAATTGGGGGGGGGGGGGGGGGGACACCAGATAAAACATGGACTGGATCAGACAGAATCAGAATCAGAATTGTTACTGGTGACACGTCGAATGACATTCATACACCAGGACCTGTGACTCTTGGCCATCAAGTGCAACTTGTTGTGAGCGCCCAGAGAATCATAGGCTAATCCACCTTTGTGTGGATCCTCTTATCCTTGAAGAAATAGATGGGCTGCATTATGCTTCCACGCAGAGCTGAAACCGAATGCACACAAGTACTGGTAAACCGCTTAGGGGATCTAAGCCTGCCCAGGCAAAGCAGTGCGAGTCGGACACTATTGGTTTCATTGGGCGACGGGGCTTGAGATGTCATTTCATCATGCCATGTTAAAAGTCCCACAAAATTATAAGCAACCTCTCCAAAATGACCTTTATAGTGTTGATGGGACGTTAAACCTCAAATCAAACAAACAAACAGATGCATGTTAGTGACATTCTGATTATGTACCGGTCAGTCCCGCGATATATGCTCAACTAATGTTCGTAAGTTTCCGTCCATCCAATCAGCTACAGCCTCTAATCGCATGGAATATACATCCAATTGAAACGTCCGTCTTAAAAGGGACAAAGCGCCATGTTTCAAGTGGTTGTTTACATTTTCCTGTTACAAATGCACGAAATTACAAGGTTCCTGCACCTTTTTTTCCCCGCATTTAGCATGCAGAATACATTTTGTATGCTCACGCACTAGTACTTTTGTTCGCTTTCATTGCAAAACCCACCAATATGTAACGGGCCAATTGTTTCATTTCGTCCTGACATGACTGCTATCTATGCCAAGTGGAAATGAAACTATCTAGACTAGAGCGGCTATCTAGAGGATCTATCCGGCCTTCATAGCCTAGTCGGATGAGCGTCTGATTGGTGATCAGGAGGACGCGGGTTCGATTCCTGCTGTGGTCGGGAACATTCTATCATGGAGATTGATCAGGAAACCTTTTCTAAGGTCATTCCCTTCCCGGCTTCCGCTGATTCAAGAAGGGCAGTTGTCATTTCTGGCGCAAGAGTGTGCACTGTACTGGTTAAACGCTTGTGTGTAAGCCTGCACAGGCGCTTGGCCCATTGATTTGTTGTTTTTATTTTTTTTGGGGGGAAAGTATAAAACCCGGGAGTAAAATCCGCGAGTAAATTTTGACAAGCGAATAAAGGTAATAAACATTCACATATCTGCATGAAATTTTAATCAAAAGTGGAATATAGTCCTTTCTTTAAAATGCTAGTGTTAACATTATTATCATGTACTTTTCAAGATATGAACCGAAATATACGACCATGTCGCAAAATTTTCGCCCGGGAGTAACTTTTGCGGTATTAGCGATGTCAAGCATTTTGCAAAATATGTTCAGTCTGGGGTTTCTACAAGAATTACTTTATGTGACAGTGTTATCAATTAAAATCATATCAGAGATTAGAAAAATGCAAAGTTAAAGTTATTTCATCGCTCCGCCTAGTAAATAATTGACCCGGGAGTAATTTCTGGGTTGAAATTGGCGTAAATTTGCCTTATTATCGGCCTTATTGCTTCTATCACATACATTGTATTTCTTAAACGTTTGTCAGAAGAAAAGCTGAGATTCAGCATGGAGTACATGAATTTATTTACTTGTCATATCGGGACTCGACACACATCCAAACCCCCAACTCACGAACATTTATATTTTGCGCTATTTGTTTTATGGCCGTATTATGTAGAAACGATGACATAGTTACCTCCGCAGTCTGATCAGTGCCTTTGCTATTAGCTGTCAGTGTAGTAAGACTACGTTTGATTAATACAATGTATGTGACATAGGCAATTACGCCAATAAACGCCGATTCCAACCCAGAAATTACTCCCGGGTCAATTACTTACTTCATGGAGCGATGAAATAACTTTATTTTTATATTTTTCTAACTTTTGATATGTTTTTAATTGATTATACATACACTTATTCTTGTAGCAATCCCAGACTGAACATATTTTGCAAAATACTTGACATCGTCAATACCGCAAAAAGCTACTCCCGGGCGAAATTTTTGCGACATGGTCATATATTTCGATTCATATCTTGAAAAGTACTCAATTAAAAACATAAAAGTTATATGCATTTTAAAGAGGAGTCTATATTCTACTTTTGATCCAAATTTCATCCAGATATGTTAATGTTTAATACCTTTATTCGATTGCCAAAATTTACTCCCGGATTTTACTCCAGGCTCCCTGCTGTTACCCCCGGGTTTTATACTTTCCCTTTTTTTTTGGCTAAATTCTAAATTTAGCGCACCACCCAACTGAGGTAATGGCCAAGTATGACCGACTCAGTATATGAAGATAGATAGATAGGAAAAACATATGGAATGTGTTGAAAGTCAAAATATGAGTAAAAAAATTTTTTTTTCATACTGGTATAGAAAGCTAGACAAGTTTCACAACCAACCAGCACCATTTTCTCGGTACACATAAAATGACAATTGGCACAGTCACATTTTTTGACACAGAAAGGTATATTTTGTATGAAATTCAACCTAAGGCATACAGAATTTCAACAAAATAATGCAGAACATCTGGATCAAGCCCCATTGTGTTCTACAGGTCAAATTACCCCGGATAGACTTTAGTAGGACAAATAACTGTCACACCAACTGCATGGTTTTTCACTAGGCTGTCTAATCGGTTCTGTAAAGATAATCGATTATCAGTCCTGTCATTGCGTATGAATGGTGTATGAATGTCATTTGACATGCCACCAGTAACAATTCTGAATCGATTAGTAAACGCTAAGGTTTTTGTCATAATTTTACCTGTCTGGCTTTCTGTCTGAGCATGACTCTTACCACATGTTTCACTTTACCATTATATGAATATTTGAACAGACAGGCCTGGGCAAACAGTGTTTGCCACTCATCCAGCTATTTTAGGCATACTTTGAGTAATAAATTGTACCTATCAAGTAATCGATTAAAAGCAAATCAGAAATGACAATCATTTTTGTGGAATTTATCGATCGATTATATGATTAATCGTGTCAGCCTTATTTTTGGGTAGGTGTAATCCTTGGACTAAATCAGTTGGATTATTGGATATTGGAAAAATCCAACTGAATCCAAGTTGGAAAAATAGGGGTGTATTCCTTGGACTGTTCACCTGTTGGACTATATTTTGAAGATAAATTTAATTAATTTTATCATGTAAATATGAATCAAGTTTTTCAATTTTGGAAATTAATAATTTTCAAAATTACTCTGTTTTCAGATAAAATGCATAATTACTGAAAAGTCTCTTTTTTTCAGTTTTTTGTTTGTTTGTTTTGCTTTTGTTTTGAAACTGATAGCCATAGCCTGAAAGCTTATTGTAAATGAATGTTGTAAATGCACCCAAAATGAGAGACAAAAAAGGAATGATTGGAATGTTAAAGGACTTTATAGTAAAGAAATATGAAAATACACATCCCTAAAATGAGAGGAAGGAGAATAATGACTGAATCATACAAAATTTAAACCACAACAATGCTTGATTGCTTAACTCAATTGATTTAAGCCAGATATCAACCCGGGATATCAGTTTCTACTTATCAATTGATAACATTTGCATCAAAGGGATCTTTTTCAGGCAAATTTCATTTAATCAAGGACCACTCAAAAAGATGATACTGAATTAAACCAGTGAAATCAAATTTGAATAAAGGTGGGCTATTCCTTGGACTATTTACCTGTTGGACAATAAATATATTTTGGGGGTAAAAATCATAAAAAATGTGACAGCATTAAATGCATGAACATCACGGTAACACACCCATGCAAAATAGGGCAATTTTTCATGGCTCTAAAAATGGCATTTTTCCTATGAAAAATTGCGATATTTTCCTTATTTCTGCTCTGAACTTAGATTGTGGGTATTCGTCAGAACCACCTTATTGAGGCGTTTCTAATGAGTATCCACAATCTATATTTTGAAGCAGAAATAAGAAATAATGTATACCTTTGTAAACCCCACTTTTCTCTATATAAAGTGGGGTTTACCAGAGTATTGATTTCATGGACTTGTTAACATAATTACAAATAGTTAAGACCTGATCAGACTGCTCTGATCTAGGTCTGCACTATTTTCCCATCTGTCCAAGTCTTTTTGAATGCTTTATTAGCTGGTAAATTCAACTTGTTCATTTTTTAGGATAATTACAGCACATGCTCAAGGTGTCCCAATTTTTAGGATTATTTCGGTAACTGAATTCAGATGCCATATAAATGACAGTTTAGGCTTAGCCTATAGAATTTTTTATTTTCTGGTTCTCACGTCAGCCTCCCTGAACTTTTCAAAAATAAAAATGAAAGTGACTGAAGGAAATTTTTGTTTTATTATTTCCTCCAACTGCTCAATTTTTGGGGAAGGTATAATTTTGAGGACTTTTACTGGAGGACCAGAGGACTGAGGACCAAGTCTTCTAGAGGACCAGGGGTATAATTTGAGGACCAAATACAGGAGGACCAGTGCTTTAACCAGCCATATAATGCCTATGATAATTGAAGATAATTACTGTTTATTGAAAATGACACCTACTGCTATGGTACATCACCTCATGGGCATATATTCAGAAAAAAGGGAAAAAATAAAATAAATGAAAGGAAAAAAACATGTTATTATGCTCAGGAAATTTTTCACCATATAATTTTATGAAATATATTTTTGGCATCTTGTTTCTCTGATAAAAAATATTCAGTTGAAATTAGAATTTCCCTACTTTCTATATACTTGATATAATCTATCTGTTTTTTTTTTTAATTCACCAACTGCATGATGAACAGTGAAGATCATGATCAGATGGCATCTTGTTACTCTTTTAAAAATGTTCTCTTAAAATTAGAATTCCTCTACTTTCCATATACTTGTACTTATTATAAGCTATCAGTTAAACTAGCACAGTGGGAGGCCGATTGGCAGATGAAGTTCAATGTGGCCAAATGTCATTCAATGAGGGTGTCGCGACACCCTCCTGACAAACAAATTAAGTTTGACTATAAACTACACCAGCAAATCTTGGAGCAGGTTCAATCCGCCAAATATCTTGGTATCACCATCACTGATGATCTCGATTGGGGTCAACACGTTTCAGAAATTACATCAAAAGCAACTAGGACTTTAGGATTTCTTAGACGAAACTTGGCTTTTGCACCTAGGCAGACAAAGGATGTTGCATATAAAACATTGGTTCGCCCTCAGCTAGAATATGCATCACCCATTTGGCATCCCTATGTTAAAACTCAGATTCAGCAGGTGGAGAAGGTGCAGAGGACAGCTGCTCGATGGACCTGCCGACGATGGCGCAATAGAAGCAGCGTCGGTGACATGCTTAACGAGCTAGAATGGTCGTCCCTAGAGGCCCGTCGTGAGCAGTCCTCTTTAACCTTCTTCTATAAGATACATTCAGGTACAGTGGCCGTTAATAAAGATAAATACTTGACCCCTGTGACAGTTTCAACTCGAACAAGGTCATCAAAAGTAAACAACTCACAGTATCACAGGTACCAGTCCTACAGTGATGCCCTGAAAAATTCCTTCTTCCCTAGGACTGTTCCCCAGTGGAATAGTCTTCCCTCTTCTGTGGTGAATGCTAAGACTGCAGAGGAGTTCAAAGCCCATACAGTGTAAGATTGAGACTCAGAGGTATGCGTTTTAGTATACCTCTGTTATTCAGATTGTAAATAGTTTTAAGGACTCATCCAGTGACTTCTCTTTTTTTTTTTTTTTTTTTTTTCTTCAGCTAAATTCTAAATTTAGCTACGCACCCAACTGAGGTAATGGCCAAATATGACCGACTCAGTATAAGAAGATAGATAGATAGATAGATAAATTCACAAACTGCATGATGAACAGTGAAGATCATGATCAGATGGCATCTTGTTACTCTTTTAAAAATGTTCACTTAAAATTAGAATTCCTCTACTTTCCATATACTTGTACTTATTATAAGCTATCAGTTAAATTCACAAACTGCATGATGAACAGTGAAGATCATGATCAGAGTGCACCTTGTTACTCTTTTAAAAATGTTCACTTAAATTAGAATTTCTCTATGTTCCATATACATGTATTTAATATAAGCTATCTTTTAAATTCACAAACTGCATGATGAACAGTGAAGATCCTGATCAGATGGCATCTTCTTACTCTTACTTGAAATAAGAATTTCTCTACTTTCATTATACTTAATATAAGCTATCTGTTAAATTCACAAACTGCAAGATGAACAGTGAAGATCCTGATCAGATGGCTTATCTGGAGCTAAACTGTTGATATGCTCAGAAATTTTTCACCTTAGAATAATATGAAATATCATAAAGATAACATTTCCGTATGACATAGAGCATTCTTACATGTTACCATAATAATCTACCTGTAAAATTCACAAACTGCAAGATGAACAGTGAAGATCCTGATCAGATGGCTTATCTGGAGCTACACTGTTTTATGCTCAGAAATTTTTCACCATAGAAATAAATCGGAAATAAATTTTTGGCATGTTGTTACTCTTATTAAAATTGTTTAGCTGAAATTAGAATTTCTCTATTTTCTACGTACTTATTGATATATTATTTTGTTTGTTTGATTTGAGGTTTAATGTCCCCGTCAACACTGTCAAGGTAATTTTGGAGATGTTGCTTCCAATTTTGTGGGACTTCTACCCAACATTGAGATGAAATGACTTCTCATTTATCAAGGATAACCCTTTTATAGAACATATTTAACTTCACTACAGCTGGTGTGTGGGAATGTGTGGCGG
Source organism: Lucinisca nassula (assembly GCA_963580285.1). Classification (NCBI taxonomy): domain Eukaryota; kingdom Metazoa; phylum Mollusca; class Bivalvia; order Lucinida; family Lucinidae; genus Lucinisca; species Lucinisca nassula. The sequence continues at coordinate 6,543,786 of OY757010.1, forward strand.
CGGTAAAACGTCTCCCTGCCCTACATCATAGTGTAGATTATATTTTCTTGTCCTTTGGGATCATTGATTTCATTGTGGAATTTTGAAAATATCTGAGGGTCACTGATGAGGCCTAATTGGCCGAAACTAGCTAGTCTGGCCCAGAAAACATATACACTCCAGATTTTCCAGTTCTGTGGTGTATTCCTTGCTTCCAGAGGATAACCCTTTTATAGAACATATTTAACTTCACTACAGCTGGTGTGTGGGAATGTGTGGCGGCGGTAAAACGTCTCCCTGCCCTACATCATAGTGTAGATTATATTTTCTTGTCCTTTGGGATCATTGATTTCATTGTGGAATTTTGAAAATATCTGAGGGTCACTGATGAGGCCTAATTGGCCGAAACTAGCTAGTCTGGCCCAGAAAACATAAACACTCCAGATTTTCCAGTTCTGTGGTGTATTCCTTGCTTCCAGAGGATAACCCTTTTATAGAACATATTCTCAAGCCCTGTTGCCCAATGAAACCAGTAGGGTTTATAAGCATGGACGGACCGACTCGCACCGCTTTGTCTGGGCAGGCTTAGATCCTCTAAGCAGTTTACTAGTACTCATCTGTCTGTCTACTGATACTGCGCCTGTCACATTTGACCATTACCGCAGGTGTACATTACATACACTCCAGGTTTGCAGGATGAAAGCCAACACAGTAATCATATAAATACAGTAGGGATCTTTAACTTGCACAGGAGAGACCCGAGTTCAGAACAGTAAAAATAAATATTCGAACCGCACCTTAGACGCTACCAACCAAAAAGGGCCGTAGTGATCAAAGGGCGGCCGTCTCACAGCGAAAAGGGGAACAAAGTCAACGATAGGCGCTGTGGTTGCGGCCTCGGCTTTGCACTAAGGAGTGCCTATCGGTGACAGCGATCCCTGGATCACTGTGAGAAGACCATAGCAGAACGGGGCATGGACTCACCACAAGGAAAATCCATGGCCCCGACCCAGTCTCCAGAGGGGGTGTGCCAAGCGAGAAGTTAAGACAAGGTGTAGCGTTGTGGTTGCGGCCCACTGGCTTGCACTTATGAACGCTGCACCAAAGCCCTAGCTGATCGGGAGCCACACAGCCCGAAAGAGGACCACACGAAAGCACGCCGGGACTGGGCATGGACCCACCACAAGGAAAATTCGTCGCCCAGCCCCTCCTGAGGGGGTGAGGCAAACGGGAAGTCAGAACGAGACGTAGCGCTGTGGTTGCGGTCCTTGGACTTTGCACTTAGGAGCGTTGCGTCAAAAGCCTGGCTGATCGAGAGCCACACAACCCAAAGGAAAACGGCACAACAGCACACTAGCAAACAAAGCCTCTCCTTCAGGAACGCATACAGAAAAGTGGGACAGAAATAAGAAACAAGACGCCTTATCACATCTTTTTCTTTCTTTTTTCGCAACTTTCGCTTTCGAATAAAGGATGTACATTATAAGGTTACCCAAACGGAATGACCTGGGGGCCCTCAAAAGGGCCTTCTGCATACCACCACGACTGAAAAACCGCATCTCACCTGGTATATCATACAGCCCTCCGTACTGCCCTTTTCGCATAACATAAAAATCACCAAAAACAGCAAATTGCGCCATGACCGTAATAAAGACAGACGGTCAAGATGGCCACATATCAATACAGACAATGGCAATTAACTAATTAACTAGTGCATGACTTAGCGCGACCTGAAGGAAGGCTTTTAACACACACAACCACCCACGCGAAACTAAACCAACATACAACCACACTAGATAGGTAGATATAGCGATAGTTGTAGGATAGGAATACAGTAGAGAGGATAGTATAGAAAAGAGAGATAAAAAACCTGGAGTTAGAAGGAGAAGAAGAAGAGTTTTCTCAAAAAGCGATTTCAAACATTTTTATTTGTGTAAATATGAAACATTAAAAACAAGATCGCATAGGAGCGCTCGACTGCGCACGTGCGCAGGCGGACGCTTGTATGCGACCTACATGATTATATAACAATTTGCACTAACCACTTTGACTAAAGAGATTGGCAAACGTTGTCTCGGGTCCCAAAACGGCTAGGCAAGAATACTTTTATTTCTACTATGATGCCTTCCTACACGTAGGATGCGATAGTGATATGCAAACATGGCGACACAAAATGACTCTCCTACGGTCCCACAGAATACGACATCCTGCGTCGAGGAGGGCATCGCCTTTTCTTAACTTCAAACGAAAAAGCATGAAAGGGGATTGACCTACTTTCCACATCCTCCGCGATAGAGGTCACCCACTATCTAAAATAAATACGAATTTGGGCCCGAGACGGCGGAAGCCAACACACCATGTTACTGTGTTATATGTTGTATGTACAGAATAAACAAAACACAAATATAATCTTCAAGCACAACCTTGCAGGTACAAAAATTGTCCTTCCCAGCAACAGTGGGCGGATGGGCTTGTCCCAAAAAGGACAACAACACAAAGGAGATCGGCTAACGTCGTCTCGGGCCTCCAAACGGCTAGGCAGGAATACACTTTCCTTCTATGGTGCCTTCCTTCACGTAGGATGCGTTAATGATATGCAAACATGGCGACTGACCCACTTATGGTCCCGCAGAGTGCGGCATCCTACGTCGATTAAGGCATCACTTTTTCTTAACTTAAAACGGCAAATGCATAAAAAGGGATTGGCCTAATATGCACATCCTCCGCGATAGACGTCACTCATTAACAAAATAAATACGAGTTCAAGCCCGAGACGGCGTAGGCCGGCACTTCATGTTATTATGTTACATATTGTATGTACAGATAAACCAAAAAAACAACAACACAAAATATAAACCACTAGCTTAATCTTGCAGGTACAAAAACTGTCCTCCCCAGCAACTGTGAGCGGGTGGGCTTGCCCTAAAACGGACAACGCCACCTTTAAGGCACAAGAAAAACAAACAAAACAGGTCCGTGGCGGGGTAAACACATCCGCCCGCATATATACTTAAAAAATAGACCACTCAACAAGATGGGGAAACAGACCAAACAATGTAAAAATGTACATACGTTACATAAATATACAAAAATCAAATAAAAAAAAAAAATAAAAAAAAAAAATACCAATATCAAAATTGACCCTTTCCTGCTCTGACACGGTTCGGCATATTGACAAGCAAAAAATTGTAACGTCGAGTAGAAGACAAAATGGACCGACTGCAGCGGACTTACGATAGACACGGACGGACGGGGCTGGAGCCGAGCGATGGTCTCCCCATTCACCGGCAACGTGGAATGGGGGTAGCACCGAACGGCTAAGGTGTAGTGCCAGAATGGATTAGTTCCCTGGGACCCCACCAGCTGACGACCCGCGACACGGGGAAACTGGAAACAACAACAACAACTTGCACAGGGGATGGTTCTCCCTGCACAGGGGGCCTCCAGTTAAGGTCCCGATCCGAAGGACGGTGCACTTTATGACATTCATCCCAGCAAATGATGCCAATAGAGCGTGTTCGGACACCAAAATTTTATCACCGCTGCCGGGGATCGAACCCGGGACCTCTAGCATCAGAGGCAAGTGCACTAACCACTGAGCTATCACGCTCCACTCGTGTGCAGGTGGGTTTCAGCTCTGCATGGAAGCATCATGCAGCCCATATATTTCTTCAAGCCCCTATGGACGGGGGGCAGACTTAATGATATATCTTTCTGTTAAATTAACAAACTGCAAGATGACTTTCTGCTACATAAATTGTGCATTATTGTTAGGACCACTTCACTGAGGGACTCTTAACATATTTCCTTAAACTTACAAACTGTCATAATAATTGGCTTATTTTTGATAAACCCACTGGTACTTCACTGAAGTGAGTTTAAATAATAAAACTTTCCATTGCATGGACATGGTACCACATTGATGCTGATTTCGACAAAAGCAGGTCCTGCTATACTAAAAGGTTCGTGGCGTGGGGGGGGGGGGGGGGGAGGTGTATGGCTTTTCAATATAATTTCACTCATTTATCGAGCTGATCGTTAATCAGAGGTGTACTAAAGTCTTTAGAGAACTTTTGTTGCAAAAATATGTTCGTATCAATTAATTTAATTACCATGATTGTTGTTAATTATAATGTTCAGCTACACTGACTTTGAAGTTCTATAGTCTGATGTTTTATCAAATGCTAAGTTTTATAAAGTTATCATACTATAATGGCCTAGCTGCCACACACTGTTGAGGAATATATCAAAAATCCCCAAACAGGTTATTAGCAAACAGTGTAGGCCCAGATCAGATGCCACGTTCTGCAGCATATGATCAGAGCCTACACTGTCTGCAAAAAGTTCAGCCGTTTTCCAAATAAATTTTGAAGAACCCCTTAATTTTGAAACGGACTCGTGCTATATATAAAGAGGAAGAATTCATTCAGTACAAAAAGGGTTAAAACATGAATATATTGAAGACAATAGCTGTCTGGTTTATTACCTTTTTACCTTCTAAGATGTAATGAACACCCGAATAAACCCCACCTATTCCGTGATTTGGGTACTCCTGAGATACACTTGTGAGAACCACCTTGGTCTAATGAGCACACACATTCTATGCTTGCAGACGAAATGAGAAGAATGTCATCAATTAAACGGAAAATGTCAGTTTTAAGTTTGTGGAAGAAACATTACAATAACACACACATGCGACATAGTGTATTTTTTACATCTCCAAAATGAGTACTTTTTGATGAAAATCTTTGATATTTTTATTATTTATACTGCAAACATAGGTTGCTGCCTCATTGAGGTGGTTCTAACTAGTACCCATGTCCTACCTCTTGGAGAAGTAATAAGAAATATAATGTATTCCCCTGTAAACCCTAGTTTTCTCTATAAGGTGTTTTTAGGGGTGTGTGTGTGTGGGGGGGGGGGGGGGGTGTTCATTTTATGAACATGTTCACCTGATGACACATTGTCACTTGGGTGACTCAGATCTTTTTCACCCAGTTTCATTTTTCCTTGATTATTACTCCTAATAAATAAATAAATAAATATCATTACGATAACACACCCATGCAACATAGTGCATGTTTCGCATCTCCAAAATGGCTACTTTTCTGAGGAAAATTCCGTGATAATTTTCTTAGTTATACTGCAAATATAGATTGTGGGTGCTTGTTAGAACCGTCTCATTGAGGTGGTTCTAACGAGTACCCACAACGTATGTCTTGGATCAGAAATAAGAAAAATAATGTCTACCCACGTAAACCCCAGATTTCTCTATATAAACTCGGGTTTAGGTGGGTGTTCATTTCACGGACTTGATCATGTGATGTATATATAAATAAACAATAAAATAAATGCATAAATAATAAAAAAACATTATTAAATAATTAAATAAATGCTTATTTATGGGTCCAGTGTGAGTACTGCAATGAAAGGTCATGTTTTTTGGTTTTTTTTCTATTTTCATATCAACTTAATAAAATTAATAATAAATTAGGCCCTAATTAACAATCAAACTAATTAGAGAAAAAAATGCTTCTGAAAGATCTGACAACACATTTCAAAAATGAAGACTTTCAATTATTTGCAAAATTTCAACCTAATCATAGGCTTACAGCCATTGGTTGTAATATGTATCTTTGCCCCACCTACAATAGGATAAGCCCCACCTACAAATAACCATTAAACTGCCAATCACAACAATTATATTATCAAGCCTTTTTCTTTACTTCTCAAAGAAAATCTTGTTGAGCATTTTTCATATATGAGTCCTATGGAAATGTTGTTCTCTGAAAACAAACAAAAGAAAAAATTTTGAATGCCATCTGCTATGAGGTAATATAGCTCTGAATGTAGTACTTGGAAGTCTTAAAAAAAAAATAATAATGCCATTACCAGTAAGTAATAAAATGACTGATTGAATAGGAATAGATAAAACCACTAGGAAAAAATAAATTGGCCAAATTGTCATACAAAAAAAAAATAAATACCGGTAAATAAAATAATAATAATAAGATAACTAAATAACTGTTTTTTGGTTGCCTGGTAGGGAAATTTCCATTACAACTGAACATACTTTTTTTAAAAGATTAACACAATGCCTAAAATATATTTCATTTATTTATATGGTGAAGAATTTCTTTATCACATGTTTTTCTTAAATTTAATTTTTTTTCCACTTATCCCGCTGAACGAGACAATCCCTACATTTGCAAACAGTTTAGCTCCAGATAAGCCATCTGATCAGGATCTTCACTGTTCATCATGCAGTCTGTGAATTTAACAGATAGATTATATCAAGCATATAGAAAGTACTTACTGTAGATAAATTCTATATTCCAGTGAACATTTTTAAAATAGTAACAAGATGCCATCTGATCAGGATCTTCACTGTTCAACATGCAGTTTGTGAATTTAACAGATAGCTTATAATAAGTACATGTATATTGAATGTAGAGAAATTGTAATTTTAAGTGAACATTTTTAAAAGAGTAACAAGATACCATCTGATCATGATCTTCACTGTTCATCATGCAGTTGGTGAATTAAAAAAAAAACAAATCAGATGGATTATATCAAGTATATAGAAAGTAGGGAAATTCTAATTTCAACTAAATATTTTTTGTCAGAGTAACAAGATGCCAAAAATGTATTTCATAAAATTCTATGGTGAAAAATTTCCTGAGCATAATAACACATTTTTAATTTTATTTAATTTTCTTTTTTTTTTTTCTGTATATATATGCCCATGTGGTGATATACCATACCATTAGGTGCCATTTTCAATAAACAGTAATTATCTTCAATTATCATAGGCATTATATGGCTAATTAAAGCACTGGTCCTCCTGTAATTGGTCCTCAAATTATACCCCTGGTCCTCTAGAGGACTTGGTCCACAGTCCTCTGGTCCTCAAGTATAAGTCCTCAAATTATACCTTCCCCAAAAATTGAGCAGTTGGAGGAAATAATAAAACTAAAATTTCCTTCAGTACCTTTCATTTTTATTTTTGAAAAGTTTAGGGAGGCTGACGTGAGAACCAGAAAATAAAAAATTCTATAGCCTAAGCCTAAACTATCATTTATATGGCATCTGAGTTCAGTTACCGTAATAATCCTAAAAATTGGGACACCTTGAGCATGTGCTGTAATTATCCAAAAAAATGAACAAGTTGAATTTACCAGCTAATAAATCGTTCAAAAGACTTGGACAGAAGGGAAAATAGTGTAGACCTTGATCAGAGCAGTCTGATCAGGTCTTAACTATTTGTCATTATGCTAACAAGTCCATGAAATCAATACTCTGGTAAACCCCACTTTATAAAGAGAAAAGTGGGGTTTACAAGGGTATACATTATTTCTTATATCTGCTTTAAAACATAGATTGTGAATACTCATTAGAAATGCCTCAATAAGGTGGTTCTATAGAATACCCACAATCTAAGTTTAGAGCAGAAATAAGGAAAATATCGCAATTTTTCATAGGAAAAATGCCATTTTAAGAGCCATGAAAAATTGCCCTATTTTGCATGGGTGTGTTACCGTAATGTTCATGCATTTAATGCTGTCACATTTTTTATGATTTTTTATGATTTTTACCCCCAAAATATATTTATTGTCCAACAGGTAAATAGTCCAAGGAATAGCCCACCTTTATTCAAATTTGATTTCACTGGTTTAATTCAGTATCATCTTTTTGAGTGGTCCTTGATTAAATGAAATTTGCCTGAAAAAGATCTCTTTGATGCAAATGTTATCAATTGATAAGTAGAAACTGATATCCCGGGTTGATATCTGGCTTAAATCAATTGAGTTAAGCAATCAAGCATTGTTGTGGTTTAAATTTTGTATGGTTCAGTCATTATTCTCCTTCCTCTCATTTTGGGGATGTGTATTTTCCTATTTCTTTACTATATTATAAAGTCCTTTAACATTCCAATCATTCCTTTTTTGTCTCTCATTTTGGGTGCATTTACAACATTCATTTACAATAAGCTTTCAGGCTATGGCTATCAGTTTCAAAACAAAAGCAAAACAAACAAACAAAAAAAAAAAAAACTGAAAAAAGAGACTTTTCAGTAATTATGCATTTTATCTGAATTTTGAAAATTATTAATTTCCAAAATTGAAAAACTTGATTCATATTATTACATGATAAAATTAATTAAATTTATCTTCAAAATATAGTCCAACAGGTGAACAGTCCAAGGAATACACCCCTATTTTTCCAACTTGGATTCAGTTGGATTTTTCCAATATCCAATAATCCAACTGATTTAGTCCAAGGATTACACCTACCCCTTATTTTTCACCATTTCCCTATGATTTCCTGTTGAAATCCGATAATGTCAGCATAAAAGCCAACACACCTATAAATATCGGGCCATAAATATCAATAAATATGCTCTCACCTAATGCAAAAGTTTTCGCCAGTTAACCAATATTACCAGCAATTTTCGCCTTTTTGTGTACGAGCAGGCATTTCTCGATGCAATTTTGTTTTCATTCTCTATCTTGAAGCTGATGTAATCCGAGCGCTGATTGGTCGAAATGGCTGGAGTTCCTTTTGCGTTAGGTTAGAGCATCTTCATTGATATTTATAAGAATGTTGGCTTTTGTGCTGACATCATCGGATATCCGCAGGAAATAGCAGGGAAACAGTGAAAAACCATTGAGTGGGTGTGTCAGTTAGTTGTCCTACTAAGGTCTATCCGGGGTAATTTGACGTTTAGATAACGATGGGGCTTGAACCAGAAGTTCTGCATTATTTTGATGAAATTCTGCATGTCTTAGGCTGAAGTTCATACAAAATATACCTTCATGTGTCAACAAACCGCGAAAATGACTCATATTTTACCTATTTCACAAGTTTTTCGGACAAATGAACGGGCCAAGCGCCTGTGAGAAAAAGTGTGGATAGGTAAACTGACCGGCTCCAAATGACCTAAAATAGTGTTGACTAGGCTGAAACAAACAAACAAATCTTATCTATCTTCATATACACACAGCCAAAGTCTACGTCGACAGGCCTCCGTGGCCTAGTGGATAAGAGCGCTGACTCTTAGTCATTAGGTCTCTCACCGCCGTAGGTTCGAGCCTCGCTCGGGCCACGTGTGAGACGCCAAGTTCTGCAACGGAAGGTCAGGTGGTTTTTCTCCGGGTACTCCGGTTTTCGCCCACCTCTGATTAACGATCGGCTCGATATGAGTGAAATAATCTTGAAAGGGCCGTAAAACCCAAACCAAAAAAAAAAAAAACCAAAGTCTACGTCACACAAGGTCAAAGGTCATTAGCCTCATTTTATCTGGTGGGCAAAAAAGTTCCTGTTCCATACTCTACTGTTGATGTAGCCAGAATTGTTTTCTGTAATTAATATTGTTAAATCGTTGTTCTATCAAAACTGTTTGCCACAAACCAATTTGGACATTAAACTACTTTTTCATATAAATTTGGATGGAAAATATATATGCTTTAATCTTATTTCCGTTTGTTAAAAAAAGGGCATAGATTATGTTTTGGTATGATGATTGGTTGTTTTATAACACCTTTAAGGCAACAAAATGTGCTATAAATGGTTCTATATCATTACTACTTCAAAAAGACAAGGATCAGTTAATTTTGTGGAGAAGAAAGGAGTTTAATACATGATAAATATTCGAAATTCTCATTGACACTATACGGCAACAGTCATGTTTTACAGACCAGATAAAAGAGATACTGTACAGGGGAGGTAATGGCCTAATATGACAGACTCAATATGAGAAGATAGATACATAGATAATTGCCCCATGCGCAGTGAAATGTTAACAAAGTCACATGTTAAAACATTGGATCCGTACTTTACTGTTTGGCCATTACCTCTGAATCTAAATCATTACTGGTGACACGTCAAATGACATTCATTGAGTGACCTTGGGTGGGTGGCTAAATTTAGAATTTAGCTAAAAAAAACAGGTCGCTGGTTGAGTCTTTAAAACTATTAACAATCTGATAAGCAGAGCTGTTTTCAGGCTTTCAGACGATTTAGTGAAATCTAACGACATATCTCGCATAATTATACTATTATTTCTGCTGAGCTCGGAAATGTGGAGGCGTATGACACGGTGATACAGACGATCGCTGAAATCACCACAGATTTCACCGAAATCACCACTGCTATCATTATGTTGTATACCAAACTATCTATATTAAGGAGTAATAATGTTTTTTATGCCCCCAACTTTAAAAAAGTTGGGGGGCATATTGCTTCTGGCTTGTCCGTCCGTTCGTACATCACGCTTTCTTGTGCATAGCATATCTTTAGAACCGTGTATGCTAGTGTTTTGAAATTTCATATATGGGTTCCTCATGAAAAAATAGTTGACCCGTATTTTTTTTCTTGTCCAAATTATCTCCCCTTCTTGAATTATTTCCCCTTTAATTAAATAACATAGAATTCTCGTTAGCAAGATATCTCAAAAAGTATTTGAGCTACAGCCTTGATATTTGGTATAGTGATTGGGACTAAGGAGGAGATTACCTGATTAAATTTTCAACCAATTCTATAAAATTTTGTTAGAGTTATGGCCCTTTGTAATTTTTTGCCACTCAATTGTGTTGCTTTCTGGTGCATAGCATATCTTTAGAACCGTGTATGCTAGTGTTTTGAAATTTCATATATGGGTTCCTCATGAAAAAATAGTTGACCCGTATTTTTTTTCTTGTCCAAATTATCTCCCCTTCTTGAATTATTTCCCCTTTAATTAAATAACATAGAATTCTCGTTAGCAAGATATCTCAAAAAGTATTTGAGCTACAGCCTTGATATTTGGTATAGTGATTGGGACTAAGGAGGAGACTACCTGATTAAATTTTCAACCAATTCGATAAAATTTTGTTAGAGTTATGGCCCTTTGTAATTTTTTGCTACTCAATTGTGTTGCTTTCTGGTGCATAGCATATCTTCAGAACCGTGTATGCTAGTGTTTTGAAATTTCATATATGAGTTCCTCATGAAAAAATAGTTGACCCGTATTTTTTTTCTTGTCCAAATTATCTCCCCTTCTTGAATTATTTCCCCTTTAATTAAAAACATAGAATTCTCGTTAGCAAGATATCTCAAAAAGTATTTAAGCTACAGCCCTGATACATGGTATAGTGATTGGGACTAAGGAGGAGACTACCTGATTAAAGTTTCAACCAATTCTATAAAATTTTGTTAAAGTTATGGCCCTTTATAATTTTTTGCCTCTCAATTGTGTTTCTTTCTGGTTCTTTTAAAATTTCAGCATTGCAGCCAAATAAAAAAAAGATATCTCAATTACTGTTAGGGACAAGCAGTGTTAGGGTCAAGCAGTGTTAGGGTCAAGCAGTTGGGGGCATTGTGTTTCATAAACACTGGCTCTAGTTTTTGTTTTTTTTTCATTTCAAAATATATATATGTATCAAAATATACTGTCAGGCTTAAGAATGCGGTCTAACATTATATTAAAAACGATTACTGAAATCACCACAAATTTTACTGAAATCACTGCTGATATCGTAATGTAGCATTCTAAAATATGTCTGATTGGGAATAACAGTGTTGTTGTGGTAGTTTTCATGTCAAATATTCCTAATTGTATTAACTCTACTAACTTTAATGTCCAGTCTAGGAATCCTGCCTAACATTCTATTTACCGAATTCACCAGAGATTTTACGGAAATCACCGCTCATATCGCAATTCTGTATATGCCTCTGTTAGGGAGAAATAATGTTGTTTTGTAGATTTTAGTAAAGTACTCGAAATATATTCATAAATATATTCAGTTATAATGTTCAGATTAAGAAGGCTGTCTAATTGTACCAAAATAACCGTTAGATTTCGGTGACTTCACTAAGTCGTCCGACCTGTTTTTAGGCGTATACCTATCCGTTTTGTGAAGATTTCCTTATTTTTCTATTTTCCTTTTCAAGTAAAATCTACACTTGAAGAGAAATCAGAAGACACCGTCACGGATACCGGGGTTAAGCTATACTAAAACGCATACCTGTGCCTCTTAAGTCCAATCTATACTGTACAGGCTTTGAACTCCTCTGCGGTCTTTGCATCTACCGCAGATGAGGGAAGACTATTCCACTGAGAAGTAGTTCTGGGAAGAAAAGAATGCTTTAGGCCGTTTAGGGCATCACTATAGGCCTGGTACCTACGGTATTGTGTGTTATTTACTTTTGATATCCTTGTTGGTTTGAAGCTGTCACAGGGGTCAGTATTTATCTTTATCAAGAGATACTTTAAAAGCTTAAAGAGGACTTCATGACAGGCTTCAAGGGACAACCCCTCCAAATTGCTAAGCATGTAACGGACGCTACTCATATTTTGCCATCGTCGATATGTCCATCAAGCTGCTGTTCTCTGTACCAGATCCCAACCTGCTGAATCTGAGTTTTAACATGAGGATGCCAAACGGGTGATGCATATGCAAGTTGACAGGGCTACAGACAAACAGTCGCCCAAGGTGCCTAAATTTTGGCCTGTTCGCCTAAGTTCTGAAAGGGGAAGGGTCGTAACTGATGTTGGTAGAACTCGTGACCCAACCCCTTTGCTTTGTTTGTATGCAATAAAATACTATTAAACTAGTTCTGAAAGAATATGCCCTTTAACTTAAAGTGAATGACCACCTTTTTTTTCTCAGATCCATTTTACAAGAACACCATTGAGGAATGATAAAATCATATTCTTCTCCTAAACTGTTTCTCTAATTAATTGTAATGGCTCATCAAAGTTTTTTATAGGGCGTCGAACATTTTTACAGATAATATCTCCTGCACTGACCTCACAGAAACTGTTCAGTTTATGTTCATCTTGGGATTTTAGAGGTGAAAGTGAACTTTAAAATAAATTCTTGTAAGGCCAATGTGAATTAGCGGTTTTGCAATCCCTGACCCTAAAAAAAAAGAGTTATGTGAAAAACAGATTCATAATCTTGGAACAGAGAATCTTAACATCAAGACATTTGTTTATGCAAAGCATAACATCGTTTGTTCTAAACATTTTGAAGATAGCTGTTTTTAAGTTGACTTGAAAGTTTGTTGATTACTTGTTTCTTTTCTTTTCTTCATTAATTAATGCCTATCAGTATCATTTTACCAATCATTACGTTAACATGCCTTGACAATTTTAGGTAATATTTCATGGCTTTTCACATGGTATTTTGTGATATTTTTCTTAAACCTTTCTCTACCCAATGGGATCATCCTCCTTATATATACCAGGAGACCATTTAAAAAATTTAGGGATGTCAGGTTGTGTTTTCCTCAAAATTTATTAAGAGAAGGGCTGAACATTTTGCAAACAGTGTAAGCCCTGATCAGACGCCGTGTTCTGTGGCGTCTGATCTGGGCCTGCACTGTTTGCCAGGGTACCTCTTTTGGGGTTTCTGGAACTAAATGGGTTAATTCAGATTGAAGCATATAGTGTGGGTACTCAATGAGGCAATTCCTTTGAGTTCCCATAATTTATGTTTTCATTTTCGGATAAAGTCCTGGATTTCATGCAAACAGTGTACAGGATACAAGGTCTGGAATACAAAGTGACTCACTGTAGATCAACAAGGATTACAGAAAACAATTGTTTTGTAGGAAATGTATGGTAGAACAGGTTTTTTTTTTGTTTGAATTGATGTTTAATGTTCCCATCACCACTATTTCGGGCATTTTGGAGATGCTGCTTCCAATTTTGTGGGACTTTTACCCGACATTGAGATGATCGAATGCCACCCAAAGAAACCAATGGCACCAAACTCAGGAAAACTGTCTTCAAAGTCTTTATTTCCCTCCAAAGAAATAATGAAGCCTGTATGTAAGATCCTGAACTGACAGCCTATTTAAGGATTTTTAACAATGCAACCTGATTAGAGAGGCTCATTACTTCTCCTTTAATAGCTACATAAAGAGACATAGAGCTTCAATGGGCTCAATGAGGTCAAGATTTTAGCAAACAGGTTGAACGCTGGGAATCATTTGGATTCCATTGGGGAAAATATGGCTGCTGCCAGAAGGCTTCACTGAAACAATTAAATGTTGATTTAATTACCTAAGCAGATTTCAATTGGTAATAAGTCAGAGATTAATCATTACAGTAACTTTTTCTTGAAAATGAAGTAATTATATTTTAAAGGTAGTCATTCACTTTAATAAATTAACATATAATGTAGATTAATGACAGTCTGGGTACCCAAAGCAAAATGCTTAGTCTGTATCACTGAGTTGAGGGCGATCCAATGTTTTGTATGCAACATCCTTTGTCTGCCTATGTGCAAAAGCCAAATTACGTCTTAGAAATCCTAAAGTCCTGGTTGCTTTTGATGTTATCTCCGAAATATTATGACCCCTTGTGATGGTATTTTAATACCAAGATATTTGAAAGATTGGACCTGCTTAATCTGATTGTCAGGAAGATGTCCTGACACCCTCATCAAATGACTTTGGCCACATTGAACTTCATCTACCGATCGACCGCCCACTGTGCTAGTCTGTCCAGGTCATCTTGTAAAATAAGATAGTCAGAAGGAGAGTATATGTTCCTGTATAGTACACAATCATCAGCAAACAGACGGATGACCTGTAAATATCCAGGAGATCATTTATGAATAGTAAGAAAAGGCCCGGTCCAAGTACCGAACCTTGTGGGACACAGATAAAACAGGAACTGGATCGGATACTTGGCCATCAAGTTCAACTTGTTGTTTGAGCTCGAGAACCATGAGCTAATCCATTTATGTGTGGATCCTCTTATCCCATAGTATTCCAGTTTGTACAATAGCTTCCTGTGATGTACCTTGTCAACGGCCTTGGCAAAGTCTATGACAATTAAGTCAGTCTGTCTGTTATAAGCGACATCCAGATTACTTACAATGCCGTGGTAAAATTTGACTAATTGGGTTTCACAAGACCTTTGACTGTCAGAAAGAATGTTTTCAAAGGCTAGGTGCTTGTTAATATTGCTAACTAGTATATGCTCCAGGGTTTTGCAGCAGAATGCATGTGAGTGACACTGGTCTATAATTTGCAGCATCATATTTTTCTCTTTTTTATAGACCGAAGTAACATTGGCTTGTCGCCCCTTATCTTATACAGCGCCCTAAACAAGTGGTTCATTAAAGATAAAGGCAGACAGAGGAGAAATTTCGGCACTGCATTCTTTAAGTGCCCTGGAATTTCTGTAATTTTACCATACATTTTAAAGACTTTGTTGTGGGTATTCCGATGGGGATGATTTTGCACACTCCTTGTGGCTGATCTGTTCTTGTTTTGTTATGAAAGAGACTTATGATGTCCGTTTTCGTTGAAAACCATTCTGAAATCATTGAAGCCTTTTGCTTGACTTCTAGATATATGGATGATTTATTAAATTTGACTATTTATTTCGATGGTTTGATCAGTCAAATTTAACACCCATCCCCCAAACTTCAGTTAAATAAAGCAAATTATTCTGATACCAAGGCCCTGCAAAGGGGACAAAAGGGTTTGTTTTCTGCAAAATTTATGATAAACCCGATGATTTTGATTTTGAGATTGTAAATTTTCCTTTCTTGGCTGGTGATGTTCCTCATGCTGCATCCTATGGCGTTTATATTTCGCAATTAATTTGATTTGCCTTAGTGTCTAGTCATATAACTGACTTCAACACTTGTAATAAATTGTTAACTGCTGAACTTGTTAATCAGGGTTATCGGTATCATAAACTACACAAAGCCTTTTCAAATTTTATAGACGTCATTGCGATTTAATTTAAAAATTCAATGTTGGATTTAAATCTCTTCTGCAACAAGGTCTGTCTGAACCTGAATATTATGGTGACTTGGTATATAATTTCAGAAAAAGATATAATACCTGCAATGACTTAAGCACCTAATTTCGTAAAAGCATTCTTCAGGGTTCTTTGTGGATGGGATGTTGCACTGATGAGTTAGGAGGCCTTCGTGGGGATAGAACAAATTATTTGTCAAAATCGCAACGGAGGTAAGGGTATTTGTTTGTTTGATTTGAGGTTTAGCGTCCCCGTCAACACTGTAAAGGTCATTTTGGAGACGTTGCTTCCAATTTTGTGGGACTTTTACCCGACATTGAGATGAAATGACATCTCAAGCCCTGCCGCCCAATGGAACCAATATGGTTTATTAGCATGGACGGGCCGATTCACACCGCTTTGCCTGGGCAGACTTAGTCCTCTAAGTGGTTTACCAGTACTCGTGTGCAGGTCGGTTTCAGCTCTGCGTGGAAGCATCATGCAGCCTTTATATTTCTTCAAGCCCCGGGCGGGGGCCTTAGAGGTAAGGGCATGGATTGCGGCTGCGTAAAATCTATTTAAGCCCCCCCCCCCCCCCCCCCCCCCACCCCAACCCACATATAGATTCTTTACACTGGCCGTTCCAAGGCGGTTCTTCTGTCGCTGTTTATTTGTTTTATGGTTTGTCTTTTGAGTGTGTGTATCACAAATAATCTTTTTGTTTTGGATAAACAATTGGCCATTTTGTGGGAAAGTACTTGTAACTGTCCTTTTGGTTTTCCACAATTGATGTTTCCATCAGGGTCTAGTTGTTTCATGTTTGTGTTTCTTTCCCTTCGGTGTCTCTGATGGGAGCTGTGGGTCAATTGTATTGATTCATTTCTGTTTTGTCAGAGAAATGTCCTCCCTGGGATAATACCGGTGGATCAATGTCACCCTATGATGGACCACAGAAAATGTATGTAGGTCATTGTGACCTATATTTCATAGTTCAGTGATTTTGCCTAATATCTTGAATACTATTTGACATGCTTGAGGAGCAATGCTATGCATTGAATATATTTGTATTTGGAATAAAATATTGTAAAAGCTGTTTAAAATCTCATATTTGTATATATTTATGTAAAAAATATAGGTAGTCTACATGGGAAACAGACAAGTTGTGCTGTCCTGTGACAGCTCTTAGTGAAAGAGTGATTCAGATTTCCAAAGTCTTCTAAATTTTATAACAATGTGGTCGTTGTTTGATGCCTCCTCTATGTTAACACTCATCAGCAAAGACTTGGTGGTACTAAGGCCTATAAGCTGCAGCCTTTGGCTGCAGAGAGGGCTTTAGTTTATGACCACATTTGTCATTCAGCCTCCAAGTTTGCTGTATTTGTTAAAGAAGACCAAGATTAGCTTCCTACGTTATATTGGTATCTAAACTTCATCAAAGACCATACAAAGCATGGTTTATTGCAAATTCAAGCTCTTGTACCACCAATGAGCTCTCCAAATTATTAACTTCATGTTTTACTGCCATCAAAAAAACATGTGATTAAATATTGCGACAAAATCTGTGAAAGATCATGGATTTGTTTGTTAGAGATGAAGTTGAATGTCCCTGTCAATACTGCATAGGTCATTTTGGAGACGTTGCTTCCAATTTTTGGGACTTTTACCCTACATTGAGATGAAATGACATCTCAAGCCCTGTCACCCATTGAAACCAATAGGGTTTATAAGCATGGACGGTCTAACTCAAACCGCTTTGCCTGGACAGGCTTAGATCCCCTAAGCGGCTTATCAGTACTCCTGAGCAGTCGGTTTCAGCTCTGCGTGGAAGCATCATGCAGCCCATCTATTTCTTCAATCCAGATAGGCGGGGGCCATGAGAGATCAGGGAGAAATCTGTTTTGGTTTATAAAAAATTTCTAATGTGGTTTTAAAAAAAATTGGAAGCTAGACATTTTCATGCTTCCATTCTGTCTACTTATGATTTTTCCACCCTATACACTACACTTCCTCATAATCTTATAAAAGAAAAACTTAATGATTTAATTGAATGGACATTTCATAGGGAAGACTCTCTCTATCTTGCATGTAATGTAAGAAATGCTTTTTTCACTTCTGAAGAGCATAAAAATTATACTTTATGGTCATGTAAGAAAGTGTGTGAAGCTCTCATCTTTCTACTTGACAATATTTACATAAGATTTGGTTCTAAGTTATTTAGACAAGTTTAGAGTATATTGATGGGTACAAATTGTGCACCCCTTGTGGCTGATTTGTTCTTGTTTTGTTATGAAAGAGACTTCATGATGTCCCTTTCCGTTGAAAACCAATCTGAAATCATTGAAGCCTTTAGCTCGACTTCTAGATATTTCGATGATTTATTAGATATTGACAATACCTATTTCGATGGTTTGATCAGCCAAATTTACCCCTCAGAACTTCAGTTAAATAAAGCAAATTCTTCTGATACTGAGGCCCCGTTATTGGATTTACACCTATTTGTTGTGGATGGATTTGTTTCTTGCAAAATTTATGATAAATGCGATGATTTTGATTTTCAGATTATAAATTTTCCTTTCTTAGATGATGATGATCCTCATGCGGCATCCTACGGCGTTTATATTTCGCAATTAATTTGATTTGCCAGAGTATCTAGTCATGTAACTGATTTCTACACTCGTAATAAATTGTTAACTGCTAATTTAGCCTAAACTTCTTAATCAGGGTTATCTTTATCATAAACTATGCAGAGCCTTTCCAAAATTTTATAGATGTCATTCCGATTTAATTTCAAAATTCAATATTGAACTTAAATCTCTTCTGCAACAAGGGCTATCGGAACCCGAATTTTATGGTGACTTAGTGTGTGTGTGTGAATTCGGGTTTAACGTCGCTTTCAACAATTTTTCAGTCATATCACGACGGTGTCTCAGACGTCATTGCGATTTACTTACTGGTATAGTTTTACCGGATTTAAGGACTGACAGTTATAGACGATTTTTTTGCACTTGTCCGACCGGGCATCATAAGGTCAAAGTGCAGTTGCCCGGTCAGCCGGAAAATGGATTTGTCAGTCATGTCGTCTATTAAATAGGTGGAAGAAAAGGTGTAAAATACGCGTTTCAGTAAACGGCTTAAGTCGGCAATAACCGGGATCGGACTTCTTTTTCTTTTTTATAGTTTTTTTTTTTTCGCCACTAGTTTTCGCCAAATGACACAGATTTGCGCCAGATTTATTTTCTTTTCGCATTTGGCGACTTTGGCGACCGCTAGTGCGAACCCTGGTGTCTGGTTGCGACAGGGAGCTCAATGCTCACGTTTATAGTGCTGCCTCACTGAAGTATCATGTCCCAGACACATTACATTATACCACACCCAGTCACATTATCCTGACCCTGGATCGACCAGTCCTAGCTCTACCCCGTAAATCTGAGTGCCAAGCGAGGAGCAGCTAGTACCATTTTTA
Organism: Lucinisca nassula; assembly: GCA_963580285.1. Classification (NCBI taxonomy): domain Eukaryota; kingdom Metazoa; phylum Mollusca; class Bivalvia; order Lucinida; family Lucinidae; genus Lucinisca; species Lucinisca nassula. Next base: position 6,562,973 of record OY757010.1, read on the forward strand.
ACGACTTTGGTATGTCGCGGCCCGGGATCGAACCCGAGACCTCCCGTTCCCCGGAGCGGACACTCTACCAACTGAGCTATCGGGGCCGGTGGGTGACTTAGTATATAAGTTTAGAAAAATATATAATTGCAATGACTTCAGTACCCAATTTCGTAAAATCGTTCTTCGATATGAAAAGGTTGGATACAACATAAATGTTATATGACAGACTGCATGCATGGTAGTTAACCCAATCATGGTTGACAACTTTGCTTCCCTCTTTAATTGCACACCGGTGGGTCAGGCCTCAGATTCTACGGTTCCAGCGTAAAGGCTTACTGAGAATTAGAGAGAATCTAATTTTATGTAATGTTGATTGGTGCCTTATGCTCTGTCTCTAACAGTTGGTTTTGTTTTGCTCCAGCATTTCATTGGTTTCTTGCTGTCGAGTCCTCACCGTTGTTTCATCTCTGTGGTTGATTGATTTTTTGTTTTCACGAAGATGTTGCACTGATGAGTTAGAAGGCCTTCATGTGGACTTAACAAATTAATTGTCTAAATCGAGACGGAAGTGAGGGCGAGGATTGTTGCCCAGTGGAATTCGTTTCACTGACCGTTCCAAGGCGGTTCTTCTGTCATAGTTTATTTTTGTTATGGCTTGTCTTTGAGTGTGGTTATCGCTCATATTATTTTGCCTTGGATAGCCAGTTGGCCATTTTGTGGGAAAGTAACTCTCCTTTTGGCTTTCCCCTGGTGATGTTTCTGTTGGGATCTGGTTGTTTCATGTTTGTGTTTCTTTCCCTTGGTGTCTCTGATGGGAGCTGTGGGTTAATTGTATCGATTCCTGATCATTGCCATCACTTCTATTTTTTAAAACAGGACATGTGTTGACATGACCAACTCAGCATTTCACCTAGGCATGCTAAGAAATGAGTTATCTTACAATACTCCATCATTATGTATATTCCAAGTGCTTTGATTGGTTGAAATGAAAGTTTTATACTTCCATGAGCAAGAATCTCAGAGCTGTTTCACATAGTGACAGGTAGAAATATAATGTGACGTCAAAGAGCACGTTTAAAACCCGGGTGTTACGTCCTTGTATATAAACGATGTTAACAGTCTTCGATTAAAAGATGGATTTAACTATTGAAAACGTCAATGTTGGAAGACAAATAAACTGAGCTTATAGACTGCGAATCAGTCACAAACTGCATGAAACCCGAATTTATCTGGTGAATCTTCAGGCTTCATGCAGTTTGTGAGTGATTCGCTGGATTTTACACATCAATAAAATCCACAAAAAGGAAATTCATTCCTATATTAATCCATTCAGTACCAGAAAACCACTAAAGGGGTACCTTGGCAAACAGTGCAGACCCAGATCAGACGCCGCAGAATGCGGCATCTGATCAGAGTCTCTACTGTTTGCTAAAAGTTCATCCATTTTCCTAATCAATTTTGGAGAAAACGCAACCTGACACCCCTAAATTTTGAAATGGACTCGTGTCATTTATAAGGAGGAAGATTCCATTTGGTACAAAAACGGTTACATATATATTTGTAGTCACAGATAATAAAGGTGCATTATTGAGCTTGGCCCCCGCCCATCGGGGCTTAAAGAAAAAGATGGGCTGCATGATGCTTCCACGCAGAGCTGGAACCGACCCGCACACGAGTACTGGTAATCTGCTTAGAGGATCTAAGCCTGCCCAGGCAAAGCGGTGCAAGTCGGACCGTCCATGCATAAAAACCCTATTGGTTTCATTGGGCGGCAGGGCTTGAGATGTCATTTCATCTCAGTGTCGGGTAAAAGTCCCACAAAATTGGAAGCAACGTCTCCAAAATGACCTATACAGTGTTGACGGGGACGTTAAACCTCAAATCAAACAAAGCATTATTGAGCTACCGGGTCTCAATTTTTTTTTTCTGGTTTTTATCTTCAATGCATACTCCTTTGTCATGTGTACACTTTTGGTGCCAAATACAGCTTCAGAACTTTGTGAAAATGGTCGTTTTCATTCCTGTTTACCCTTCGCTCTGAACATGTGTTTGGAATTTCTGTTCTAAAAATAAATCTGTCACTTTACACATACATGGCAGCAGTATCGTCTCTGAGTGTCGTTACTTATGGCATGGTATTCAGCGTCATATTTCTTCCGATTCAGGCATGGCCCTAGTAAACAAGGCCAAAAATGAACGTCGCATAACGTCATATATGGGGATTCTATTTTTGTCAAGAACTAAAAATAGATCTAACTAGTGTGCGAACCTAGTTAGGGAATCCCTCTCAAACTCGTTTACCTGTCATCATAATTGTTCGCATTTTTGCATAAAATGCGTTCATTTGTATTGTGTTAAAGAAAAAAAAACGGCTATATATATTTTATTTTTGGAAGCATTTTTTCCAGATAGCTCAATAATGCACCTTTAAGAGCAGTGCATAATGAGGAAAAATAAGGACTTCAAGACATACGGACGGCATCGCCATAGAGTAATTTCTACTGATGTATGGGTGTCTGATAATGACAAGAGAAAGAATGTATTCAGCACGAGCTCAGAACTTGAATCCTCAAAGCAGTCCAGTGTGTTTCAGATCAGCAGTAGTGGGAATGAGAGGAGTGGGGAGACATCAAGGTGTTCTCTGTTTGAATCCAGTAAGAAAAAGAGGTAAGAGAGTTTTAGGTTAGGTATGGGGGTGGGAGGGGGTATGGTTAGGCATGGGTATAAGTTAAGATAATGACACTATAGCAAATTCATTATTCAAGATAAGATTCTGAAAATTTGTATGCATGTTGATCATCAGTTAATGTATTCATTTAAACCAAATTAAATGTGTGGTCTTTATAAATTGAACTTTAATACTGAAATATTTTACTACCAATTAATGTTCTAATGATTTTTCTACCAAGTTGTTTTGCTGGTGGTTGCCTAGCAGCAACAGAACCCCTGATTTTTTTTTTTAATTTCCTTCTGCCGGTATTCAAGCAACATGCTGTGGGCGACACATTATTTTTCAGGTTTGATGATTTAGTACCATTGATTTTAAGGGTTAATGGGAACACCTGGCAGATTTTTCCGCCATTTTTCAAAGGGAGACAACTTTTGGGACTTCCTGTTTGCTTTTTTATAAGCCCTATCTCACTGAAAATGGAGTCTACTCTTAAAGGAAAGAATTTGCTCCTGAGGAGCAAATTCTTTCCTTTTAGAGTTGACCCCTATTGAAATGGGAGACAAAAATGCATTAGGAAGGTGTACCCATTCTCCTAAAGTCAGTATATTTTAAACTGTCCTTATTATGGCTTTGTTTTATGCCAGTTGAAACTGGAGCTAGACTTGGTCTCACAAGCATAAACTGGCATTCCTCGCATGTGATTAAGATTGGTCATTTTCAGTTATGTTAGTAATAACTATTCTTGCACACCAGACAAGGAAATCCGTGATTTTACCCTGGGATAGAAATTTATGTTCTGACCCTGGTGTTCCGACCCCAAATCGAATATAATGGCGTGTTTGATAAATGCACTGGTTGATTACAACCTCATGCGCGGCGACGTCATGCTTGACGCCACTAAACATTGCTGTTGTGTCATCATAAAATGGCAGACGTCGGTAACCGAAGTGACAGCAGCATTAAAAATTCGCAATAGAAATGGAAGGTATGCAAGAAAAAGAATTCAATATGGGTGTGAGGGGTGGATAGAAAAATCCGTCCCTCGGGACGGATTTTTCCATCCACCCCTCACACCCATATAAGATTCTTATATTCTTATCACAACTAGCGATGTAACAATGCATCAAACTATTAACGCCATAGCAACAGATCAGGTAAGTATAGCACAGTGTTTGCCAGCACAGTGTTTGCCTCTGTGCAGAAATATTTTTTAAAAAGTTTGCAAGAAGAAGATGCAGCAGAGAACATAAACAGAAGAAATTTTCTGATGCAGGTTTGCTTACCATCTTAACCCTTATCTTGCTGTTCACGACAACCTCTACCTTCGCAAACAGTGTAGCTCCAGATCAGATGGCTTCTGAAGAAGCCTTATCCTGCTGTTCACGGCAACCCCTACCTTCGCAAACAGTATAGCTCCAGATCAGATGGCTTCTGAAGAAGCCTTATCCTGCTGTTCACGGCAACCCCTACCTTTGCAAACAGTGTAGCTCCAGATCAGATGGCTTCTGAAGAAGCCTTATCCTGCTGTTCACGGCAACCCCTACCTTTGCAAACAGTGTAGCTCCAGATCAGATGGCTTCTGAAGAAGCCTTATCCTGCTGTTCACGGCAACCCCTACCTTTGCAAACAGTGTAGATCCAGATCAGATGGCTTCTGAAGAAGCCTTATCCTGCTGTTCACGGCAACCCCTACCTTTGCAAACAGTGTAGCTCCAGATCAGATGGCTTCTGAAGAAGCCTTATCCTGCTGTTCACGGCAACCCCTACCTTTGCAAACAGTATAGCTCCAGATCAGATGGCTTCTGAAGAAGCCTTATCCTGCTGTTCACGGCAACCCCTACCTTTGCAAACAGTGTAGCACCAGATCAGATGGCTTCTGAAGAAGCCTTATCCTGCTGTTCACGACAAACCCCATCGTTGAAAACAGTGTAGATCCGGATCAGATGGCTTCTGAAGAAGCCTTATCCTGCTGTTCATGACAACCCCTACCTTTGCAAACAGTGTAGATCCAGATAAGATGGCTCATCTGGAGATGCCATCTGATCAGGATCTACACTTTCATGCAGTTTGTGAATTGAACAAATATATTATACCAAGTAATTTCGGCCCCCGCCCATAGGGGCTTCAAGAAATATATGGGCTGCATGATGCTTCCATGCAGAGCTGAATCCGGCCCGCACACTAGTACTGGTAAACCGCTTAGAGGATCTAAGCCTGTCCAGGAACTGCGGTGCGAGGTGGATAGTCCATGCTAATAAACCCTATTGGTTTCATTGGGCGACAAGGCTTGAGATGTCATTTCATCTCAATGTCGGGTAAAAGTCCCACAAAATTGGAAGCAACGTCTCCAAAATGACCTTTACAGTGTTGACGGGGACGTTAAACCTCAAATCAAACAAACAAATACCAAGTAATTTGATTGGTTGATAATCAGCAATGGCAGTGGCTTAATTAATTTATACAGTGGGTTAAGGGGTAAGTTGGAATTCATGTTTTCTTTTTGTGTTTTTGTTTATAATGGTACAGATTGTTTCATTTCAGACCAAAAGTTAAACAAGATGAAAAAGAAAATCTCCATACCACCAGGCAGAAAAAGACTGGTTTAAAACGAACAGATCACCAGGTTTGTTTCTCTTAGTGCAAGGGAATGGTCCAATATTTTATTGTAATACACTGACTTGTCAAAGTAACAGTGTGGGATAATCTGTCAGATCAAATTTGGCTGAAATGGCATCATGGAAAGAACAAATGGGGCTGAATTTTCAAAGCTAACAAGTTATTAGTTTGTTTGTTTATTTAATTTGAGGTTTACCTGTCAAGGAGATGTTGCTTCTAATTTTGTGGGACTTTTACCCGACATTGAGATAAAATGACATTTTAAGCCCTGCCACACAATAAAACCAAAAGGATTTATATGCATGGATGGTCTGACTCGCACCACTTTGCCTGGGCAGGCTTAGACCTTCTAAGCGGTTTACCAGTACTTGTGTGATCAGTTTCAGCTCTGCTTGAAGCACCATGCAGCCAAATCTAGGTCATAGAGTCCCAATGGGCAGAGGCCTTAAACTTGTTACTTGATGTGAATGTACATCCTTCTGTACGAAAGTGTGATGTACATTCCGATGCAAGTACGCACATATCATGTACGCACATACCCATGAATGTACATCCTTCTGTACGAAAGTGTGAAGGCCCCCGCCCATAGGGGCTTGAAGAAATATATGGGCTGCATGATGCTTCCACGCATAGCTGAATCCGGCCCGCACACTAGTACTGGTAAACCGCTTAGTGGATCTAAGCCTGTCCAGGAACCGCGGCGCGAGGTCATGCTAATAAACCCTATTGGTTTCATTGGGCGACAGGGCTTGAGATGTCATTTCATCTCAATGTCGGGTAAAAGTCCCACAAAATTGGAAGCAACGTCTCCAAAATGACCTTTACGGTGTTGACGGGGACGTTAAACCTCAAATCAAACAAAACGAAAGTGTGAACGTACATACGCACCTATGTACGTACATGTACATATTATGTAATCCTGTTAGACTTGGATTAAGATTTTTGTTCTGGGTAGAACTTGTAGTTTTAAGAGCTCATATTTTCCAAACCATATCATGGATTTGGTTCATATTTGGAATGATGATAGATATAGGTCTAAGTTTTATTCAGTAGCTAGCAACCCCACCCATGCCTATGACCTCAAGGTCAAGGTTGTAGACTCAGAAATTTTTAATGTTGACAACTCAGGTTAAGGTATTTGTACCAGGTAGAACCTTATTATTTAAGAGCTCATATCTTCCAAAGTATATGATGAATTGGGTTCATATTTGGTGTGATGATATATGTAGGTGTAAAGTTTTATTCAGCAATACCCCTACTCATGCTTAATTATGGCCTAAAGGTTAAGGTCACAGACAGATTCAGGTTAAGATATCTGTACTGGTAGAGTGAGTGAGTGAGTGAGTTTTTAGTTTTACGTCCCACCAACAGCTAAGGTCATACGGAGACGGACCTCGGTTTAAAGACTCATCCGAAAGTCTGGAGAAGCCCGGGATCGATCCTGCGATCCCTGGTTTACAAGGCGAGTAGCGTAACCACTGCACCACGGAGGCCTCTATTGTACTGGTAGAACATGAACTTTTACAATTGATTTGGTTCCTATTTGACATGATGATAGGCGTAGGTCCAAAAATTTATTCAGTAATACCCATGCCCATGACCTCAAAGTAAAGGTCACAGACTTAGAAATTTTTAATGTTAAAGTTTCCAAACAGCTCGTATTTCCAAACCATATGATGGATTTGGTTTATATTTGCAATGATGATAGATACAGGTCCAAAGTTTTATTTCGCCATACCTATATCCATGCCCAAGACTTCAAGGTCAAGACTTAGAAATTTTAATGTTTATTTTTTTATGCCCTCGCCATTCGTAGAATGGTGGAAAGGGCATATAGCGTTGCCCCTGTCCGTCCGTTCGTCCGAAACTTAAACGCAGTCAATAAATTCCTTATTTCTTGATGGATTTTAAAATTACTCGGCAGAATTGTTAACCATCATGAGACGATGTGTCACATGCAAAACCCAGGTCCGTACCTCCAAGGTCAAGGTCATACTTAGAGGTCAAATGTCAAAAAAAGGGTCCGAAACTTAAACGCAGTCAATAACTTTCTTATTTCTGGATGGATTTTGAAATTATTTTGTAGAAATGTTAACCATCATGAGACGATGTGTCATGTACAAAACCCAGGTCTGTACCTCCAAGGTCAAGGTCATACTTACAGGTCAAAGGTCAAAAAAGGGTCCGAAACTTAAACGCAGTTAATAACTTACTTATATCTGGATGGATTTTGAAATTACTTTGAAGAAATGTTAACCATCATGAGACAATGTGTCACATGCAAACCCAGATCCGTACCTCCAAGGTCAAGGTCATACTTAGAGGTCAAAGGTCAAAAAAAGGGTCCGAAACTTAAACACAGTCAATAACTTACTTATTTCTGGATGGATTTTAAAACTATTTTGAAGAAATATTAACCATCATGAGACGATGTGTCATGTGCAAACCCAGATCCATACCTCCAAGGTCAAGGTCATACTTAGAGGTCAAAAAAGGTAAAAAAAAATGGTCGGAAACTTAAACGCAGTCAATAACTTTCTTATCTCAGGATGGATTTTGAAATTATTTTGCAGAAATGTTGGCCATCATGAGACAATCTGCCTCACACAAAACCAAGGTCCTTACCTACAAGGTCAAGGTCATACTTAGAGGTCAAATGTGAAAAAAGGGTCCAAAACTTAAACATGGTCAATAACTTTCTATGGATGAATACGAACATAGGCATATTTTCAGGCGGGGGCATCCGTGTCCTATGGACGCATTTCTAGTTTTAAATTCCTATTTATAAAGTTATTTTCCAAACCATATTCACCATATTTGCATTATTTGCTGGCTCCCAGCTGGCACATTGTTAGTATTGGAAAAATAACCATCAGACTAGGAACCAGCAGATAATGCAAATAAGGTGCATGTTGGATTGTGTATATATTTAGTGCTATGATAGATAACAGTCCAAATTGATATTCGGCAGTAACCCCATCCATGCCCATGAACTCAAGATTAAGGTCACAGATATAGAAATTTTTTAATTTAAGTATGTTAATAGCTCCTATTTTCCAAACTATATAATGGATTGGTTTCATATTTGGTATGATAATAGTTACATGTCCAAAGTTTTGTTCAGCCATACCCCACCCCAACCTCAAGGTTACAGTCTATTTTTTTTATTAAAGGTAATATATTTACATATTTCTTGTATTAAGTACAATGTATACTGGAAAAAAAATACATAAAGAGGAACAATTTTCTAAAAACGGCATGAAAAAATTCCCATTAATTTCAAATTTATGCTCAATTATATTTAATACATACCTATTTTCCACTTAGGATAACTTCCCTTGAATTTTGGTGCAATATTTTGTGACATCATAGTGGATTTTAACTTTTTGAATGATCTCATTACGAAAACACACCTATACAAATACATGTGTATATGGATTCCTCATGGAAAATTAGGGGACACATATTTTTTTGCTCATCCGGATTGTGCCCCTTTCAAAAGTCATTGCCCTTTGAAATTTTTTTTATAAAATCTTGTCAGCAAAATATCTAAAAAATTATTAGAGCTAGAGCCTTGAAAGTTGGTGACTAGATTGGTGGTGATGAGTAGATGACCTGATTAAATTTTGGCTAAATTCCGAAAAATACTTCATGAGGTACCAAAGGCCTTTTGTCACTTTGGGTATTTGTTTTTGTTTTTTGTTTGATTTGAGGTTTAACGTCCCCGTCAACACAGTAAAGGTCATTTTGGAGACGTCGCTTCCAATTTTGTGGGACTTTTACCCGACATTGAGATGAAATGACATCTCAAGCCCTGTCGCCCAATGAAACCGATAGGGTTTATTAGCATGGACGGTCCGCCTCGCACCGCGGTTCCTGGACAGACTTAGATCCTCTAAGCGGTTTACCAGTACTAGTGTATTCAGCTCTGCGTGGAAGCATCATGCAGCCGATATATTTCTTCAAGCCCCTATGGGCGGGGGCCGTTTGGGTATTTGTACATTGTACCTCTATATGCTTTGTGATGCATAGCATAACTTTAGAACCATGTATGCTAGGGTTTTGAAATTTCATATATGGATTTCTCATGGAAAATTATGGGACATGTATTTTTTTTCTCATCCGGATTGTGCCATTTTCAAGAGTTATTGCCCTTTGAATTTTTTTTGATAAAATCTTGTCAGCAAAATATCTCGAAAACTATAAGAGCTAGAGGCTTGAAAGTTGGTGAATAGATTGGTGGTGATGAGTAAATGACCTGATTAAATTTTGACTAAATTCCAAAAAATACTTCATGAGTTATGGCCCTTTGTCACTTTGCATTTTTGCACATTGTACCTCTATATGCTTTGTGATGCATAGCATAACTTTAGAACCGTGTATGCTAGGGTTTTATATATGGATTCCTCATGGTAAAATAGGGGATGGTTATTTTATTCTCATCTGGATTGTGCCCCTTTCAAGAGTTATTGCCCTTTGAAATTTTTTTGATAAAATCTTGTCAGCAAAATATCTCAAAAACTACAAGAGCTAGAGGCTTGAAAGTTAGTGAACATATTGGTGGGGATGAGTAGATAACCTGATTATATTTTGAATAAATTCCGAGAAATACTTCATGAGTTGTGGCCCTTTGTCACTTTGGGTATTTGTACATTGTGAACTTAGTACATTGTGAAAAGTAGATTTTATGAGCCGTGGGCCAGTGCAGTGGATAAAGTGCTGGACTACGAATCAGTTTGTGAACAATGAATCTGAGGGGCGTGAGTTCAAACCTCGGTGGAGGACTGGAAATTTTTTTCTTCTTCTTTTCTTTTTTTCTTCATAAACAGTTATTATGCCCCTCACACAACAAAGTTGTTAGGGGTGGGGATATTGCATTTGTCCTGCACATACATACATACATACATACATACATACATACATACATACATACATACATACATACATACATACATACATACATACATGCATGCAGACTTACACATGTATACATACATGCAAAAACATGCACTCATGCAAGAATGTACACAAGAATGCATATAATTATGCAGACATGCATGCACAATCATGCATGCATGCACACACACACACACACATGCATGCATGCACACACACTCATACAGGTATGCATGCACACATATGCAAGCACGCTCATACACATACTTGCATGCACATGCACAAACACTTATGCATCAATACAAAAACTCACACATTGCAGGCATGCAAGCACACATGCATGCACACATACACTCATGCATGCACATACACATGCAAGCATGCATGCACACTTGCATGCACACACACACACACTCATGCAGGCATGCATGCACATGCACATACATGCATGCATGCATGCACACACACTAAGGCATAAATGCACACACATGCATGCAAGCACATATGGATGCACATATACACTCATGTATGCATGCACACATGCATGTAATGCACACATTCATGCATACATACACACTCACACATGCATGTACAGATTCAGGCACAGACATACTTGCATGCGTGCATGCAACTCACATACATACATGCATGTGCATGCACTACTCATGCATGCATGCATACACTTATGCATAAATGCACACACTCATGCATGCATGCATAGCAGACATGCATCATGCATGCATGCACACACATGCATTTATGCAGGTATGCATGCACACATGCATGCATGCACACATGCATGTACTCACACATTCATGCATGAACGTACACACAAACATCATGCACCCACAAACACCCACATGCATTTGGTTATTGCCCTTGGAAAATTGGGCATTTTCGGGCAAGCATATGGTTAGGGGCATTGTGTTTTACAAACACCATTTCTAGTTCTGCTTGATTTCAATACCTTGATAAATGACCTTTAAAGTTGTTAAAAAGCTCAGGTTTCCTTAACCATATATGGATCATACACCACAACCTCATTTTAACATGATTTGTTACAACACAGTTTCGAATATAGCAAGGTTTCAGGGTGGATCCCAAAAATGGCTAGATTATATAGAAAAATGACCATGATTGGTCATTTTTATACGCCCGTTTTGAAAAATGGTCATATTATGTTATGGGATCGGCGTCCGTCGGTCCATTAACTTTTTCATTTCCGGATAACTCCTCCTACAGTTTTCATCCGATTAACCTGAAACTTTGTAGACAGTAAGACTATGAGGTGAACATGAGCATCAAGTTTCAAGGTTAACCATACGCCAAATATTAATAGAGTGATGCCCCTTTGAAAATTGCGGTAAACATTTTCGTTTCCGGATAACTCCTACAGTTTCCATCCGATTAACCTGAAACTTTGTAGATAGTAAGACTTAGAGGTGGACATGTGCGTAAAGTTTCAAGGTTAACCATACACCAAATATTAATAGAGTTATGCCCCTTTGAAAATTGCGGTAAACATTTTCGTTTCCGGATAACTCCTACAGTTTCCATCCGATTAACCTGAAACTTTGTAGATAGTAAGACTTAGAGGTGGACATGTGCGTAAAGTTTCAAGGTTAACCATACACCAAATATTAATAGAGTTATCCCCCTTTGAAAATTGTGGTTAACATTATTATTTCCGGATAACTCCTCCTACAGTTTTCATCTGACCAACCTGAAACTTAGTAGATAGCAAGACTATGATGTACGGGCCTCCGTGGCCAAGTGATTAAGAGCGCTGACTCTTGATCATTAGGTTTCTCACAGCTGTGGTTCGAGCCTTGCTCGGGTCACATGTGAGACGCCAAGTTCTGCAACGGAAGGTCAGGTGCTTTTTCTCCAGGTACTCCGGTTTTCGCCCACCTCTGTTTAACAATCAGCTTGATATGAGTGAAATAATCTTGAAAGGGCCGTAAAACCAAAACCAAAAAAAAATAGATCAGCAGTCGATGGTATACCATCGCAAATACCCGCTTTTTCTATGAATAACACTAATGACTATGTATTAGCTTGCCAAAACTACATGTAAGTTAAAAAAAATTGCAAAGAACATTCTAACTGATAAGCAAAGTTTCAGAAGTGTAACTCTTATAGTTTAGAAGATATGGCAAAGTCATACTTTTTGACCTTTGACCTTGGGGTTATGTTGAGGTCCACCTAAAGTATCCCAATTTCTTCTATATTCCAACAGCCATCCAATAACCAAGTTTTAGAAGTTTAACTCCAATAGTTTAGAAGATATGGCAAAGTCATACTATTTGACCTTGGGGTCGAGGTCACACCAAAAGTAGCACAACATATTCTACATTCCAAGGAGCATCCAATAAGCCAGTTTCAGAAGTGTAACTCCAATAGTTTAGGAGATATGGCAAATCATAATTTTTTACCTTTGACCTTGGGGTCATGTTGAGGTCAAGGTCACACCAAAAGCATCCAAATTTATTCTATATTCCAAGGGCCATCCAATAACCAAAGTTTCAGAAGTGTAACTCTAATAGTTTAGCAGATATGGCAAAATCATAATTTTTGACCTTTGACCTTGGGGTCAAGGTCACACCAAAAGTAACTTGACATATTCTATATTTCAAGGACCATCCAATAAGCAAAGTTTCAGTAGTGTAACTCCAATAGTTTAGGAGATATGGCAAATCATAATTTTTGACTTTGACCTTGGGGTCATGTTGAGGTCAAGGTCACAAAAAAGTTGCCCACTGCCATCTACATTCCATGTACTATCCACATGCAAAGTTTCAAAAGTGTTACTTCAGTGGTTGCAGAGGAGATCCATTTACAAGAAACGTGACGGACGGACTGACGCCGGACTCAACTGTGTAACGAAAACAATGTACCCGATTTTTCTTCAAAAAAGCGGGTATATAAAAAAAAGACTATGATGTGGAGATATGCGTAAAGTTTTAAGGTTAACCGTACACCAAATATTTATAGACTTATACTCCTTTGAAAATTTTGGTAAACATTTTCATTTCTGTACAACTCCTCTTACAGTTTTCATCCAATTAACCTGAAACTGTAAATAGTAAGACTACAAGGTGGAGATGTGCGTAAAGTTTCAAGGTTAATCATACACCAAGTATTTATAGAGTTATGCCCCTTTGAAAATTTTGATATGCATTTTTTCCGGATAACTCCTCCTACAGTTTTCATCTGATCAACCTGAAACTTTGTAGATAGCAAGACTATGATGTGGAGATATGCGTAAAGTTTCAAGTTTAACCATACACCAAATATTTATAGACTTATGCCCCTTTAAAATTTTAGGTAAACATTATCATTTCCGTATAACAGTTTTCATTTGATTATCCTGGACGTTTGTAGATAGTAAGACTGAGGTGGAAATGTGCTTAAAGTTTTGAGGTTAGCCATACACCAAATATTAATAACATTATGACACTTTGAAAATTTTGTTTACGGATAACATCTGACCAACCTGAAAATATGCTTATTTTGATAAAAACGGTCGCATTATGTTATGGAGTTGGCGTCCAGCAGAAACGTGTCCGTCCTCCTGCCCGTCCATCTACCCAAAAGCGTTTTCTTTTAGGGATAATGCCTCCTACAGTTTTCATCCGATCAACCTGAATCTTGGTAGATAGCAAGACTGTGATGTGGAGATGTGTGTAAAGTTTCGAGGTTAATTACTACTGAATTAAGAAGATGCGGCAGATTAAGGCTGAAACTTGAAAAATAGTTACACCATGATGGAGCAGTGAATACTGTTTTCAGCTTTCAGTCCACCAAATATGAATTTGCCACGGGCGTATAATGCCCTGCTTGCGGAGCTCTTGTTCTGTATAATCTATACATTTTGTTTTGGATATAATATGGTTGTTTAACTAACACAGTTTCTACTTTGGACCACAAAAATAGTGTTGTAAAGAGGTTGGGGTATATTTGGAATGATGATAGATACAGGTCAAAAGTTTCATTCAGCCATAACCCCACCCCTGCCCCATGACCTCAAGGTCAAGGTTGCAGACTTAGAAATTTTTAATGTTTAAGTTTTTAAGAGGTCATATTTTCCAAACCATTTGATGGATTGGACTCCTATTTGGTATATATTGGTATGATTATAAATATTTTTCAGAGGTTTAATCATCAATAGCCGTACTGATGCCTATGGCCTCAAGATATGTTGTCCAATGACAATTGTTATTGTAATATGATTTTTTTGGGGGTGAGGTGAGCCCCTGGTTGGGGGCATCTGTGTCTTATTGAGACATTTCTAGTTTCAGAGCATTTAACTTCACCAAATGTGTGGCAGTCATAAAAAGTCTCCTTGCCCTTTATCATAGTGTGGTTTGTATTTTCTAGTCCTTTTGGTTCATTGATTTCACTGTGGAACTTAGAAAATATTTGAGGGTCACTGATGAGGCCTAATTGGTCAAAACCAGCCAGTCTGGCCCAGAAAAATCTCTCATGTTTCCATCATTTATTGCATTAAACCATTTAACCATTCATGTGTCATGTGGACAAGAGCTCCTGAAGCAGGTCATTATACGCCTGTGGCAAGTTAATATTTGTTGGATTGTAACCCTGAAACAATATGAATTGCTCTAAACAACATGCCCAGCTCCACATCATAGACAAACTAAATATCAAGTTTTTGCTAGATCGAATGCTACCTCCAGGAGAAGCGAGACACAAACAAAATGTGTACAGAAATGTTCATAGGGTATACCTCAATTGATTTTTGGCAGACCATAACCTCAAAACAATATGTGCTGCTCCACATTGTGGTCAAACTATATATCAGGTTCCAGCTTGATCAAAAGTTTTCTGCAGGAGGACTTAGGGATTGTTTGTTTGATTTGAGGTTTAATGTCCCCGTCAACACTGTATAGGTCATTTTGGAGACGTTGCTTCCAGTTTTGTGGGACTTCTACCCGACATTAAGATGAAAAGACATCTCAAGCCCTGTCGCTCAATGAAACCAATAGAGTTTTGAAAGGGGAAATTTTTAGAGGAGATAACTCTGTAAATGGTTGTTGGACAGTAACCTCAAAAGGATATGCCCTGCTCCACATCATGTTCTTACTACATATCAAGTTTCAGCTTGACGGGATCTAAATTGAAGCCGAAATAAAATGTTCCCAGAAATTTTCAAAAGGGAATAACTTTGTTTTTATTTGGTGGACTAAAGCCTCAAAACTAGATCACTGACCATGTCAGAAAGGGCCCTACATAAAGCTGTCAAAGATGTATGTTAAAAGTTTTTGTCAGAATGTAGGTCTTGTGATGGTAAGTATGTTTGTGATGATGACTTTACATTCAGATTCTAATTGAAAATATAAGGTACCAAGGCCAAAATTAAACATGTTTGAAAACAGTTATCATATTCAGGTGCTTTGATTTGGAATAGTACACCCCAACCTCTTTATAACACTATAAATGGAGTCCAAAGCAGAAACCGTGTTATATCCAAACAAAAATGTATAGATTATATAGAAAAATGACCATTTATGGTCATTTTTCTATATAATCTATACATTTTTGGGATCCATCTTGAATCCGTGTTATATCCATAAGAAATACCAGTACTATGGATTCTTTTGTCAACAAAAGTGTAAAATGGATGAAAGAAGATGATAAAGTTCTTGTATCTCCACTGTCTGAGCAAAACAATTTCAAAGGTGTATAACTAATTTATATCCATGCTCATTTAATGTGTTAACCCTTTTTGTACTAAGTGGAATCTTCCTCCTGATATAAAGCAGGAGTCCATTTTAAAATTTAGGGTTGTCGGGTTGTGTTTTCTTAAAAAATGATTTGGAAAATAGCTGAACTTTTTGTAAATAGTGAAGGCCCTAAACAGAGATAGACATCACATTCTGCGGCATCGGATCGGGGCCTGCACTGTTTGCCAATTACCCCTTTTGGGGTTTCGGATAAAGAATGGGTTACACTAAAATATATAAATGTTTTCACATTTAGAAATTTTACCTCCCATTATTCACTCTTTGACCAATTGTATAAAAGTACATACATAATACATGTAGATAATACAAACAGTACAATAGCATCAAATAAATTTTAACAAGGGCCTCGGGGAAGATTGGTCCTACCAGCTGAGTCACCCTCTCAAAATAAAGTAGAAGTAAAACAAAGATCAGGAATTGATACAATTAACTTACTCCATCCATAAAAGACACCAAAGGGAAAGAAATACAAACATTAAGCGACCAGACCATAATGGAAACCTAAACAAAGTCATTACTTACTTTACTTTATTTACTTTACTAACTTTCTGACTTACTTTTACATACTTAAGTTACTGCCTTATTTACTTTTACTTACTTACTACCTCAGAAACTTTGTGTGTGTGTGTGTGGGGGGGGGGGGGGGGATGAAAGTGTTGATATAGAAAGACTGTAAAGAAAAATGGTCATCTGTGGTCCATGTGGTGAGGACCAAAGCTGAGTTCTAGATCACCAATAAAGATCAATTAAACTTGTATTGCATGTGTACTTGGAAGATTTTGTTTGTGTCTTTACAAACATGTTAAGCACCCCCGCCCCTTGGGGCTTGGAGAAATAGATTGGGCTGCATGGTGCTTCTGCGCAGAGCTGAAACCGACCAATATTGAGAACTGGTAAACCGCTTACAGGGTCTAAGCCTGCCCCAGGAAAATGATGCGGGTCGGACTGCTCCTTAAACCCTGGCGGTTTCTTTGGATGGTAGGGCTTGAGATGCCATTTCATTCCAATACTCCTTAAACCCTGGCGGTTTCTTTGGATGGTAGGGCTTGAGATGCCATTTCATTCCAATATCAGGTTGAAGTCCCACAAAATCAGAAGCAACTTCTCCAAAATGACCTAAGTAGAATTGATGGGAACATAAAACCTAAACACAAACTAATAAATATACACATGTTAATTGTCTTAATGGATCTTAAGAGCATTTATTGAAACTGAATGAGAATAAAAGTTCTTTTTCCAATTCTAGATTCTATGATATGAATGTTTCTGCCCAAACCCATTTTGTTTGAAGTGAAGGTTTTTGTATTTCAGAATGTCCTCTCAATATCTAGTACTGATGTTTCTCTTGAAACTGAACAGAAGACGGCCAGAAGACCATTGCGAGACCGCAACAAGAACATAGACTATAATGATTCTGCTAATTTGAAAAAACAACTTAGAGGAACCACTGCAAAGAGGAAAAGAGCAGTTAAATTACACAATGCTAAACAGGGTGGAGAATCTGTGAATTTTAGTGAATTTGAAGAGTACAGTTTAGTTATTTCTGATTCTCCTGCCAATAAAAATAAATCCTCAAGACAAGAATTGATAGAAACAAGCACCCCAGTGGCTAAGCGAACTAGAGGTCAAGAAAATACATTTGAGAGGATTGGGAATTCTGACTTGTCTCATATTGATATAGTAACAAGTCCCATTCCTGAAAGTAGTTATTCAGTTTGTACACCTGCAAGTTCATTACAGAGTGGTATTAGTATGTCATCTTTAACTACCCCATCTATATTATCCTCTGTTATTTCACCTGATCAGTATTCAAACAGTTCATCTAGAAATAATTCTAGAGGTACTTCAAAATCTAGTCCTGAAATACAAACTCCAGAAAATGCAGTTGTTCAACTAGACAGACTTCGTGAAAGTTTTATCTTGAAACATGTCTCAGGACGTAGGAAACCATTAAAAAGTTCAAGAGGGGGCCAGCAAACAAAAACACCTGAAGATGTATTTGTTAGGCTTCAAAGACTGAGGGACAGCTTCATTGATGCCCATTCTAGTGGTAGAAAGTCACAATCTAGCAGATTGAATATGGATTCTAACAACTCACATAGTTTATTTGGTTCTCCCTATGTGCCACATATTTTAACTAGGAATAAAACTATTAATGGTCTTACTGATAGACTCAGGAAAGAAGAGAATTCAAGTTTAGACAGTGGTGAAGAAGTTGAAGAAGAGGAAGATTCAGAAGATGAATTTATTGATGAGGAAGAGGAAGAAGATAGTGAGGTCGAAGAAGAAGAGACTGGAAGTATTGAAGTTAATAATCTTAGTGCAATAACAGAAGATGAAGGAGATGATGATGCAGATGATGGTAGTAGTAAAAGTGATATAGAAGACAATGAGCTTGGTGAGCTTCAAAACAGTATGAAAGATCTTCGGATCTCAGATAAAAGTTCTAGGCCTTCTGAAGAAACTTTATATATGTTGAATCCTGATTATACTGGTGAAGAAAGTGCATCAAGTGATAATTCTGGAAACACTGAGGCTGAAGAAACCAATGAAATATCTGGTAGCAGAGACCTATTTTCTACAGACGGTGGAAACTCCAAAATGTCCCTCAGGAGTACCAAAAACTTTTCTTCTAAATCTGACTATTTTACTGCAAATTCAGCCAATGTTTCTGAGGAAGAAGACTTTATTACAGCTGATGATGATGATGATGATGATATTGATGATGATGATGAAGAGGAGGAGGAAGTGAATGACAGCGACATTGAGAATAATCAGAGTATAAACCATGAAGATGATGAAGTAAGTAGTAGTGGTTTGCTGATTTTTAGATGCAGTTTTTTCTTGATGTTTTTAGGGTAGAGCTTCAGTGACTTGTCAAAATGTTATTTACAATGTAGATCTATTTAAGTCGAATTTAGCCCCTAGGGACACCACAGCAGAAGGCTTGTTCTATACAATCTATACACTTTCTTGTAATTATACCCTGGCATGCATGGCATCTCAGGGGGTATATGTTTTTCATCTTCCCATCCATTTGTTCATTTGTTATTCCATCTGTCCATCCGTTCATCAATTTTAATTTCATGCATTAAACCTTTTTGGTTCCTCATATCTCTGTAACCACATATTTGGTACAGGATATCTCTATAGCATTACCTTTGATATCTAGCCTCCACCCATCGTGGCTTGAAGAAATAGATGGGCTGCATGACGCAGAGCTGAAACCGACCCACACACAAGTACTGGTAAACCACTTAGAGGATCTAAGCCTGCCCAGGCAGTGCGGTGCGAGTCGGCACATCCATGCTTATAAACCATATTGGTTTCATTGGGCGGCAGGGCTTGAGAAGTCATTTCATCTCAATGTTGGGTAAAAGTCCCACAAAATTGGAAGCAACGTCTCAAAAATGACCTTTACAGTGTTGACCCGGACATTAAACTTCAAATCAAACAAACAAACGAAATTGAAGTGAAGGCAATAATCAGGAATCGATACAATTAACCCACAGCTCCTATCAGAGACATCAAAGGGAAAGAAACACAAACATGAAACAACAAACCTTAATGGAAACATCAATAGCGGAAAGCCAAAAGGACAGTTATTTTCCCACAAAATGGCCAATTGGCTATCCAAAACAAAATAATATAAGTGATAAAACACTCAAAGACAAACCATAACAAAAATAAACTGCGACAGAAGAAGGCACAGAGCTTACATATTAAGCATGTAGCAATGTCAAGTGGTCCTCTACATAAATTGTGCCAATCATGCCCCTGGGGTATAAACTGGCCACGCCCCGGGACCCCTTAGCCCCCATAGACTTATAATGGAAAAAAAGCTTAAAAAATCTCCTCTGAAACCGCTAGGCACAGAGCTTACATATTAAGCATGTAGCAATGTCAAGTGGTCCCCTACAAAAATTGTGCCAATCATGCCCTTGGGGTCTAAACTGGCCACTCCCCAGGGTCCCTTAACCCCCATTGTTTATAATGGAAATAAAAGCTTAAAAAATCTTCTTCTCTGAAACCGCTAGGCACAGAGCTTACATATTAAACATGTAGCAATGGCAAGTGGTCCTCTACATAAATTGTGCCAATCATGCCCCTGGGGTCTAAGCTGGCCATGCCCCGGGGCCCCTTAGCCCCCATAGACTTATAATGGAAAAAAGCTTAAAAAATCTTCTCCTCTGAAACCACTAGGCACAGAGCTTTCATATTAAGCATGTAGCAATGTCAAGTGGTCCTCTACATAAATTGTGCCAATCATGCCCCTGGGGTATAAACTGGCCACGGCCTGGGGCCCCTTAGCCCCCATAGAGTTATAATGGAAATAAAAGCTTAAAAAATCTTCTTCTCTGAAACCACTAGGCCCAGAGCTTACATATTAAGCATGTAGCATTGTCAAGTGGTCCCCTACATAAATTGTGCCAATCATGCCCCTGGGATTTAGACTGGCCACGCCCTGGGCCCCCTTATCCCCCATAGACTTATAATGGAAAAAAGGGTTAAAAATCTTCTTCTCTGAAACCGCTATTATTATTAGCTCACTTGTGCTGAAGGCTCATGTGAGGTATTAGAATTCCAATGGTCCGGCATCCGTTCACATTTTCAATTATGTATATCTTTAAAGCCACTTGGCCAATCATGATTAAATTTCATGAGAAGCATTATCCGGTTGGGGGAGAAAATGCAGTATGTTTTGGGGCAATTCAGATTGAAACTGGTGTTGCGATGGCAACATACAGCTCCCATACACTTACAATGGGAAAAACTAAAAATATTTTCTTCTCTGAAACCACTAGGCCCAGAGCTTACATAATTATTAAGCATGTAGCAATGTCAAGTGGTCCCCTACATTAATCCTACCAAACATGCCCCTAGGGTCCAAATTGACAATGCTGTGTCCCATTAGGAAGAACTTCAAAAAAAATTATGCTCAAAGACCATGAGACAAACAGCTAACCAAAATGTTCCTCAGGTGAGCGGTTAGGCTTATTGAGCCTCTTGTCTTCATATTTGCTACAGGATATCTCTATAGCATTACCTTTCATATGAAATATCTATGCGCCTGGGTCAAGCACCTTGGTGGGATGTCCGGCCGTTCATCAACTTTTATGTCAAAGTTTTGCATTAAACCTTTTTCGTTGCTCATATCTCTGTAACCATATGTTAGATTCTCTTCATATTTTTTACAAGATATCTCTATAGTATTACCTTTCATATAGAATATCTAAGCTCCCGGGTCAAGCCCGTTGGTGGACTGTCCATCCGTTGTCAACTTTTATGTCAAAGTTTTGCGTCAAACCTTTTTGATTGCTCATATCTCTGTAACCAAATGTTAGATTCTCTTCATATTTGGTACAGGATATCTCTATAGCATTACCTTTCATATGAAGTATTGAAATATGGACTGTATAGGGAAAGAAGCTATAGACATCAATGCCATTCCCAGGAGAGACGATGGCACTGGCCGGGAGTATGTGTCCCACTTGGCACTTTTCCGAGTTAGCTCACTTATGCCAATGGCTCATAGGTGAACTTATAGTATGGCAAGGCTCTGTTGCCTGTCTGTAGTCTGTTGACTGTCTGTCAACAGTTTCAAACATCTCTGAAACCACTTGGCTGATTGAAGTCAAATTTCATATGAAACATCAATGAGATGGGGGAACAAAAGTTATTTCGCGGGTCCAGGTCATATGACCAAGATGGTCGCCATGCTCACATATGGTAAAAACCCTTCAAAAATTTTCTCCAGAACCCATGGGCCTATTGCCATGAAACTTGGTATGTTGCATTGGGGACTCATGCCCATCATAGTTTGTTCAAATGGTGTCCTTGACCTATTATACCCCAAGGTCAAATTTGGTCACAGACTTTTAAATGGGAAAAAGTCAAAATTGTGTATTTTTCTGAAACAATTGCAGCCTGTGATCTGAAAATTGGTAGGTGTAGTAAGCTAAATGAGTGGATTAAACTACATGTATATGAGTATTCAAGGTCAAGGTCATTCTTTGAACTTGGCCAAGATCATTCAGATATGAAAATTAAAATTAATTTTTCTCAGAAACCACTAAGCCATTGTAACCAAATTTTCAAACATCTTCTCCTCTGAACACACTGGGCTGATTGAAGTCAAATTTTGTATGGAACATCCATGGAATGGGGGAACAAATGTTCGTTTACAGGAGTCCAAGTCATATAACCAAGCAGGGCTTTATCCAGGTATTTTGGGGAAAGGCCCCTGAGGGAAATTGGGAAAAAAATAACAAAATACCAAAATTGGGGACACAATTTCATCAGAGAATTGCCAGCATGATGAAGTTTTGCTCATTAGAGTCTTATGAATAGTGAAATAGCTTCACTGTAGTGAATTTTCATCTTGACTATCCAGTGTTAACCTCTGATGTTAAGTATTGTTTTTAGCTCACCTGAGCCTTTAGGCTCATAGGTGAGCTTATAGTATAGCCATCAGTGCTCCAGCTAGAATCTGAGTAGGGCAGGGCGTACGTGCCCTGAAAGGGCACTCTTAGTCGCGAAGCGACGTGACGGGGTAAGGTGTGGGAGGGGGTGTCCCCCTCCCACCAGGGGGGTTTGGGGGTCCTCCCCCCAGAAAATTTTGAAAATTTAGTCCTTAAAGGTGGCCTCTGGAGTGTTTTGAGTGGAAATTATTGCCAAAAATGAGACTGTTTCGACCCCTCCATGGGTCTCATCAGGCAGGTGGCAGTACTGTATTTGGCAAAAAACAAGTACTACAGGTATTCCCCTGCTACAGTCTCTTTTTTTTTTTCTTTTTTTTTCTGTTTTCAATATTTTTTTTGTTGTTTTTGAACGCTGCACACGATCTCGAGTAGGCATGTTGCAAATTTGTGTCTCAGACAGAAAGTATACGTGTTAGCAGACTTAAATCTGATAGATAAATGTTGAAATTTTTGACCTTGCTTAAATATACTTCGAGCAAACAAATGAATAATTTCTCTATGTAACAGTGGCACATGTGATACAAGCTGAACACAAAGAGATTAAAGAAACCGGCACATTTACACAGTCCCGTTAACTGCCGTGCCTTATGCATTTCATGCTGATCTGACCCACTTGAAAAGTGTGAGCCAACAATTTCTGCATGCCCACTACGGTAAAACGAGCCCCGCCAAGTGAAAATGTTCTTTAGGTATTTGAGAACAAACCCTGCAGTGCATTTAGAATCTTGCGTCTGGGAACAGCAAAAACTCACATCAGACTGTGCGGTTGAAATCTGTGCTGGCCGTATATGCTGGAAGCGCCATTTTAGTCGACGCCCAGATCAGACTGCACCACCGCCGATGAGGCCCGAACCGTACGAACAGCCGACGCTCGAATACCGCCCCCGCCCACCGGGGCTTGAAGAAATGCTGCTTCCACGATGGGCTTAATGAAACCAACATATAACGTTGACGCGCAAATACAACAAAATCGAACAAATCGATGCTCAGATCAGACTGCGCTACCGCAGATGGAGCGCAAACGATCAGACTGCGCAGATGCGGCTGAGTGTGTTAGTTGTGTATGTTACATTACGAAAACAC
Source organism: Lucinisca nassula (assembly GCA_963580285.1). Taxonomy (NCBI): domain Eukaryota; kingdom Metazoa; phylum Mollusca; class Bivalvia; order Lucinida; family Lucinidae; genus Lucinisca; species Lucinisca nassula. Next base: position 6,586,467 of record OY757010.1, read on the forward strand.
GCCTATACAAATACATTGCCAATTTTGACCAATATAGGAAATTTTTAGATGGAATTCTTATTTCTTCCCAAAACATAGATTGCGGGGACTCGATAGAAACGCTTCGAAGAGGTGGTTCTATCGAGTACCAACAATCTCTGTTTTAGAGCAGAAATAAGAAAAATAATGTCCAACCCCTTAAACCCGATTTTTACTGCATAAAAGTGGTCAAAATTAGAAAAAGATGAGCTGCATGATGCTTTCACGCTGAGCTGAATGAAACTTCTTTATAGTGTTGACGGGGACGTTAAAACGGATATCAAATGAATCGAACAAATCGACCCACAAATCAGACTGCGCTTATGCATTTGCGGCGCAAACTGCCGACAATAAGACCAGAAAGTGCGGGTGCCGTCAGTGTGTACGCTGTTCATGCTGGATGCGCTATTTTAAATTGATGCGAACAGCCGGCGCTCAGATCGCTGTGCATTCCCTTCGACGCACAGATCAGACAGCGCTTGTGCATTTGCGGCGCAAGCTGCCGAGAATAAGATCAGATGGTGCGGGTGCAGTCAGTGTCTACGCTGGTCATGCTGGATGTGCTATTTTAAATTGATGCGAACAGCCGGCGCTTAGATTGGTGTGCATTCCCTTCGACGCACAGATCAGACTGCGCTTATGCATTTGCGGCGCAAACTGGCGAGAATAAGATCAGTTAGTGCGGGTGCCGTCAGTGTCTACGCTGGTCATGCTGGATGCGCTATTTTAAATTGATGCGAACAGCCGCCGCTCAGATCGCTGTGCATTCCCTTATTTTCTGTGCGAACAACCGAAGATTAGACTGCGCACATGCGGTATGAGTCGTATGAAGCGCATTTTTTGGATTGGTGCGAACAGCCGATGCTCAGATCAGTCTGCCGCAGATCGGCGCCAACAGCAATGGCTCAGATTAGACTGCGCCGATGCGAGTTGATTCTGTGCTGGTCGTATATGCCGGAAGAAGCATTTTTGATAGACACAGCTCTTAGCTGCATGTGATGCAGTAAAAATCCGATAAATCTGGTGTGTGCCACGGTGGGGATTCCCCCAATAATTTAAGTAGATTGATAACACGTGAAAAAGCCACGCTCCGAAACGAGAAAAATGAAATAAAAGATACGGTTGATTTTAGGGCAGGGCGTTAGGAAAAGGGGCAGGGCGCCGCATTTTGAGGGCAGGGCGCGGCGCCCCGGAAAAACGGTCTAGCTGGAGCACTGGCCATGGTCCGTCATCCGTCCGTCCGTCCGTCGTCCGTCCGTCCTTCCACCATTTTCAAAGATCTTCTTCTCCTATACTGCAGGGCCAATCAAAGCCAAATTTCATATGGAGCCTCAGTGGGATGGGGGAACGAAAGTTTGTTCGCGGGGTCTGGATCACATGACCAAGATGGCCGCCATGCCCATATATGGTAAAAAGCCTTCAAAAATCTTCTTCCCCAGAACCATAAGGCCAGTGGCCTTGAAACTTGGCATGTAGCATATGGTACTCGGGCCCATCATGGTTTGTCCAAATGGTGACCCTGGGTTGACCTTGACCTCTTTTACAGCAATGTCAAATTTGTCGACTTAGGCTTTTGCATGGGGCAAAGTGAAAATAATGGATTTATAGGAAACCATTGAAGACAGTGTCACCAAAATTTGTAGATCAGGTAAAGTAACTGAATACATGAATGTATATGGATCAGAAAGGTCAAGGTCATTCATTGGCCTTGTTCGCGGGTCTGGATCACATGACCAAGATGGCCGCCATGCCCATATATGGTAAAAAGCCTTCAAAAATCTTCTCCAGAACCATAAGGCCAGTGGCTTTGAAACTTGGCATGTAGCATATGGTACTCGGGCCCATTATGGTTTGTACAAATGGTGACCCTGGGTTGACCTTGACCTATTTTACAGCAATGTCAAATGTTCCGACTTAGGGTTTTGCATGGGGCAAAGTGAAAATAATGGATTTATAGGAAACTATTGAAGACAGTGTCAACAAAATTTGTAGATCAGGTAAAGTAATTGAATACATGAAGATCTATGGGTCAGAAAGGTCAAGGTCATTCATTGGCCTTAGACCAAGGTCATTCAGGATCCATATTTCAAACATTTTTTTCTCCAAAACTGCTGAGCCAATTTAAGTAAAAATTTAATATGGAGCCTTTGTGAGTTGAACAAATGAAAAAATGCCAATACAGTCTAGATCACATGACCAAAATGGCCGTCACGCCCATTTATGGTAAAAAGCCTTAAAAATTCTTCTCCTCCAGAACCTTAAGGCCAATGGCCTTGAAACTTGGCATGAATTTTGTGGGACTTTTACCTGGCATTGAGATGAAATGGCATCTCAATAGGGTTTTTGTGCATGGGTGGTCCGACTTGCATCACTTTTCCTGGACAGGCTTAGAACCTCTATGCTGTTTACCAGTACTCATTTGCGGTCGGTTTCAGCTCTGCATGGAAGTATCATGCAGCCCAATCTATTTCTTCAAGCCCGATGGGCGGGGGCCGGAGGTCATGAGACAATGTGTTGCCCCCAAGAATCAGGTAGGTACCTCAATGATAAAAAAGGGGGGAGACATCTGTGTTTTTGTAGAAAAACAAATTCTAGTTTTGTTCTGTTACTGCTCTTGAGATATGAAAATAAATTGGAACAAGTTTTCTTTTTGTTTCATTTGCTTCTGTATACAGTATACCATTTATGTCCAATGGACAGTTCCTCATATTTTCCCTTTCTGTGAGCCAGGCACCGAGGTTATAAAACTTTTTTCATGAAATTTACCCTGCTCATAAGTTTTAAAATGCGAACAAATATTGAGATGGCATTTTAAAATTTATGAGCAGGGTAAATGACATTTTCTGCTGATCTAAGTAGGAAAATTGTCACCAGACAGGTGAGCGGTTCAGGACCACTGGTCCTCTGGTTTCTGTTTCCTTTTGTTTTGGCTTTTATTTCTTCATTTTTGGGGAAAAGTATGGTGAAAATGGGAGAAATTGAGACTATTTGGCATTGGGAATGGGGCCGAATTTCGGCCCTGCTGAACAGGCAGAAAATGCCCTGCCAAGATGGCCGCCGTGCCCATATATGGTAAAAACCCTTCAAAAATCTTCTCCTCCAGAACCAATTGGTTGATTGCCATGAAACTTGGTATGTAGTATTTGGGACTCAGGCACATCATAGTTTGTTCCAATGATGACCCTCAGATGACCTTGACCTATTTCTTTAACCACATATTTGGTCACATAGACTTTTGTGTGGGAAAAAGTCAAAATTGTAGTTTTCAGAAGCTATTGCAGCCTGTGATCTGAAAATTGGTAGATGCAGTTAGCTAAATGAGTGGATTAAACTACATGAGTATTCAAGGCCAAGGTCATTCCTTGACCTTGGTTCAAGGTCATTCAGATATGAAAACTCAAACTTTACTCAGAAACCACTTAGCCATATTTAACCAAATTTCATGTAAAATTCATTAGGAACAAGCAAATGAAAATCGATAAAAATGAGTTTGGTCAAATGACCAAGATGGCCGACATGCCCATAAGAAATCTCCCAAACCAAAGGGCTGATTGTCATTAAACTTGGTATGTAGCAATGGGGACTCGGGCCCACAATAATTTGTTCAATTGATGACCCTCGGATGACCTTGACCCACCGTATTCCTCCCATTTAGCGCCCCTGCTCCTATAAGCGCCCCCTCACTGTTTTTCCAAGAACAAAATAATAAGCGCCCCTTCTGCAGTCGGAGGAAAAAGTATTTTGGCTTCCTAAAGTAAAGCTTTCAGCCTTTCAGTCACCACTGTATCTGCTGTAAATCGTAGCATTTAAGGTATTTCTAAACCCCCTGCTATCACAGAGTGTCTGTGTTGACCACTTGGTACTTTACATGTCATGATTCCACCATATTCTAATGGAAATCTACCTGAAACTCTCCCTTCTGGTAAGATTTTTGTCTCTTATAAGCGCCCCCTCTTTTTCCATTTTTTTAAGCGCCCGGGGCGCTAAATGGGAGGAATACGGTATTTTACACCAAGGTCAAATTTGGTCACATGAACTTTTTTATGTTATAAAATCAAAACATTGTATTTTTATGCTCCCCGAAGGGGGAGCCATATAGTCGCCGCTTTGTCCGTCCGACCGTCCGTCCGTCTGTCCATCCTCACCAACGAAACGACATTTAGGGGGCAAAAAATTTGGACAGTTTGACACTTAAGTATATATTCGTGAGTCCAAATGGACTTTATTCCGTTATTTTGGTACTTAAGTGGCAAAAATTGTCTCTTAGGTGGCTTGCCGCTTAAGAGAATTTGCCGCTTAAGTAGTCAATATGCTGATGCCTAGCCACTTAAGTATCCATTCGTGAGAACGTCCGTCCGTCCGTCCATCCGTCATGCTCTATATCTCTAAAAGTATTAAAGGTATTTAAGTGAAACTTGATATACTGATAGAGGGCGATGAGGGGAATCGTAAAATACAAGAACCATAACCCTGTCACCAGTATTTATGGAGTTACTTCCCTTCTTAACTATTTCAATGAAAAGATTGTCCGGAGCATATCTCTGAAAGTATAGAAGGGATTTAAGTGAAACTTGATACATTGATAGATGGCCATCAGCGGAAGTGCAGAGTGCAAGAACTGTAACTCTATCACAAGTAATTACAGAGCTATTTCCCTTTTTAGTTTTTGCTATATTAAGCTTGTCCAGAGCATATCTCTAAAAGTTTTAAAGGTAATTTAGTGAAACTTGATACACTGATAGGGGGCTATGAGAGAAATCGCAGAATGCAAGAAGCATAACCCTACCATCAGTATTTACGGAGTTACTTCCCTTCTTAATTAGGGCCCCACACAGTATTTTGGGTGCCCTATAGTAATCTTGTCAGTCAGTTTCAAATGTAAACCAAAACATTTAACCGGTTATAACTTCAAAAGTATTATCCCTACTCCCATGAAACTTCACACTCTTACTAACAATCACAAGACCTACATTCTGACAAACTATATTGCTTTTGTTTGTGTGTTTGTCACGCCTTAACCAAAAAATTTAACCTCGGTCATAACTTCAAAAGTATTTGCCCTACTCTCATGAAACTGCACACACTTACTTACTATCACAAGACCTACATTCTGACAAAGGGCCATAACTATATTGCTTTTCGGTGTGTGTTTGTCAGGCCATAACCCAACAACTTAAACTCGGGTCAAAATTTTAGAAGTATTTATCCTACTCTCATTAAACTTCACACACATACTTTCCATCACAAAACCTACATTCTGACAAAGGGCCATAATTATGTTGCTTATTTTCACTGAATTATCTCCCCTTTTCCAAAAAATATCTCCTGTAAACCATGGGTAATAGGGCTTTCATATTTCACATATATATTCCTTGTGACATTCTTCATTGAAAATCACTTACTAGGGAACACAAAACTGAGTTTCTTTGTCTTATGGTTTAAGATTTACATGCCCTTGCACGGAAGGGGCCTTACATTTCTCCTTATTTTTGCAGTCTTTTTTGAAAATCACTAACTAGGGAATTCTTAGACTTTAGGTTAAACCCATTTGGTACCGGAAACCCCAAAAGGGGTAAGTGGTAAACAGTACAGGCCCAGATCAGACACCACGAAACTTGTGTTTGTCACGCCTTAACCTGGCCCTACTCTTATGAAACTTCACACACATACTTACCATCACAAGACCTACATTCTGACAAAGGAGAATAACTCGTGTGTTTGTCACACCTAAACCAAAAACCTTAACCTCGGTGATAACTTCAAAAGTATTTTGTCTACTCTCATGAAACATGACACACATAATTACCATCACAAGACCTACATCTTGACAGATTGCATTTGGGTGTGTGTTTGTCAGGCTACATTCTGACATATGGCCATTACTATATTGCTTATTTTCACTAATCATCTCCCCTTTTTCAAAAAAAAAATCTCCTGTTATTTCATAACCATGGGTGATAGGGCTTTCATGTTTCACATGTGTATTCCTTGTGACATTTTCCATTGAAAATCATTTACTAGGGAACACAAAATTGAGTTTCTTAGCCTTATGGTTTAAGATTTACAGGTCCTTGCAGGGAAGGGGCCTTACATTTCTCATTTTTTTGGCATTCTTGGTTGTAAATCACTACCTACTTTATTTGTACTCCAAACATCAGCTGAAGGTACTCATTAGAACCTCCTCATTCAGACGGTTCTAGCGAGTACCCATAACCTTTGTCTTCAAACAAATCTTATCAAACTTCAAAGTGTATAGGATCATTTCACTAAAATAACCCTCCTATTACTGCGCATCTTCGGGGAGCATCCCTCGGTTTCACCGATGCTCTTGTTCAGAAACTATTGCAGTCTCTGATCTGAAAATTGGTAAATGCAATTAGCTAAATGAATGGATGAAACTACATGAGTATTCAAGGTCAAGGTCATTCTTTGACCATGGCATAAGGCCTATCAGATATGAAGACTAAAACTTATTTTCCTAACTTTCGGGTCATTTGTGACCAATTTTTATATAAAAGCATATAATATTTATAGAAACAAGAAAATGCAAAATGCAAATTAATTATATGAGTTTGGTCACATGACCAATATGGCCATGTAAAGTAAAAAGACAGCAGATATCTTCTCCGGAACGAACAGGTTGATTTTTATGAAACTTGGTATGTAGCATTGGGGACTTGGGCCCATTATAGTTTCTTCAAATGATGACTCCTGGATGGCCTTAATGTATTTTATACCAAGGTCAAATTTGGTCGCATAGACATTTGTAGGGGGAAAAAGTAAAAAGAGTGTATTTTTCAGAAAATATTGCAGCCTGTGATCAGACAATTGGTAGATGTAGTTAACTAGTTGAGTGGATGAAATTGCATGAGTATTAAAGGTCAGGGTCATTCTCTGACCTAGGCCTTAGGTCATTCAGATATGAAAATTAAATCTTATTTTTCACAGAAACCACTGCTCCTTTTGTAAACAAATGTCACATTAATAAAACTTTTAGGAACAAACAAATGAAAATTTAGCAACATGAGTTTGGTTGCATGACCAATATGGCCACCATGCCCATATAAGGTATAAACCCTTCAGAAATCTTCTCCGGAACCAATGGGCCCATTATAAAATAATAACTATCAACCTTATTTATAGAGTATAACATATTTAGTACTAGTACTAATCTTCCGTGTTGCCTTCTTTTCCTGGGTAGGAACAAGTACTAAGCAATGTGCCTTTCATATGGATAAAGTCTCTTGCTCAAGGAAACAACACTTGGCGCTTGCGGGGATCGCACCGGCTTCCTCTTGATCTCAAATCCTATGCTTTGCTACTGCACGACAGTTATCAGGTCACATATCCAAGATGGCTACCATGGTAAAAACCCTTTAAAAATCTTCTCAGAAATGAAATGGCTCCAGAAACTCTTAAGCACTAAAGTGAGCAGCTCAGTACCATTCGTCCTCTGTTTTTAGCTCACCTGTGACAAGGTGAGCTATTGTGATCACATTTTGTCCGTTGTGCGTGCTTCCGTGTGTGCATCCATCCTTAAACAATTTCAAATAAGTATATCTCTAATACCCCACCGCCAGTCTTGATCAAATTTCATGAGAAGCATCATCAGGGAGTGGGAAAGGCTGCATAAGTTTTTGGGGCTGATCAGATTGGAATTCTGGTTGCCATGGAAACAAAAAGGTTCCAAAGACTTTTAATGGGGAAAACGACGTCTCCACTTTTTCTCAGCCATTTCTGATCCGATCTTCATCAAACTAACAGATAACTAGGAGGGGCTTACAGTCTACGTCAAGTTCGAATTTGGGCTGCACTGGACAAACAGCTTTGGAGTTACCTGTCCTTGAGCATAAATATAAGTGAAAAATGGTGTCTCCAGCTTTTCTGGGCTTTTTATGATCTGATCTTTTTGTAACTTTTCATAAACGAGGATAAGCATAAAATCTCGGACGAGTTCGAATTTGGTTTGAATCTGACCAGCGTTTTTCCAGTTACATCCCCTTGAGTGTGAAAAATTTTCCCATAGACTTATAATGGGGAAAAGGACGTCTCCACTTTTTCTCAGCAATTTCTGATCCAATCTTCATCAAACTTGCAGATAATCAGGAGGGGCTTACAGTCTACGTCGAGTTCGAATTTGAGCTGCATGCAACAAACAGCTTTGGAGTTACCTGCCCGTGAGCATTAATATAAGTGAAAAATGGTGTCTCCAGCTTTTCTCAGCCGTTTATGATCTGATCTTTTTGTAACTTTTCATAAACCAGGACAAGCATAAAATCTTGGACAAGTTCGAATCTGGTTTCAATCTGACCAGCGGTTTGTCAGTTTCATCCCCTTGAGCGTGAAAAATTTTCCCATAGACTTATATTGGGGAAAACGACGTCTCCACTTTTTCTCAGCCACTTCTGATCCGATCTTCATCAAACTTGCAGATAACCAGGAGGGGCTTACAATCTATGTCGAGTTCATATTTTGGATGGATGGGACAAACAGCTTTGGAGTTACCTGCCCGTGAGCATTAATATAAGTGAAAAATGGTGTCTCCAGCTTTTCTCAGCCGTTTATGATCTGATCTTTTTGTAACTTTTCATAAACGAGAACAAGCATCAAATCTTTGTCGAGTTTGAATTTGGCTTGAATCTGACGAGCGTTTTTTTTTTCAGCTACATCCCCTTGAGCTTGAAAAAATTTTCCCATAGACTTATAATAGGGAAAACAACGTCTCCACTTTTTCTCCACCATTTCTGATCCAATCTACATCAAACTTGCAGATAACCAGGAGGGGCTCACAGTCTATGTTGAGTTCCAATTTGGGCTGCACAAGACAAACAGGTTCTGAGCTACCTGCCCTTGAGCATAAATGTAAGTGAAAAATGGTATCCCTAGCTTTTCTCAGCCATTTTTGATATTTTTGGTAAAGAGGACAAGCATAAAATCTCGAGCGAGTTCGAAGTTGACTTGAATCTGACCAGTGGTTTTCCAGTTACATCTTGAGTGTGGAAGATTTTCCCATAGACTTACAATGGGAAAACGACGTCTCCAGCTTTTGTCGACCATTTAAAATCAGATCTTCATCAAACTTACAGATAACCAGGAGGGGCATACAGTCTATGTTGAGTTTGAATTTGGGCCTTGCAGGTCAAATGACTTCTGAGTTACCTGCCCTTGAGCATAAATGTTAGCGAAAAATGATGTATCCAGCTTTCTGCAACTGTTTTTGATCTGATCTTTTTGTTACTTTTGGTAAACGAGGATAAGCATAAAATCTCTAATCAGTTCGATTTTGGCTTGAATCAGACCACCGGATTTCCAGTTACATCCCCTTGAGGGTGAAAAATTTTCCCTTGGACTTACAATGGGAAAACGATGTCTCCAACTTTGCTTGGCTATTTCTAACCTGACCTTCATCAAACTTCCAGATAACCAGAAGGAGCTTACAGTCTATGTTTAGTTCGAACTTGGGCCACATGAGACAAAAGGCTTTCAAATTACCTGCCCTTAAGCATAAATACTAGTGAAAAATAGTGTCTCCACCTTTTCTCAGTCGTTTCTAATCTGATCTTTTTGAAACGTTCAGTAAACGAGAACAAGCATTAAACCTCTGTCGTACACAGTGACACCTTTGAACCTGAATATCTAAATGACTAGCTGGCCAATCCCAATCAAATTTTATGTGCAGCATCACTGGTAGTGGGATTGAATGCATTAGGTTTTGGACCAGTTTTGATCAGAACTGTGGTTGCCATGGAAATAAAAAGGTTCCATAGACTTATAATGGGGAAAACGACGTCTCCACTTTTACTCTGCCATTTCTGATCTGATCTTCATCAAACTTGCAGATAACCAGGAGGGACATACAGTCTACGTAAGGTTCGAATTTCGGCTGCATGAGACAAACAACTTTGGCGTTACCTGCCCTTGTTTATTAATTTGAGGTTTAACATCCCTGTCAGCACAGTGTAGGTCATTTTGGAGACATTGCTTCTAGTTTTGTGAGACTTTTGCCCGATATCGAGATGAAAATATATCTTAAGCCCTCCCTTTCCACCCAATGAAACCAATAGGGTCATTATGCATGGACGGTCCAACTGGCACCACTTTTCCTGGGCAGGCTTAGAACCTGTTTACCAGTACTCGTGTTGTCGGTTCCAGCTCTTCATAGAAGCACCATGTAGCCCAGTCTATTTCTTCAAGCCGTCCCCCCCCCCCCCCCCCCCCCCTTTGACAGGCTTAGAACCTGTTTACCAGTACTCTTGTTGTCGGTTCCAGCTCTGCATAGAAGCACCATGTAGCCCAGTCTATTTCTTCAAGCCCCCCCCCTTTGACAGAAGTTGTTTTTGTTTGTTTGATTTGATTTAAGGTTTAACTTCCCCGTCAACACTGTATAGGTCATATTGGAAACGTTGCTTCAAATTTTGTGGGACTTTGACCCAAAATTGAGATGAAATGACATCTCAAGCCCTGTAGCCCAATGAAACCAATAGGGTTGATAAGCATTGGACGATCAGACTCGCACTGCTTAGCCTGGGCAGGCTTAGCTACTCTAAGCGGTTTACCAGTACATGTACTTGTGTGCGGTCGGTTTCAGGTCTGCGTGGAAGCTACATGCAGCCCATCTATTTCTTTAAAGCCCAATGGGCGGGGGCCACGACAGAAGTTGTAAGTGAATTGTACCAATTCCTTATCATTTCCTTACCTTATATTGACCTATTTACCACACCCATTGGGGCTTGAAGAAATATATGGGCTGCATGATGCTTCCACACAGAGCTGGAACCCACCCGCACACGCATACTGGTTAACCGCTTAGAGGATATAAGCCTGCCCAGGCAAAGCGGTATGAGTCGGCCCGTCCATGCTTAGAAACCTTATTGGTTTTATGGGGCGACAGGGCTTGAGCTGTCATTTCATCTCAATGTCAGGTAAAAGTCCCACAAAATTGGAAGCAACGTCTCCAAAAAATGACCTTTAGAGTGTCGACGGGGACGCACACCAAAGCTATTTTTGGAAAGAAAATGCACAAGGGCACAGTTTACAGTAACCTAGTTATTTCTCTTCCTGAATTCATATTGAGTTTTGGTGAATTTTTGACCCAGACAATCATAAATATATAAGGTGAAATTCAACTCTATAAAACAATCATCTTGGAAGGTATTTTTTCATATTATCTTCGTATCAAGTGTGCATTTATTGGGTCGGTTTTTTCACCACAATTTTGTTTTATACAAGTGCGGTAATTAGCTCGAATACGGTTTATACTTTATTATATCCAGAATCATGTAATTAGGAAGAGTGCTATAAATATTTTGGATGCTTCATTGATCTATGTTTGATTAGTCACTGGTCACTTAGATAAACCAATAAATGAGTACAAAAATTGAACCAAGGCCAACTACTAGTTAACCCATTGTATCATGGTTGACTCATATACCGTATTCGCCCTAATTACTGCACATGCTCCTATAAGTACACACCGAAGCTATTTTTGAAAAAAATATGCATAAGCGCACACCTTACAGTAACCTCCTGTTGAAGCTTTCACAGGAAATCTATAAAAACTTCCCGTTATTTCTTCAACAGTGAAGGCAAAGCAACTGCATTCCTGTCAAATTCATTCGATAGATCTAATACACACTTTGATTCCTCGTTTAATGTGGTTCCCAAACCTTTTGAAACACATGAAATCCACAGATACACAACAGAGATCAGCCGAGGGGGCGATTCGGGCGACTTCTCCGCCCGAAGTTCAAGAACTTCGCCTTACCAGACTAGAAAAGAGAAGTTGACTTCGCTTCGTTTTTTACCGAACATTTCTGACTCCGTCTCCAGGATCGAAGTGTTAAATATTCATCGATAAAGTAAACAAGTTGATTACAAAAACACAAATTGATAATCCGGTAATAATAATCAAGCTGAATGTGTTAATTATCCGTGTCAGAAACTGACCACCTGTAGTGCGGAACGCCTTGAGTACGAGTTGTCAGATCAGTTGATTATGTAAATAGGTGAATCTGATTAGTCCACAACGGCATCTTTGATCTTATCGCAGGGTCACTTGAACCATGTGTCAAAATTGAGTAATTAGATTTGTTCACGCAAAATGTACACCTGCGGTAATGGTCAAATGTTACCAACGCAGTATCAGTTGAAACAACGGACGATCAGTCTTTGCAGGCTGTTAATTTTGGCAGCATGATTGACGCATGAAAAACGTGCGTCTCTAGTTACATGGTCGCACAGACCCAAACTCCCACCCGACTGCATAACGTGACTCATAAGGTAGTCGGAAAAGGAGCACCGAGAGGCATTTTAAGTATTCATGAGGCCCATCGTGTCTATTTCGGAAATGATCGGAAAACATGTTACGGTGTACAGATGTAACAAGTTGGCTTCTTTTGGGCATCTTTCAAAAGAAGCCAAGGTGAGGGCTACAGCATAACTGCAATAATCGGCATGTGGGTTTTAAGAAAGTATCGATTTTTTCCTGACGAAATATGCGAAGCGGAAAACAAGACAGTTCAACTGCCAAGGCAGTTACCCGAAATGATTTGTGTGCGCTTAATAGGTCGATTTTTCACAACGGTTTTTTGACACAATTTTGAAAAAACTAGGCGCACGGTGCGGTAATTAGGGCGAATACGGTATTTTAATATGTTGGATAAATTCATTTTTGTGAAAGGGGTAGCAGGTCTTTTTTTTTTTTTTTTTTTTTTTTTTTCATTTTTACTCTACTTTGGACGAAAAATCCTGCCAGCAAATAGTTTTGCCACATTAGGCAGCATCTGATCAGGGTCTGCATTGTTTGCCTATGTCCCTTTCATCATGAAAACATGCCCATATAAATTTGACCCCCTTGAACCCCACTTTTATAAAGTAAAACTGGGGTTCACAGGGGTAAACCTTATTTTTCTTATTTCTGCTCTAACATAGAGATTGTGGATCCTCGATGAGGCAGTTCTAACAAGTACCTGAAATCTATATTTTGAGCAGAAATAAGAAAAATATCTAATAATAATAATCAACCTTATTTTTAGCTCACCTGGGCCGAAGGCTCCAGGGGAGCTTATAGTATAGTGGGTCCTCCGTCGTCCGTCCGTCCGTCATCCGTCCACACTTTTGAGCAGCTATATCTCTGTATCCTGCAGGCTGATCTCAATCATTTCTCATCCGTAGCATGCCTCTGGTGGGGCATTGATGATATTAACTTTTTTTGGAAAACGCTCTAAAACTTTGGTTCCTATGGCAACCACAAGGTCCCATAGACTTACTATGGGAAAATGCTTGTCATCACTGTAGCGCCTTCAGTTTTGATCGGATCTTTCTGAAACTTATATGTAAGGTGACTGGGGATAAAAAATCGGATGAGTTCGAAAACCGGCCAAGTAGGCCCATTTATCATAGAGTTAAGTCCCTTTGATTGCTGAAAATGCCCATTTTCGACCTTGTCATCACCGTAGCCCCTTCAGTTTTGATTTGATCGGATCTTTCTAAAACTTATATGTAATGTGGCTGGGGATAAAACCTCGGATGAGTTCGAAAACCGGCCAAGACCGCCGATTTATCATAGAGTTACGTCCCTTTGATTGCTGAAAATGCCGATTTTTGACCTTGTCATCACCGTAGCCCCTTCAGTTTTGATCGGATCTTTCTGAAACTTATATGTAAGGTGGCTGTGGATAAAATCTCGGACGAGTTCAAAAACCGACCAAGTCAGCCCTTTAATTGTAGAGTAACGTCCCTTTGATTGCTGAAAATGCTGATTTTTGACCTTGTCATCACTGTAGCCCTTTCAGTTTTGATCGAATCTTTCTGAAACTTATATGTAAAGTGGCTGGGGATAAAATCTCGGATGAGTTCGAAAACCAGCCAAGTTGATCCATTTATCACAGAGTAACGTCCCTTTGATTGCTGAAAAGCCGATTTTTGACCTTGTCATCACCGTAGCCCTTTCAGTTTTGATCGGATCTTTCTGAAACTTATATGCAAGGTGGCTGGGGATAAAGCCTCGGATGAGTTCGCATACCGGCAAAAGTGGCCTATTTATCATAGAGTTAGGTCCCTTTAATTGCTGAAAATGTTGATTTTTGACCTTGTCAACACTGTAGCCCCTTCAGTTTTGATCGGATCTTTCTGAAACTTATATGTAAGGTGGCTGGGGATAAAACCTCAGATGAGTTCGAAAACCGGCCAAGTTGCCCCATTAACTATATAGTTATGTCCCTTTGATGGCTGAAAATGTCAATTTTTTACCTTGTCATCACCGTAGCTCCTTCAATTTTGATCGGATCTTTCTGAAACCTATATGTAAGGTGACTGGAGATAAAACCTAGGATGAGTTTGAATACCGGCCAAGTTGGCCCATTTATTATTGATTTACGTCCCTTTGATTGCTGAAAATGCCGATTTTTGACCTTGTCATCACCATAGCCCCTTCAGTTTTGATCGGATCTTTCTGAAACTTATATGTAAGGTGGCTGGGGAAAGAATCTTGGATGAGTTCGAAAACAGGCCAAGTCAGCTGATTTATTGTAGAGTTATGTCCCTTTGATGGCTGAAAATGTTGATTTTTGACCTTGTCATTACCGTAGCCCCTTTAGTTTTGATCGGATTTTTCTGAAACTTATATGTAAGGTGGCTAGGGATGAAACCTCGGATGAGTTCGAAAACTGGTCAAGTCGGCTCCTTTATTATAGAGTAACATCCCTTTGATTGCTAAAAATGCCAAATTTTGACCTTGTCATCACCGTAGCCCCTTCAGTTTTGATCGGATCTTTCTGAAACTTATATGTGAGGTGGCTGGGAATAAAATCTTGGATGAGTTTGAATACTGGCCAAGTCTGATCGGATCTTTCTGAAACTTACATGTAAGGTGGCTGGGAATAAAACCTCAGGTGAGTTCGAATACCGGCCAAGTCGGCACATTTATCATAGAGTGACGTGCCTTTGATTGCTGAAAATGCCTATTTTCTACATTGTCATCACTGCTGCCCCTTTAGTTTTGAACAGATCTTCATGAAACTTACAAACAAGGAAGTCAGGCAGAAAGCTTGGAGGAGTTTGAAAACTCTTGTTTTTGAACTTGTCATCACCATACCCACTTCAGTTTAGATCGGATCTTCTTAGCAAGTCAGGAATAAAAGCTTGAATGAGTTTGAAAACCGGTGAGGTCAGCCTGTTTATCATAGAGTTACATTCTACTCGATTTTCAGAAAATGCTTACCCTGTCATCACCATGTCCTCCCATAAAGCCTTCAGTAAAGGTTGGCACTTCCTTAAACTTTGAATCTGTTAGCTCAGGTGAGCGATACAGGACCAAGCTAGCTTGGTCCTCTTGTTTTAATACTAATACTAATCTTCCATGTGGCCCTCTTTTCGTGGGCAGGAACCAGTACTAAGCAACTACAATTTTTAATCCCCCGCCGCGAAGCGGAGCAGGGATTATAGTAATGGCCTTCGTCTGTTTGTCCATCCGTCTGTATGTCTGTCTGTCAGTCTGTCTGTCTGTCTGTAACACTTTCTTGTCCGCTCCATATCTCCTGAACCCTATGAATGATAGATTTTCATTAAACTTTGGTCAATTATTCATCTCAGTGAGCTGGTGTGCAGAACCCATAAACGAACCATGCCGACTCAAGGTCAAGGTCACAGTTGAAGGTCACGAGTTTAAAACTTTGATTTTTTTGTCTGTTCCATATCTCCTCTAGCCTTGGAAGGATTTTCATTAAACTTTGGTCAAATATTGTTCTCAGTGAGCTGATATGCAGAACCCATAAATGAACCATGCCGACTCAAGGTCAAGGTCACATTTGAAGGTCATGAGTTTAAAACTTTGAATTTTTTGTTTGTTCCATATCTCATTTACCCCTCAAAGGATTTTCATTAAACTTTGGTCAATTATCCCCCTCATTGAGCTGATTTGCAGAACCCATAAATAAACCATGTTAACTCAAGGTCAAGGTCTTATTTGAATGTCATGAGTTTAAAACTTTGAATTTTTACCCCTCAAAGGATTTTATTAAACTTTGGTCAATTATCCCTCTTAGTGAGCTCATGTGCAGAGCCCATAAATGAATCATGTTGACATCAGGTCAAGGTCACATTGGAAGGTAACGAGTTTGAAACTTTGAGTTTTGTGTCCGTTCCATATCGCCTTTACCCTTTAAAGGATTTTCATTAAACATTGGTCAAATGTCCCTATCAGTGAGCTGATGTGCATAACACATAAATAAACCATGCCGACTCAAGGCCAAGGTCACAGTTGAAGATCACGAGTTTGAAACTTTGAATTTTGTGTCCGTTCCATATCTCCTTTACCCTTGGAAGGGTTTTCATTTAAATTTTGTGAAATATACCCCACAATGAGCTGATATGCAGAACCATAAATAAACCATGCCAACTCAAGGTCAAGGTCACAGGTGAAGGTCACAAGGTTGGGCCTTGATACAAAGTGCGGCAGGGGATTTGGCTGTCCATCTTAAAATTTCTTTTTTTTTTCGATGGTAAAGTTTACAATGTATTTGTATAGGCATGTTTTCATAATGTTATGGGTTTCTAGCTATAGGTAAGAATTGGTTAGCTGTAAAATCTGATTGTAGGCTAATGAAGAGAATTCATCACTGAGAGGGCTGATGACAAGAAGGTCGTATCATCTACGCGATAAACATCTACTGCCTCTTCAAGATTCTTTCAAGGTGAGTATGCATATGTAGCTGATTTTCGGATACACCCAAACCTCTTTATATAACACTGCTGTGCGGTCCAAAGCAAAAATCTGTGTTTGTTATTAAAACAACCGTGTTATATCCAGACAAAAATGTTTAGATAATATAGAAGAATGACAGTTATTTATGGTCAGTTTCTATAAAATCTGTACATTTTTGTGATCCATATTTAATATGTGTTATATTCTGAACCATGTTTTAATGAACATTGGGCATGACCTCAGCTCACCCTAGTTGGCATCTCTAAATGTGTCTTATCATACGGAACAAGAATATATGTGATTTAGGATAGGGATCTAAACAGTTTCTTAGATATTAGGCTTTTTCTAAAATGGAGGGGTGAGGCATACCCAAATTTAACGCTGCTCTATCACGCCCTCATCATGTAAGGAAGCTATGTACCAAATTTGGTTACATTCAGGACAGTGGTTAAATTGGGGTTAGCGTGATGGACAGATCAAAGGAAAGACAGACCTACAGTGGCATTCCCAATATGCCCTTTTGCTTTTTATAAAAGCGCAGGGATAATAAAAAATTAAATTTGTTTTCTTGATGCATTCACTGTATGATTTGGAAAATGTTTCCTTGAGATAAATATACATGTCTGCTATTAATTATTACAGGTGTTATAGTCAGTTTCATCACCTGGCCATGTTCTTCGCTTAGGAAGACACTGATTGGGGGCAAAGAACCGGCCTTTAACAATGAGTACTGCAAGGAAACAATAAATTCATAGACAATATATTTAAGACACTGATTTTACTGTAGATGGACATATATAAAAAAATCTTGGAATTTATCTCCATGAATAAATAATGGCCTCGGAAAAATATCCTAATTGGAAGCAACGTCTCCAAAATGACCTTTACAGTGTTGACGGGGACTTTAAACCTCAAATCAAACAAACAGAAAAATATCCTGCTTTTCAGTTTTTGCAAAGATTACTTATAGACATGGAAAAAATTGTACATACATAGTCCATTTGAAACTTGAGCGTGCAATGGATGGCACGCCATAGCAAATCCCCATGCTTCTGGCAGAGCCAAATATGATGCTGTTTTCGCACACCCTCCTTATGTAAAGAAGCCATGTACCAAATTAGTGATTGATGGATGAATGCCACAAAATGCACCCTCCTTCGGATCGGGTCGTTAACTGGAGCCCCCCTGTGCAGGGAGAACCATCCCCTGTGTGGGTAAAAGGTCCCTACCATAATGTATAGGCTTTCATCATGCCAATCGTGGAGTTTATGTAATTTATACCTGTACATAATCCTTGTGAAGGTGTGTTGCAGTATATATATAGAAAGAAAAGAAAAATAATGAATGGACAGACAGACAGATGGATGGAGGGATTCACAATATCCCCAAGCACATTTTTAAAAGCATGAGGATAATGAATATGTATGGTTGAGGGGTAGGGATCTGAATTTTAATTTCTCAGATATTAAGCCTTTTATGAAGTGGAGGGCGTGGGGCATGGCCCCGGCACACCAGGAGGACCTCAAGGTTGGTGTCGCTGAGTGCACCTTATCATAAGGAAATATACATGTATATGGTTAAAGATGGGGATCTGAACATTTTCTCCAATATTAGGCCTTTTATGAAGTGGAGGGGGTGGGCAACACACCTGGGGGACCCAATGGGTGCAACTAAATTTAATGCTGCTCTCTCACGCCCTCATCATGTATGGAAGCTATGTAGCGAAATCTGTTGTATTCAGGCCAGTGGTTAAGGAGGAATGTGCGGATGGACAGGTGGATGGAATGCTTATTTTCTGCTTAGAACAAGTCAAAAGAGCATATTAAATTTTCTACAATACTGCTAGCAGCTTGCCTTTCTCATTGTAAGCAGCAAATTTGCTTCCTACAAGTAGCTAATTTGGTTCCAGAAAATCCAGTTTGCTACTTGTTCAAACAATTAGTAGCAGATAGTTGCTACCTTGTTTAGTGCTCAAAATTACTAACTTGAACTGTTGTATCTTTTTTCAGCCAAAATAAGGCTTGACATTACATGTGAATCATCTGCTGGGAAGATGAATCACAAGCAATTTCAAGCTGAAAATAAGGAAAACCTACTTTGGAAACACCATCTTCTAAATCTGTTTAGTACTTAGAGGTTTGACCTATAGAATAAGTGAGGGCTCATGCTAGAGCGACACTTTTTGCAACCTAAGTGGCCAGGTGGCAAATATATGCTACTTGGAAAAATAAATTATTTTTAAGTAACACTGCATGTGATTTCAAATTATGTATTCTAAAGACTAAAGTTTTGTTTCAGGACCTGCTCACACCATCAAAGAAGAAGAACAGTCTGGTTCCACTCTCAGCCAGAACTAAGCTACTTGTGCTGTGTGATCAGTCAGAACCAGTCACTTTCCAGGAGGCCATACCACAACAGTAAGCACATGTGTTTCAGCTCAGCTCATCTCTTTGATTTACCCATTGTTTACTAGTGGACTCTTCCATTGCTTTATGTCGGACAAGTCCATTTGTCGTTTAAAGGGTATCAGGCCTATTTTTAGCTCACCTGTCAAGTAGTGACAAGGTGAGCTTTTGGGATCACTTTGTGTCCGTCGTGCGTGCATCCGTGTGTGCATGTATAAACAATTTCTTCAAAGTCAAACGACATCTCCTAAACCACTGATTGGATTTTGACCAAACTTCACAGGAATGACCCTTAGGTGGTCCCCTTTCAAATTTTTCAAATGGTTCCGGTCCGTTGCACATCTAGGTCACAGGAGCTTAAGATAGATTTTTTTACTGAAAATTAAAAAAATCTTCTTAACTGGCACTGCATGGTCCGGGTTTTTGATACTTCGTATGAAGCTTCATCTAGTGGACCGCTACCCAGAATGCTCAAATTATAGCCCTGGGGCCAAAAATGCCCCCACCCCGGGGCCCTTTGGTTTTACATAAGCTTATATAGGGAAAATCTTAAAAAATCTTCTTCTCTGAAACCGCAAAGCCCAGGTCTTTGATAGTTTGTATGAATTTGTTTGATTTGAGGTTTAACGTCCCCGTCAATACTGTAAAGGTCATTTTGGAGACTTTGCTTCCAATTTTGTGGGACTTTTACCTGACATTGAGATGAAATGGCATCTCAAGCCCTGTCGCCCAATGAAACCAATAGGGTTTATTAGCATGGATGGTCCGCCTCGCACCTCGGTTCCTGGACAGGCTTAGATCCTCTAAACGGTTTACCAGTAATAGTGTGCGGGACAGAATCAGCTCTGAGTTGGTATGAAGCTTCATCTAGTGGACTTCTTTCAAGATTGTTCATTGGCCCCGGGGCCCTGTAGTTTTACATAGGCTAATGTAGGGAATATCTGGAAAAACCATCTTCTCTGAAACCGGAAGGCGCAGGTCTTTGATATTTTGTGTGTTGCTTCATCTAGTGGACCTCTACCAAGAGTGGATAAATTATAGCCCTGGGGCCAAAAATGCCCCTGCCCCGGGGCCCTTTGGTATAACATAGACTTATAATTGGGAAAATATTCCAAAATCTTCTTCTGTGAAACCACAAGGCCCAGATCTTTGATATTTGGTGTGAAGCTTCATCTACTTGACCTCTATCAAGATTTTTAGCTTGGCTGTTTTCAAAGAAAACGATAAGTTATTGTCATAGCTCTGGCGTGGTCTGCGTCGTCGTCGTGCAAAAACGCTGACATTTTGTAATATCTCTGTCATTTCTGAACATATTTACTTGAAACTCAGACTAGTTGTTCATTATGAAAAGGGGAACACATATTAATAGGTGATGGTAACCCTCAAAATATTTTTGCCACAGTTATGCCCCTTTTTCGACTTAGAATTTTTGTTTTCTAAAACGAAACTGCAGCCCAGAGTAGGCACCTGCATGCTGTGCTCTTGTTTAAATTATTACCCTAGGGCCAAAAAAGCCCCTGCCCCGGGCCCTTTGGTTTTACATAGGCTTATGTAGGGAATATCTGGAAAAATCTTCTCTGAAACCGGAAGGCCTAGGTCTTTGATATTTGGTGTGTAGCTTCATCTAGTTGACCTCTGCCAAGATTGTTCAAATTATTTCCCTTGGGCCAGAAATGCCCCCGCCACCAGACCCTTTAATTTAACATTGATTTATATAGGGAAAATTAAAAAAAAAGTCTTCTCTTAAACCGCAAGTCCCAGGTCTTTGATATTTCGTGTGAAGCTTCAACTAGTGGGCCTCTATCAAGATTGTTCAAATTAAAGCCCTCGCCAAAAATGCCCCCGCCCCGATGCCCCTTGGTTTTACATAGACCTATATTGTGAAAATCTTTTTAAATCTCATTCTCTGAAACCGCAAGGCCCAAGTCTTTGATTTGGTGTAAAGCTTCATCTAAAGGACCCCTATCAAGGTTGTTCATATTATAGGCATAGAGTTAAAAACTCCCCTGCCATGGGGCCCTATGTTTTTACATAGACTTATATAGGGTAAATCTTTAAAAATCTTCTCTGAAACCGCAAGTCCCAGGTATTTGATATTTGGTGTGAAGCTTCATCTAGTGGACCTCTATCAAGATTGTTCAAATTATAGCCCTAGGGCCAAAAATGCCCCCGCCCGATGCCCCTTGGTTTTACATAGACTTATATATTGTGAAAATCTTTTTAAATCTCATCCTCTGAAACTGCAAGGCCTAGGTCTTTGATATTTGGTTTAAAGCTTCATCTAAAGGACCCCTATCAAGATTGTTCAGATTATAGCCATAGTGTCAAAAATGCCTCTGCCATGGGGCCCTTTGTTTTTACATAGACTTATATAGGGAAAATCTTTAAAAATCTTGTCTGAAACGAGAAGATTCAGGTCTTTGATATTTGGTATGAAGCTTCGTCTAGTGGACCACTATCAAGATTGTTCAAATTATAGTCCTGGGTCCAAAAATGGGCCCACCCTGGTGCCCACTGGTATTACATAGACTTATATTTGGAAAATCTTTAAAAATCTTCTTGTCTGAAACCAGAAGGCCTAGGTCTTCGAAATTTGGTATGAAGCTTGTCTCGTGGATTTCTACCAAAATATTCAAATTATAGCCCTGGGGCCAAAAATGGCCCTGCCCCTGGTTTTATATAGACTTATATAAGGAAAACCTTTAAAAAATTTCTTGTCTGAAACCAGAGGACTCCGGTCTTTGATATTTGGTTTGAAGCTTCACCTTTTAGACCACTAACAAGATTATTCATCACAGTACCTTCACTTTTTGACATTCAGTTCATGAAATTGTAGGAGTAAATGACATCACATAATCTGATTGGTTGAATGTCAGAAACGGATGTGGCTAAATTATTTTGATCAGCAGAACTAGAGTTAATTTTTTAGGTTCTGGCAAATTTTATGCTGAGTTGAGTAGAACTTGAGGACATGAAAAGATGTTTCTAACACATTATGTAAGGAAGTGCTGCATTTTACCTTCTGGGATAGAAATTCTTATTCTACCCAGATTTAAATGGAATATTCTCACAAGTTGGATGTACACTGGTTGAATACAACCTCATGTACCGTATATACCCAAAATCTTCGAGCAACTTAAGTCTTTACCATAATTGTTCTAAAATTTGAACAAATACAATTAACTCTCTGCTGTTGTGCCTAAAGGTAGCTGAATGAGTGGCAAACTGTGTAGACCCTGATGAGAATGCCATCTTCTGCTGCATCTCATCTGGGTTTATACTGTTTGCTCATTCGCCCCCGCCCATTGGGGCTTGAAGAAATAGATTGGGCTGCATGGTGCTTCCACGCAGAGCAGAAACTGACCAAACATGAGTACTGGTAAACTGTTTAGAAGGACTAAGTCTGCCCAGGCAAAGTGATGCGAGTCGGACCATCCAGTGCATATAAGCCTTTTGGTTTCATTGGGTGGCAGGGCTTTGAGTGTATGTGAGTGTGAATTCGGGTTTAATGTCGCTTTCAACAGTTTTTCAGTCATATCACAACGGTGTCTGGTTGCGACAGGGAGCTCAATGCTCACTTTTATAGAGCGGCCTCACTCAAGTATCATGTCCCAGACACATTACATGATACCACATCCAGTCAAATTATCCTGACACTGGGTTGACCAGTCCTAGCTCTACCCCGTAAATCTGAGTGCCAAGCGAGGAGCAGCTAGTACCATTTTTAACGACTTTGGTATGTAGCCGCCCGGGATCGAACCCATGACCTCCCGTTCCCAGGAGCGGGCACTCTACCAACGGCAGGGCTTTGAGATGTCATTTCATCTCAAAGTCGGGTAAAAATCCCACAAAATTGGAAGCAACGTCTCCAAAATGACCTAAATAGTGTTGACAAGGACGTTAAACCTCAGTTCAAACAAACACTGTTTGCTCATGCGGTCTGTCCGAATACATTGGTAAAAAAGATACACTGTTGTTAAGGTTTATGAAACATCGAGGCAGTTTTATCAAGTACCGACAATCTATGTTTTGAGCAGAAATAAGATCAGGCGGTTCTATCGAGTACTGACAATCTATGTTTTGAGCAGAAATAAGAAACGTATCAGAATTTCTATCAGAAAATTTTCATTTTTTGGTGGTAAAATTTCCCAATATATTTGTGTAGCAGGGTTCAACATTAACCCAGGACCGATGGACATTGTCTAGTGAAAAGCTGGTCAGGTCTAGTAAGGTCAGTGGCTGGCTAGTCCGAATGGTCCAGTTGAAAATCTGCTTCCATATTTATTAAAATGCATATTTTTTACCCATTTACCATAAAATGTTGTTTTCAGTTTGTTGCTCAAGTTTTACTATGTGAATAAATAATAACAGAAATAATCTGATCACTGTATAACTAACATATCACTTTAGTATGATTTTTATTTTTTTGGTCCAGTTGAACTTAGATCAGGCCCAGTGCATCCCAAGAAATACAGGACCACTTTGTCTGGTTATTTAAAAAGTTAATGCTGAACCCTGTATAGGTGTGTTTGGGTAATGGCAAACCTTGCGATGCTGGACTGTGAACCTCAGGACAGATTTTTCTATTCACCCCTCACACCCATGTAAGATTCTCATCCTAAGTTCAGTTTTCCTCATTCTACTTCTTTCTTATCAGGATGCTGTCACAGTGTAAGAAGATAGGAGAAGGTGTGTATGGTGAAGTTTTCCGCACATGTGATGTCGCTCTCAAGGTAAAATCTCAGGTGCCCAGAGCATTGTAGCTCATCACACAGACTTGTTTTTTTATACATAATGTTGGGTTTAATATATCTTTTCAATGTTCTGCATGATAACAGTATGATGTGTGTAGGCATTAGAATTTTCTCATCAAGGCAATTCTTATGAATTCCCACTTCATAATTTGCAACATAAGAAAACAATGCCTTAGCTGTCCTAAACAAATGGATTTCTAGAGCTGTGAGAATAAATCTCTTAGTTAGAATTAGCAGTTGTAAATGGGCCGTCAGTGATCAAACCATTGAACCTTTCACTCTAACTATGAAATAATTATTTTCCCTGTTTCAGATAATCCCAATAGAAGGTGATTTCCCTGTGAATGATGAACCTCAGAAGAAATTTGAGGAGATATTACCTGAAGTTGTTATAGCTAAGTAAGTCATTTCTTTGTTATGTATAAAATTCTGATCAACCCATTTTATTTTCATGCCAGGTGCGATATAGGATTCCCGCTTTCCGTCTGTTTGTTAGTTGTCCTTTGTTAGTGAAGCCGTCAACATTTATGCCCCCTAGTGTTCAAGTCCATTTTCTCATGAACTATAAGAGCTTCATTAATGATACTCGGTACAAACTTGCATATAGTGATGGTATCTTCAATGCAAGCATCCATGTTTGACCTTGATCTACATTTCATGGTTCACTGACTTTGTGAACTATTGCCTCATATCCTAGTGCTCACTCTGAGAAGAGTCTTTGACCATATATTTTACATTATCCACTTAATAAAGGCGACATTATATGATAAACTATTATACAGTTTGCAAACAATGAAAACCTGTCAGATCAAACGATGCATGAGATACCATATACATTCTGGTGTCTTCTCCATTGCATGAATGTCAGTGAAATGAACACCCCCCTAAACCCCACTTTATATAGAGAAAACTGGGATTTACAGAGGTATACATAATCTGCCTTATTTTTGCTCAAAAACAGATTGTGGGTACTCGTTAGAACCGCCTCATTGAGCACCCACAATCTTTGTTGAAAGCAGAAATAAGAAAGTTGTTTGCATTTTTACCTAAATTGTGTCATTTCTGACACCATCTTGGGCACCATAATTTCACACGGACATGTTTTCCTAATGTCTACGACTCTTGATTTACATTTCACTGGACCAGCAAACACTGATCAGATCAAAATGTGTGGATTGTTAGTTATGCTGCTATTGAGGTTTTTCTTTTTATTCAAATCAGCAAGAGTTGAGTAGAAAAAATACAACAGCAATTCCAAGCAGACATTGTCTGTGAAGGCCTTGTACAGACTGATCAGTCTTTGTTGAGTTAATATCAGCTTGTATGCACGGTTAGTAGTCGCAACTAAGATTGGCAGGACAGGGGTAGTTTAAGTGTTGTCAGTATATGTCAGATTCGGTGAGTCCACAACAAGATTCTGTATGTGCCTTGTGCATTCTTTTTGCAAACAAACTAAATGGCCATATCCACCTTACCTGTGGTTGTGTTAAGTTGAATTCATATATTTGGGTGATTTGTTAATAGAATGTTCCAAAGGCAGATGCAAAGGATAGCTCCTATTTAAAATGGAATGACTATACTTCTTACCCAGCCTGAAGAATAACTATGACCCGAGAAATATGACATTTTTCATGCTCTCTTGAAGAGCATACAGTTGAACTACATTGTCTCAACTACCTTTGTTACCATGGAAATTGTTCAGATTCAAACACCTTTGTGACCCTGGAAATGTGTTCAGTCTCAAACACCTTTGTGACCATGGAAATGTGTTCAGACTCAAACACTTTGTGACCATAGAAATGTGTTCAGACTCAAACACCTTTGTGACGATGGAAATGTGTTCAGACCCAAACACCTTTCTGACCCTGGAAATGTGTGCCGACTCAAAAACACCTTTGTGACCATGGAAATGTGTTCAGGCTCCAACACCTTTGTGATCATGGAAATGTATTCAGGCTCCAACACCTTTGTGATCATGGAAATGTATTCAGGCTCAAACACCTTGGTGACCATGGAAATGTATTCAGGCTCAAACACCTTTGTGACCATGGAAATGTGTTCAGACTCAAACACCTTTGTAGACATGGACATGTGTTCAAGAATGGGGTAGTAAGAATCACTTAGGGTTCATAAAAGTACCAGCTCAGGAGACACCAGCTCTGAAGGCATTGTGAAAATGATTCAGGGTTAATTCTTTTTACCTTCAAAATAAAGACATGTTGTGAGTACGCATTAGTATCGCCTCAATGAGACGATGGCATGTTGTGAGTACTCATTAGAATTGCCTCATTGAGGCGATTCTAATGAGTACTCACAACATGCCTTTTTGAAATAGAATAACAACGAAAATCCCTAAGTATTTTTGAAAGAATCTCCTATGAAATCAATAATGAGTTGGAATCAACCATGGTAAATGAACCATTGGTATTGGAGACATTGAAGTTTTGCTGTATAGAATTCCCTACTGATTTGGGCTGGGCATGATGTAAGCAGGGTATCACATAACCTGCAAGAATAACTGTACATCTGCCCGCTCTTCCACCCAATCTTGAAAAATCTGGGCCCCTCCGCTTCGGGGCTAGGAGAAATAGATTGAGCTGATTTCTTCCACGCAGAGCTGATACTGACTGCACATGATTACTGGTAAACCGCTTAGCCATATCAGGTTCTACTCTCTCATGCAGTTTGTGAATTGAACAAATACATAATATCAAGTTATTTGATTGGTGGATGGTCAGAAATGGGTGGGGCTAAATTAATCTATTCAGCAGGATAAGGGTTAGATGTCCTTTTACTCCGCTATATCTGGAACTATGTGTTGGAACCGTGACAAGCAAGATGAGATACCAAAAAATACCATGTATATTCTGACATACATACTTTAGCAAACAGTGTAGACCAAGATGAGAAGTCGCGTCTCATCATGGTTGACATTGTTTGTCACTTCTCTAGCTATTTTTAGACACAACATCAAGTAGTAAGTTGTACTTGCTCAAGTTTTAGAACAAGTATGATTTGGTGTTTAGGTAATTGAATACTTAACGTAAATACGGTATATATGATTAATAAAGAACCAGATCAGCCTGCACATTTATAGGGTTTGCTTTGATTCTGATCTTATAAAATGCCAAAGATTGATTTCATGTCTAACTTATCTTCAGGGAGCTGAGTTCACTAAGACACAGTAAAGCCAGCATGACAACCAACTTTTGTGAAGTTAAAAGGTAAGTTCTACCTTATTTGTTACAGGTTTGCAAAGGAGCATGGTTAGCTCAGATAAGAGCTTTCTTATTATTCAAGTATTCCAAGTTTGAATCAGACCGGGAGGTTTTGGGTGGATTGTTTATCAATAGACCCAAACTTACTGATCAACAAACTACAGAAGCTTCCCACCTGCTATTATCCATGTGACTATCCCTGTACAAAATTCAGGTAACGATTATTTATAGCAGCACTGTTCTCACTGTGAAGTCAGAATGTTGGTTATTTGTAAAATCTGGACTGGGCTCATGTACTGGAACATTTGCAAACCGTGTAGATCCAGATCAGACATGGCAGCATGGGGCATCTGATCATGATCTACACTGTTTACTTAATTATTGGCATTTAAGCATTAAAAAAAACAGTCTGTCCCCGTTTGAGACCATTTTCCAACACTGCATTCAGAAACAATGGATCCATCAGTACTGTCACTGCTTTGATTTTCCTTGCTGCCCCTACATCTCTGACTCAGTATAGAATGAAATACAGACTCAGAATTCCCCTATCATCCAAAACATTGTCCCTGATGTGAAATGTGTTTCAGGACCCAGTGCTTTTAATCACTTGATCTCAAGGTTGGGAATTGACCTTGGTATTTACCCTGGTTTTCAAGCATATTTGATTTATGAATTTATGATGGCTGGTGTAGATGGAATTTTCTTCAATGAGATGTAAACCGTACCCAATCCCCACCATCTTCACCCACCCCACACACAAGCACCACACCCAACAAACACAAAATAGGATCTGGTGAAATGCTTTGGAGAAGAGAATTTGCTACAAATACCATATGAAATATCAAGCCTGATTTTCTTAGAAAAAAAAAATAATTAAAAATATAGAATATCATCTACTATGCAGTTTTGTACTTAAAGGCTGTTTGTAGGAGAAAAGAAGTGACAAACTCATGAAAATCTGTGCCTTTCAGTGTATTAACCCATTCTGTACCAGAAAGCCCAAATGGGTAATTGGAAAACTTTGCAGGTCCCGATCCAGACCCCGCATTATGCAGCGTCTGATCAGAGCTTACACTGTTTGCAAAAAATTCAGCCAATTACAAAATTAATTTTGAAGAAAACACAACTTGACACCCCTAAATTTTGAAATGGACTTGTGCTACATATAAGGTGCAAGATTCCACTGGTATAAAATAGGTTAATGGCAATGAGCCCGGTCATGAGGAAAAGATACTTATCTCATAGACAACCAGCAAAGACCCAGGCAATCCTGCACATAAGTACAGTCTCGCCAGAGCCGTTGCTACCGGCAGTATTGTTACCTTCATGAAAGAAACTGTGGGTCTACCACTATTAACCCTTCTCTTGCTGAATATTCAGTTTAGCCACACCCATTTCTGACTTAGAAGCAATTAGATTACTTGATGTAATTTATTCCTACAAATTCATAAATTGAATGTCAAACAGTGTAGATCCTGATCAGATGGCTTCTGAAGAAGCCATCTGATCTGGATCTACACTGTTTCCAAAGATAGGTGTTGTCGTGAACAGTGTGATAAGAGAACAAAATTTTGAGAACTCCTTGTCCTCTTTTCTGGTATGTCAGCGTTGTATCTGTCTAGTTAGTGACTCTCTTTATATTTTTAGTGTTTCTTTGGTGAAAGGAAAGTACCCAGCTAATTTACTGAAAGAATGGGATCTGTTTCACAAAAGAAAAGGTTCAGAAAATGACAGGCCAGGTAGGAAGTTAACAGCTTCATGTTGCTGCAAGGACCCTGCAGTACTGCGGCCCTTTCTCCCTTTTATTCTTTGGCCCTTTCTCCACTTTTATGCTTTCTCCCCAGTATCTCTGTTCTTCTCCGTTTGCGGCCCAAAATGACCTTTACAGTGTTGACAGGGTCGTTAAACCTCAAACCAAATAAATCTTCTCCCTTTGCTCCCTTTCTCTGGGAGTTAATGCAAAATGACACTCCAGGGTCAATGTGTCGATTAACTCTAATACACAACAACAATAATTTATTCAGTTTAACCCTTATCCTGCTGCATAAATTAAATTTAGCCACACCCACTTCTGACTATCCACCAATCCAATTACTTGATATAAAGTATTTGTTCAATTCACAAATATTTACACTGATGATCTTCTTATGCTGAGTCAGTTATATTTGACCATTACCTCTGTTTCCAAAGGTAGTTGTTTTCTGGTTTAGCAGGATAAGTTAAGGTTAATCCAGTGTTCAGATGGTGATTTATTTTCTCTTGTGTTCAGATATAGGTGCCACGAAAGACTCGGATCAGCCCATCTGCTCAGTGAAAAAACTTTCTTCTGTGCTTTAATATGGGTTTGGTCCTTTGTTTTCCTTCTAGCACCCAGCAAAGGTTACATGTTAAAGTGAAACTTCAGTGACTCAAATACTTTTGTTGCCGGGAAATTTGTTACAGTTATCGATATGTCAAACTACTGAGGGTTAATCATAGCGCCAGGTGTAGTGGGTATGACTTCAGAATATTTAAGGTAAAGGCATGTTTTGTGAGGCGATTCTAATGAGTACACACAACATACGAGACAAACCTCCATTCATTACCATAAATATATGGATGTTTATCTGGAGCTATGGGAAAAATTCTATGGGGACTCCAGGGTTTATTAGTAATGAGCCAAGTTACTGAAGTTTCTCAGTGCATGTCTACACAGCCAGGAGCCAGTTGTTCAAAACCCTCAGTGTTGTTAGTTACTGTATTGTTAAAACTTTGATCATTAAATATAGCAAATATACTAGTATTTTTTCTGCAAAAATACATGAGTAGTATATATTGTATTTAACTACAATAGCTAACAATTTGGCCACCAACAAGCTCATTAAGCAAACAGTGCTTTGAACAACTGGACCCTCATCTCAGCTCAGATCTGTTCCTTGATATTTCAGACATGTTTACGGACTCGCAGCTCTTCATATTGTTTGAGTTTGCTGATTGTGGCAGGGATCTGGAGTCATTTGAGGTAGGTCAACAACTGGGCACAATTAGCTTTTATAACACTGATATGTGGTTAAAATTTAATTGTTCTGCCTAGGAAATTTCTAACACAGGGGTATTTTTACTGAAAAAAAATGTGAATAGGCCACTCCAAACACTATGAAATTTTTTCTGTACAGAATGGGTGAAGTTGTAATGTACTGTAAACTGATTACTTCATGAGTTCCTAAGGTTAGGAACCTTACTGAGCTGCCACATGGTAAGACTTTTTATAACAGCAGTTTAAGTCTGTGTAAACCCCTAAATCTGCCATTTGTGCTATGCAGGCCTCAGTGGCTCAGTTGGGAGCATGTTTTGGTTGTGAGTTTTATCCGCCCTTTGTGAAGCTTGATGATAATAGATTCTTGCATAAAAAACTATGCGCATAGCTGTTTGAAGCCGTTGTCAAATGGACCGAAAACCGTGCTCAAACAGCAAAAACCATGTTCAAATCATGAAATTCGCGTGCTGTTTGAAAATGGATTTTGAGCTTTTGATATCACAAGAAGGGCCTTGCTTTGTTTACGTTACATTGAGCGACGTAACGTTATCGTCCTGAACGTAGCGTTTTGGGGTTCTATGATGACGTCACTGCATGACAACGTCATTGTAAACAACATTCTCAACTGGCCGCCATTTTGGTTTGCCTGTCGCATTTGAAGAGTTTATATGGAGCTTTTGGGCGTTTTCGTCAAAATTTGCTGTCAGATTCGTAAGTTATGCAAGAACAACGATCATCCATGGTTATTTCATTGCATTAACATTTGCCGGATCCCTCGGAAGATATTTGAACATTTGGCCTAGCGGCCTCATGTTCAAACAGCTTCCTCGGGATCCGGCAAATGTTAATGCATGAAAAACCATGGTTGATCCCTATATTACAGTTAATATATAAGAAAAATCCGTTTTGAACAGAATATGAGCTTGGGCACAGCACTGTCCTGGCCTGCGTCAGAAAAAGGGAGAGAATGAATTTGATAGTGGAAAATTTGTGTATATAAGGGTACACCTTATTTGAGCCGAGGCACAGCATTTCCTAAAATTTATGTGTGCGCCCAGCTAAGAATTTGATCAGCCAGCCCGTCCATATAGTCTGACCAGGGACTTCTTGCTGCATGAAGGAGCATTGAGCCCTTAGTTATCCTTAGAGCGCACAATGAAGACCCTTATCAGACTCTGCAGATGTGCAGGCTGATCTGAGTCTTCACTGAGCACACATGTAAATTGTAGGAAATGTTGTGCCTCGGCTCAAATAAGGTGTACCCTTATATACACAATTTTTCAACAATTAAATTCATTCTCTCCCTTTTTCTGATGCAAGCAGGACAGTCGTGTGTGTGGCAAAAGAATATGTATGGTACTAGTTAACAGCTTACTTATAAGCTACCCAGGAAAACTTTGGCTGGCTGGACATGACTTATAGTGTTGACTGGGCCATTAAAATCTTTACCAGACAAAAAGAAAATACATGCACCCATGAAATAGTGAAAGTATGCATGAATTCATGTTACATATTTTCCAAGCTACTGTCTTGGTTTCTGATTAACCTGCCCATTTGATTAACATCCTCAGCTAAAATTGGATCAAGAAATTTTGTGTGCTTCATAACACATACAACCTGATCGCAGTCAGTTTGCTATATTTTCAGTTTGAGAGCATGTATCAAGCGAGAAGTGTGCTAACCCAGGTGGTATATTCCTTAGCTGTTGCTGAGGAGAGCCTACAGTTTGAGCACCGAGACCTGCACTGGGGTAACGTACTGGTGAAACCTACAAACCGAGAAGATATCACCTATAAACTGATGGGGAAGAGATGTAGTGTACCGTCCATGGGAGTCGAGGCCAATATAATAGATTTCACCCTGTCAAGGCTTACCAAAGGTACTAGCTGTTAGTCTTGGCTCAATCTGTGTGGTAGATCATTGCTTTATGCAAGTTACCAATGATCAGTTGAATTTTGATCCATGAAATTGTCAGAAATATTATGGCACAGGTTTTACCTCGCCTGTTCAAGGTACAAGGAGAGCTAATGTAGTCATTTTGGTCTTCTGCATGTGCATGTACCTGGGATGGTCTTCTAAGATTCCAAGAAAACAATCCCCTGGGTTCATATCCTGGCGTGGGTCGAGGGGTCAAAATCTAGGACTCCTTTGTGATACTGCCTTAAAGTTTTTCAAATGCTTTTGTCTCAACAGTCACTCGTCACTGAGCAGTCATATTACGTATTTGGGTACCTGGGAGGGTCTTCTGAGATTCCAAAAGAACACACCCCTTGGTTCTTGCCTGGGGTTGGGTCTAGGGGTCAAAATCTCAGACACCTATATAATATGTTATATGCATTTCCATTATGCTAACAAAGTACAGACACAATTGGTTATACATCAGCCAACATTGGTTCAAGTGTAGAAGCATCATGCAGCGCAATCTATTCCTCCAAGCCCCGATGGGAGTGGGGCAATAAAGGTTTTCTGTAAGTCTAGCATCCCGTAAAGGGGATGCTGGAAAACAATGTAGACCCAGATCTATAGCTCAGATCAGCTGCAGCAGAAAGTGTTCTCAGATCTGGCTCTATAGTGGTCGCTTGTAGTACCAGAATTTTTGAAAAAGATAATTAATGAAACTAAGCAGACACCCCTTAGATTTTATACACTTGGTAGAACAGTAAACGATTTGACCACTAATAAGCTTGTTTACCCATTGTGGTGCTGAACCCGGATATGTCTTCGCTTTCAAACAATGTAGATCCAGATCAGATGGCTTCTGAAGAAGCCATCTGATCAGGATCTTCATTGTTTCATCATTCAGTTTATGAATTTGTTGCAATGATAAGCATCAAGGAATGTAATTGGTTGATAATCAGTGGTGGGTGTGGCATATTTAAATATTCAGCAGGTCAAGGGTTAAGCTAATGATGCTTTGAACATCTGGTTCCAGATCACAATCGCTGCCTTTGCATTTTCTGTTTCATTCAGAGCAGCTGAAATACGAAGGACTTTCTTCTCACAAAGTTGTTCATTAGGGCCAGTGAAAAATATCCCTACAAATGCCACCAATATTTCACCAGATCTTTCTGTCAGATGATAGCTATAGCTTGGGACATTTTGAAGCAGCACAAATTCATGAATTTCCTTTTAAATCAGAACTATTTATCCTTCCGGTTCCTTATATTTTATCTGTTGCCTATATAATCTAAATCTACTAATTGTATCATAGCATCTTCAGTTTACATGAACCTAATTTTTTTAGAACAATTAAAACCATGTGACTTGACACAGCCAATTTTGACAACTTCAGTAGATAAGATCTTGAAAAATGTATTGAAAATACTGAAATGTGTCAATCAAAGTAACAGCAAGTTAAAATGTACCATTGCTGGTTGTTTGTTGTGTTGACCATCCCGTATTTTTGATTTATTTTATTTAGCATTAATTAGCTCACCTGGGCCGAAGGCTCCAGGGGAGCTTATAGTATAGTGGGTCGTCCGTCGTCCGTCCACACTTTTGAGCAGCTATATCTCTGTATCCTGCAGGCTGATCTCAATCATTTCTCACCTGTAGCATGCCTCTGGTGGGGCATTGATGACATAAACTTTTTTTTGAAATCGCTCTCAAACTTTGGTTCCTATGGCAACCACAAGGTCCCATAGACTTACTATGGGAAAATGCTTGTCATCACCGTAGCGCCTTCAGTTTTGATCGGATCTTTCTGAAACTTATATGTAAGATGACTAGGGATAAAAACTCGGATGAGTTCGAAAACCGGCCAAGTCGGCCCATTTATCATAGAGTTACGTCCCTTTGATTGCTGAAAATGCCCATTTTCGACCTTGTCATCACCGTAGCCCCTTCAGTTTTAATCGGATCTTTCTGAAACTTTTTTTTTTTTTTTTTTGTTCTTGTTCAATTTATTCAGTATAATGCCTGTTACATTTCACTTCTGAAAGCCAGGCAATTTCAGAAGTGTTTATTCCAGACTTTTACTTCCTTTTTCATACAGAATGAGCACCCCTTCGATCACCGCATTCTCCCTGACAGTCTGGATCCTGTCATAATTAAAAAGAGATTGAAATTTTCTGGCTAATAGTTTTTAGAGGGTGCTCCTTTCTCCCCATTGTCTTTCTCGCATAACTTAAAATTTAGCATATACATTATTTATTGTTCTGCAATAAGATAGAAACAAAAAAAACAAAAAAAAAAAAAAAAAAAAAGATGTGACTATGTTTTTCCTTGCTCCAAAGTCTGTCCTGGCATAGATTTGTATGAAGTCTTTAACTGTATCTAAGTTTCTGTTTATTGTACTATTACCTGGGTCAACTCAGGGGATGTGGTGGGTGGGTAGGGGTGTCAGGCTACATTTTCTTCCAACGTTTATTAGGCAAATGGTTGAAATATATTCCAAAACGGTGGAGACCCCGATCAGACGTCGTGTTCTGCGGCGTCTTATCTGGACCTGCACTGTTCGGCTATCACCTGTTTTGGGGTTTCCGGTACAGAATGGGTTAAGCACTAATTCCAATTTGTTGAGACACTTGATTTTATTTATATCACTCCTTTAATTTGAATAGTTATCTCTCAAGTGCTCAGGTTATGACCTTATGTGTTGATGCATATTCTTGTTTATATTCTTAGCTTATATCATTTATTAATGCTTGATATGAGTACCAGTCTTTTTGGAATTCTGTTAATTCATTGTTTGAAAGAGAAATGTCCATAAGTATTTTGTACAATAAAAACAATTTCTTCTTAAATACACCAAGAAACAATTGTCGCTGATTACAACGGGTAGTATATATATAGTATTTGGCATATAGAATAATTATGCTTAGTGGCTTTGGTATAACATTCTTTCTGTCGAGACCGAAAACAAAAAAATCTTCCGTTATTTTACATTCGATACCATTATTTTTCAACCATTCTAACAAATTGCAAATAAATGTCTGAATTTTTTCACAAGTCCAAAAAAGATGATTTATAGTTTCATCCTGAGACTGGCAGAAATAACATTGAGAATCATTTTTCATTTTCATTTTAACCAAAAGAGTGCTTGTTACCAAAATATTATGATTGATGCTTACCTGAAACCATTGTAAAGCTGGGTATTTTATTATACTAAATGGGTAATTGTAGATTTTTTTCCATTCTGGATCTGTAAACTTAAACTTCTCATTCCATGATTTTTTGCCTGTAGGTTGTTCATTGTTTTTATTCAGAGTGTTATACATCGCTTTTGCTCCAGATTTTTGTTGTAAGAAGATTTGTATATGACTTGGTATGAAAGGGGTTTCAAGTTTTCTTCTAAGTATAATTTTCAAACTTGTTAAATAGGATTTTAGAGAATCTATAATTCCATGATACTCCAGAAAGTTAATAGGAATTCCTAAAAGCGTCCTGATTTCTTGATAACTATATAGCTTCCCGTTTTCATTCACCAAGTCATTGACAAATCTGATACCTTTATTATACAAACTCTTATAAAAGATGTAATTTCTGTCTATTGTAATATTTTTATTATAAAATAGTGGACTTTTCAAAATGTGTTCTTCATCTATTTCTATTTTATAGTTTATATCAAGAAAAGCTTTTAAGACATCCTTCCAAAATTTATTATTTATTTGATTGTAAATATTTCTAATGTATTCTATATTACATGATGTCAGTTTCTCCAAATTAATATGTAGTTTTATTAACTCTTGCCATTTACTATTATTTGAAATAATTCTTCTTATCCAAGTTGATTTTAATGCATTTATAAAAGCAGTAACATTTATCATTTTCAGTCCTCCTTCTGTGTACTCTTTAACAATAATAGATTTTTTAATTCTGGGGTTGTTATTCCATAAGAAGTCATATAAATTTTTGACTATTTTTTCACTCATTATAGGATCTGGATTTGGTAAAGATATAAAGAGAAGATTAAATATAGGTATAATTAGAGTTTTGATAACTGTTATTTTTCCTATAGGTGATAAGCTCCGTTTCTTCCATTGTTTCACTATTTTTTCCATTTGTGTTATTTTTGGTGTATAATTATCTTTCAACATTTTTTCCAAATCTGTATTAAAATAAATTCCTAATAATTTAAAGTTATTGCTACCCCATAAGAGTTTCCATTTTGTTTTTATTGATCTAGTACTGAATTTTTCTGAACCAATCCAAACTAATTGTGTTTTATCTAAGTTTATGTTTAAGCCAGATATTCTTGAAAATTTTACAAGTTCTTCTAACATTTGATTAAGGGATGTTTCTGAACCATCTAAAATAGCCGATGTGTCATCAGCATATTGTGAAATCTTGAATTCAATATTATTAATAGTGATACCTTTTATTTTTTCATTTTTTCTAATTTTTGTAGCAAGAAACTCTGCACAAATTACAAACAGGTAAGGGGAGAGTGGATCTCCTTGACGACAGCCACGTTCTATACTAAAAAATGAAGATAAATGTCCTGACAGAATTACTGCTGATGTAATATTTTTATAGAAAACCTTTACCCATTTCCTGATTGATTCACCAAAGTTGAGATGTTCCAGAGCTTTATACAGGAAGTTCCATGATAAAGAGTCAAATGCCTTTTCAAAGTCAATAAGCAATAGTAGCCCTGGAATGTGATGTTCATCAGTGAATTTCATTAAATCGTTTTGTTTGTTTGTTTGTATTGGAGTTTAACGGCCCAGTCAACACTATTTAGGTCATTTTTGAGCCGGTCAGTTTACCTATCAACACTTTCCTGGGCAGGCTTATACGTAAGCGGTTAACCAGTACAGTGCACATTCTTTCGCCAGAAACTGACAACTGCCCTTCTTGAATCAGCGGAAGGGAGAGAATGACCGTAGAAAAGATTTCATGATCAATCTCCACGAAAGAATGTTGCCGACCCCGGCGGGAGTCGAACCCGCGTCCTCCTGATCACCAGTCAGACGCGCATCCGACTGAGCCACTGAGGCCGGCAATCATTAAATCGTATATCACTCGTACTTTTTCTACAATCGATCTACCTTTTATAAAGCCAGTTTGGTCTTTGCTTATTATCAAATCTAAAACGGATTTTAGTCGATTGGCGATGGCCCCTGATGCAAGTTTATAAACTGTATCCAAAAGTGTTAATGGTCTCCAGTTTTTCAAAAAGGTTTTTGGTTTGTTGTCCTTCGGAATGCAAGTTATAATGCCTTGTTTTTGAGTTATTGACAGTTCACCTACTTTATAACCATAATTTAAAGATCGAAGTATAAATATTCCTAGTTGTTTCCAAAAAACCTTAAAAAATTCTGCTGAAAATCCACTTAGGCCAGGACTTTTGCCATTTTTCATGTTTTTCAGTGTATCTGAAATTTCTTGTAGGGTTAAAAGACCTTCTAATGTGTCTGCTTGTTCATCCGTAATTGTTTTCATATTATTTCCCATGTATTCTTTTAAATTTATATCTTCCAAGTCGGTCTCCCTGCTTGAATACAATTTTTTATAAAATAATTCTGTTTCATTTAAAATACTTTCCTGATCATTTAAAATTGTTCCATCATCTTTCTGTAGGTGCTTCATTGTTTTTGTTACATAATGATGTTTTTCAAGCCCACAAAAATATTTGGTTGGTCTTTCTCCCATATCCATATATTCAGCTCTTGATCTTACCAAATTTCCTTTTAATTTTTCTTGTCTTAGCTCTTGTAACTCTGTTTTTAGTATATCAAGTTCCTCTATGTTATTATTATTCAAATTATTTTCTAATAGTGTGATTTTATTTAAAAGATCCTTTTCTAAATTATTATTTTGTTTTTTTTTATAAGAGGCGTAGGATATTGATTGCCCCCTTAGTTCCATTAGTAACACATCTAGAAACATTTGATCATTGATAGTGAATTGTAATTCTGTGTCAGGGATTCTTTCTATTTCATCAATGTTATATACTGGTAGGGCATACTGCTTCTTAATTTCTAAGATTTTTTGGTTCAAAATTTTGAGGTATTCAAGATCAGTTAGCAAGGAGTTATTGTGTTTCCAATATGATTTTCCATGTATTATGTCATTAAAGCTTAATTCCATTGTATGCTGTCTTAGACGGGCTAATACTTCTGACCCCGCTGTTACAGCTAGTTTACCAAGTAACTGAACAAAACCAAGCGTGAGGATCCTGTTTATTCAGTAGTACGACGATGATCATATGATGTGATGTGATGTGATGGTAAAAACTGAAAATACACAAAAATACATTCTTTGAGACAAATGCCCATGTTTGTTTGTTTTGGAGTTTAACGGCCCAGTCAACACTATTTTAGGTCATTTTTGGGCCGGTCAGTTTACCTATCCACACTTTTCCTGGGCAAGCTTATACGTAAGCGGTTAACCAGTACAGTGCACATTCTTTCGCCAGAAACTGACAACTGCCCTTCTTGAATCAGCGGAAGGGAGAGAATGACCGTAGAAAAGATTTCATGATCAATCTCCACGAAAGAATGTTGCCGACCCCGGCGGGAATCGAACCCGCGTCCTCCTGATCACCAGTCAGACGCGCATCCGACTGAGCCACCGAGGCCGGCCCCAAATGCCCATGATGAATCTATTTGGTGATAATTTAATGACCCAGTAAACACTATTTGGGCAGTGTCAAGCCGGTCAATTTATCTATCTTCCATTTTTAGAGCCCTTCATCAGTATGCCGAACATTCCTCTAACAGAAACTGACGACTGCCCTTCTTGAATCAGTGAAAAGGACTGATTGGTCATATAAAGATTTCATGAAAATTCTCTTTGAAAGAATAACACTGACCAAGCAGGTACTGAACCCGCAACTTACAAGTCACCAGTCAGGCGCGCATCTAACTGAGTAACTGAGGCCAGCACGACCAAACTGAAATTATTGACTGTATTGACAAAGCTATATTTAACATTCACAGACAAGTGCTTGTTTATTTGTACATGGTTTTAGCATTACAGGTGACCCTCACTTCCTCAGACAAAGCAGCTGCAGACAGCAATGTCTAAGACGGCGATGGTCGACTGTACCAATATATGGCTTGTGTGCGTATAAGAAGTTTATGTCTTGTCAACAATTTAGGTCATTAGGGGCTAGGATTAAAGATTCATCTAAAAGCCTGAAGAAACTTTGAATAGAGCCCCAACAATAGCAGAATTATGAGGCAGATAACTAACTTAACCTCTTAAAATAGAGGTTTCTCATAATACATGTATATACATTGTGAATTATGATTACAATGAAAATGTACGAAACCTTTACTTCACAACTAGTTGTGGTACGAAGCAATATAAATGTCCAGAAAATTGATTGCAATGTTAAAATTGCATTCTACATTGAATACAGTGAAAGACTAACATATTTTGTGCATGACAACTTACACCCAGGTGGCTATTTAAGGCTAACAAAGTTGAATTTTGACTCTGAAGTCGAACTAAAGTTGTCCCGCTGACAGGAAAAGATGACACGTTGTAAGTGAAACGAAATACTGGAAACACCAGGTAAAACCATATACCGTAGAAGTGTTTCGGCACAGGTATAACCTCATATGCGGGTCACCACCCTACCAGCTAACACACACTACACACACAAGAGCGACAGCACACTCCCCACCTGATATTAATAATATCACTTCATCTAAAATGAATGACTTGAAAAAATATTAATGACTTTATCTTACAAAGGAATCATGTATGACCTTTGAAAACAAATGCTCTAGCGACACTTATTAGCATGCACCCATTAGACTAGTATATTCAGGTCTCTAAAACTAATGAAAACTTTGTTCTCCATCTTTCGTAAATACTCTCCATACCACAGGTTGTTTGTACTCCTTAGAACCGCCTCTATGAGAGGGTCCTAATGAGTACCCACAATCCATGTTGTAAAAAAAAAAATAAATAAATAAGGAAACAAAGCTTGCCTTCAGCAGTCTTCCCCATTAATGTAGATTGTATATGTGTTCGTCAATCTGATGAATACATGCATAAACCTTGTCTTAACATAAAATTCTCATTTATGAGTATTTCTAATGCAATAACTACTCTTCTGATAACAGCAAAATCAGCTCCGATACTGGACGAACAAAACTTCTCTGCTTATCGCCCCGAACTACCCTAATTTCTACCTTTCTAACTCTTCCATCTTCACTCTCTATCACTCTTTCTACCACAGCTAAAGGCCAGTCATTGCGATGAACTTCCTTATCCCTAACCAAAACAACATCGCCCTGTTTCAAGTTTAATTTATCAGATTGCCATTTACAGCGTTTTTGCAAGGTGTACAGATATTCTGTGCGCCAGCGTTTCCAAAATGTGTCTGCAAGGGATTGTACATATTTCCATTGTATCCTAGGATTAACAGGATTGTATGAATAATGAACAGGGTTGCTGAACTTCTGAGTTAACAGCGTAGCAGGACTCAGAATTTCAGGACAATCCTGATCATTCGAAACAGGTACGAGTGGGCGAGCATTTATGATTGCAGTAACTTCGGCCATCAAGGTAGTTAACACTTCATGTGTAAGGTGCTTACTTGTTATATCTAATAACATTGAATCCAGTATCCTTCTTGTAATACCGATCATTCGTTCCCACACCCCACCCATGTGTGAAGAATGAGGTGGATTGAAGACCCATACCACCCTCTTATTGTGTAAGTAAGTACGAAGAGGCTCATTTCGTACTTTCACAGCCTCAATACCTAAATCATCAGTTGCACCCACAAAGTTGGTACCCTGATCAGAGCGAATTTCTTTAACCTCACCGCGAATGGCAGTAAATCTGCGAAAGGCATTTATAAAGGACGAAGAGCTAAGTGATTCTATCACTTCTATGTGGACTGCTCTTGTAGTTAAACAAGTGAAAAGAAGAGCCCATCTCTTACTGTTGGCTTGTCCTCCTCTCGTACGGCGTGTTACAATCTCCCAAGGACCAAATGTGTCGACTCCTACATAGGTAAATGGGGGAGTAGGCTGAACACGATCATCTGGCAAATCCGACATCTTCTGAACAACACTTTCTCTTCGCAATTTCCGACACTTTACGCACTTATAGAGAATGGAAGAAATTGTACGTTTACATCCAACAATCCAAAATCCAGCAGACCTAACTGCCCCCTCAGTAAAGTGACGTCCTTGATGCTGGACTTGTTCGTGATAATGGCGAATGATCAGCACGGCTATGTGACTGTTCTTAGGGATAATGATAGGATGCTTTTCCTGAAAGGGAATATCTGCATGTTTCAAGCGACCACCCACTCTTAAAATACCATTCTCATCCAAGCAAGGACTGAGATTCAATAAACAGCTTTTCTTCGATAAACACTTTGCCTGCTGAAGAGAAAGCAGTTCCTCCTGAAATACTTCAGCCTGAACTGTGTGAATAACTAGATTTTCAGCCTTAAGTTTATTTGGAATAGTCTTTGCATCACTACACACATGCCAACCTTTGCACTCAGTTTCTTGCTTGTAGGTCTGAGAAATGTGGAGTAGATTCTCTATGGTTCTGATAAGCCTGCTCCATGTGGAAAATCTCTCAAAACGATGAGAACCAAGAATAACCTGTGAATATACACTTGTACTGAGCGTACTGATTTCTGGGCGTATTTCCTTGTCATCATCAGGCAAAACCAAAGGAAATGTGGACACAGAACTTACACTTTTCGTTGACTGAATACTGTCAGGGCCACGTATCCATGTACTTTCGAGATAACTGACCACGTTACTTGGTCTTGTAGCACAGTCCGCTGGGTTGTCATCTGTACTAACATAAAACCACTGACTGGGATTTGTACTTCTATGGATCTTGGCCACTCTGTTACTTACATATGTATAAAATCTTCTAGTCCTGTTCTGAATGTAACCCAAAACAACTCTGCTGTCTGTATAAAAATACACTGCTTCAAAAAAGAGACCTAAATGTTTACAAATGGTTTCATATACTTCCACTGCTAGAACAGCAGCACATAGTTCTAACCTTGGAATGGTATGTCCACTCTTTGGGGCTACTTTGGCTTTACCTAGTATCAAACTTTGACTATGTAAGCCATCACTTCTAAAACCAACACAGTAAGCTACAGCAGCTATTGCCCTTTCTGAGGCATCAGAATATATATATAATTCTCGACCTGATAATTCACTCACAACTACACCAAAATATGGTCTAGGAATCTGAAGCTTTTCAAGATGGATAAGTGAATCTTTCCATGTCTCCCAATCTGTCCTTCTGTCTTCAGGCAAAGGGCTGTCCCAATCTAGAGTCTGACAGACAAGCTCACGAAGAAAAAGCTTTCCAGTCACTACCACTGGAGCGATTAAGCCCAGTGGATCGTATATACTATTCACCGTTGATAAAACGCCTCGTCGAGTGTAAGGTTTCATTTCATCTGAGACACAAAACGTGAAAGCATCAGCTTCTAAATTCCAACTCAGTCCCAAGGAACGCTGCACCGGTAAGTCATCTTTTGACAAATCTAGGATTGCAAGATCTTTGGCCAAGTCTTCAGGCGGGAAAGAACTCATCACTTCCTTACTGTTAGACGCTATTTTGTGTAACCTAAGGTTGCCATTTACTTGAAGGGCTTCCTGAGCTCTTGACATTAAATCAACAGCACTATCTACTGTAGGGAATGATGTCAGCCCATCATCTACGTAGAAGTCTCTGGAGACAAATTCTTCAACATCTTGCCCATAATCATCACGGCTTACAGACGCTGTTTTCAACAAACCATATGATGCCACTGCAGGGGATGGGCGGTTGCCAAAAACGTGAACCCTCATACGATATTCTACAAGCTCTTTGTCTACATCATTATCCATATGCCAGAAAAATCTCAAAAAGTTTCTGTGCTTTTTATCTACGAGAAAACATTAGAACATTTTCTGTATATCAGCTGTTACAGCGATGGGCTCTCTTCTAAAACGTAGAAGCACTCCGAGAAGACTGTTTGTAAGATCTGGGCCAGTTAAAAGCACATCGTTGAGGGAGACACCTTGAAACTTTGCAGATGCATCAAACACTCCACGTATCTGATTCGGCTTTTTTGGATGATAAACTCCAAACAGGGGAAGATACCAGCACTCTTCATTTATATTTAGGGGTGGAGCTCTTTCAGCATGAGCACTTTCCAAAATCTCTTTCATAAAGCAAACAAAATGTTCCTTTTTGACAGAATCTTTCTTCAAACTATTTTCTAGGATTCGTGCACGATGGAGGGCTTGTTGTCTATTGTTAGGCAATCTCTGTCTTGAGGATTTAAACGGAAGAGGAACAATCCAATGCCCACTTGAGTGCCGACGAAACTCTGTGTCCATAATATTAAGGAATTCCCGGTCCTCCGCAGACAAACCAACAATTTCATCAGATGTGGTCCTAATGAATAAATCATTGTCAAAAGAAGAAAGAGGTAGTTCCTTCACCATTATGTTATTTGGACAGGGGGGACAGACTGATGCACGCTCTTTAGCAAGGAGATAAGTTTTGTTAACTATAACTGACTCTGGCTGATGCACCTTACCCAAGCAAACCTCACCTATTATTACCCAACCAAGCCCAAGACGCTGTGCAAAAGGGGAACCAGGTAACCCTATTTTCTGTTCAAGAACAAGATGAG
Organism: Lucinisca nassula; assembly: GCA_963580285.1. Taxonomy (NCBI): domain Eukaryota; kingdom Metazoa; phylum Mollusca; class Bivalvia; order Lucinida; family Lucinidae; genus Lucinisca; species Lucinisca nassula. The sequence goes on from OY757010.1 coordinate 6,630,156, forward strand.
CATCAATTAAATCTCGGCCTATAAGTAGGAGAATATCAGCTTCCTCGTCAATATCTTGTATTTGGGATGCAATATCTTGCAAATGAGGGTGATGCAAAGCAACTTGGGGAGTTGGAATCTCGTCCCTTATATTGGGGATCTGCGAACACTCTATCAACGTAGGAAGCCGATATCTCGTACTACCATCCAAACTCTCAATCACACAATTCTGCGCTCTACGACCACTCTTAACAACAGTGTCAGAACAGGTTTTTAGAGTGTACTCAAAGTCTTCGCTACTTATTCCAAGTTTTGTAAAAAATTCTGGCTTTGCAAGTGACCTATTACTTTGCTCGTCTAAAATGGCGTAAGTTGTCAACACATGTTCTGGTCTTGAACTTTCGTGAATTTTTACTAAGACTAGTTTTGCACAAGATTTGCCTAAATATTGCTTGGTACCACCACAAATCTGTGTGCAGGTAGAAGTGACGGTTTTGGTAGAGGTATTTTCCTCCCCACCGTGCACAGACTGATCAGAGTTTTCTTTATTGATATGCATTGCTGTGCAGTGCCGCTCACTTCCACAATAAATACATTTGACTTTTCTGTCACAATTGCGAGCTATATGATTATTGGATGTACAACACTTAAAACAGAGTTTATTACTTTTAAGAAATGCTCGTCTCTCATCAAATGATTTAGACTTGAAACCCCTACATTCATTTAATGAATGTTTTGTCTTATGAATAGGGCACCGAGGCACTTCTTGTGCACCGTCTAGCTTTACGTCCTTTTTAACATTTGTCATCTTGCTAGCAACCAGTGGTCTCTTGTTCATCTGTTGTTTATTATCTGAAACACCCTGATTGTACATAAACCCTGGGTCATTCTTAATTTTAGCTTGCTCATGAATGAATTCTGTAAAAACCCAAAATCTAGGATAAACAAGTTTATGTGCATTTTTGAAAGAATTGGCTCTGGTGGTCCACTTTTCTTGAATATTGTACGGCAATTTACTTACAATAGGGGAAATTCCTACAGAGGAATCAAAGTATGACAACATCGCATCATACTTGGGGTCCTCTTTCAAGGCTTCAACTTCCCCTAAGATATCTGATAACTGAAACAATTTTTCATTATCCTTTGGTCCTATTTTTGGAAAATCATTTAACTTCTTCAAGACCACTGAGTAAATCATTTCAGGTGAACCATATCTGTCTTCAAGCCTTTCCCAAATTCTTTGTAAGGCTTTGTCTGAATCATGTAAATTGCATGCTCTTATACTTAAGGCATATTTTTTGGATTCACTACCTAACCACTTAATTAACAAATCAATTTCTTCTGAAGGCGTGACACCAATTTCTTTAACAACTTCACAAAAACTGCTTTTCCATATTCTGAATGATTCCGGCTTATCATTATAAGAATACAGCCTCGACAAGGTTAGATCTTTCCTTAATAGAAACTTAGTAAAATCTGCAACACTTGATTCTTTTGGGACCTTTTGATTCTCACAGATATCTTGGACATTTACAATTTTTGGTGTGACACAAGGTTCTTCACTCTTCCCCCCTTCATTCTGGTTATCTTTAATACATGTATCTGGTGAAAATGTATCCTGATACTGATTCTGAGAATTAAGAAACTGTTCCACTCTTACTATTGGGTCTTCAAAAGGTAAACTTTTGAAATCTTGATTCTCTGACTGGTTACTTTTAGTCTCTAATGTATGGGTCTCCACTGCAAAAGCTGCCAACTCCTTTTGCTGATTTAATAAATTAATATCGGCGTCTAGCTCTTCTTTTTTACGAACACGAGCTGCTTCTGCAATCGTTTGTTGCTCTGTAATTAGTGCTTTCTCCTTTTTAAGGGCCGCTTCCTGGGCTGCATATTTAGTACGCACTTTAGCTGCTTCCAAAGCAGCCTGTTTTACAGCCAAAATACTACTAAGCTTAGAGTTAGATGAGGCAACTGAAGTTGTTTCTTGTGTGACAGACTTGGTGAGTGGTTTCAGTTTGTTATAAAAATCATTATATAACTTTTGTGATTGTTCAAGTTGAAGTATAAAAGTTTGACTCTCATTCAAACTGTCTAGAGTTCCCACTCTAATGAGATAGGCTATGTGTTCTTGAAGTAAAGTTTTGTACCCAGAGAATAAAGTTTTTGATTCTTCTTTTATATTTTGCAACCTTTCAATATTTGTAGAGTCAGAAATGTCTGCATTGTCACTCATATATGATGATACTTTTTCCCAGGCTTTTTTAATTTTTGTCTGAAATTCTGATTTTCTTGTTTCATAATTATTAGAACCCTTCTCTGTTAATGTTTGTGTGCGTTTGGACACATCACCTGTATCACTTGCTTTACTCATTGTTGACCTTGTAGTTGAACACTGTTCATGGAATTGTATGTGAAATGTCAAAGACAACAAAACAAAAAGGACTGTCACAAATTGTTTTGGCATAGGTAATGCTGTTTTGAAGGCTACATGCCACTGACTAATATACTGTTAATGGAAACTGGAAAACTGCAAAATCGAAATCACAGACACCCTGTCTGAATAATTGCAGACACCCTGTCTGAAGGTTGTCGAGTAGATACAATCTGTACTCCTCAGTTGATTTCCTAGGTGGGGCGTACCAATTTTGTGATCTGTTGATGAACCAAAGTTGAGCGCTGAAACAGGTTCTGGGTTTTTTACTATGCTGTCTTAGACGGGCTAATACTTCTGACCCCGCTGTTACAGCTAGTTTACCAAGTAACTGAACAAAACCAAGCGTGAGGATCCTGTTTATTCAGTAGTACGACGATGATCATATGATGTGATGTGATGTGATGGTAAAAACTGAAAATACACAAAAATACATTCTTTGAGACAAATGCCCATGTTTGTTTGTTTTGGAGTTTAACGGCCCAGTCAACACTATTTTAGGTCATTTTTGGGCCGGTCAGTTTACCTATCCACACTTTTCCTGGGCAAGCTTATACGTAAGCGGTTAACCAGTACAGTGCACATTCTTTCGCCAGAAACTGACAACTGCCCTTCTTGAATCAGCGGAAGGGAGAGAATGACCGTAGAAAAGATTTCATGATCAATCTCCACGAAAGAATGTTGCCGACCCCGGCGGGAATCGAACCCGCGTCCTCCTGATCACCAGTCAGACGCGCATCCGACTGAGCCACCGAGGCCGGCCCCAAATGCCCATGATGAATCTATTTGGTGATAATTTAATGACCCAGTAAACACTATTTGGGCAGTGTCAAGCCGGTCAATTTATCTATCTTCCATTTTTAGAGCCCTTCATCAGTATGCCGAACATTCCTCTAACAGAAACTGACGACTGCCCTTCTTGAATCAGTGAAAAGGACTGATTGGTCATATAAAGATTTCATGAAAATTCTCTTTGAAAGAATAACACTGACCAAGCAGGTACTGAACCCGCAACTTACAAGTCACCAGTCAGGCGCGCATCTAACTGAGTAACTGAGGCCAGCACGACCAAACTGAAATTATTGACTGTATTGACAAAGCTATATTTAACATTCACAGACAAGTGCTTGTTTATTTGTACATGGTTTTAGCATTACAGGTGACCCTCACTTCCTCAGACAAAGCAGCTGCAGACAGCAATGTCTAAGACGGCGATGGTCGACTGTACCAATATATGGCTTGTGTGCGTATAAGAAGTTTATGTCTTGTCAACAATTTAGGTCATTAGGGGCTAGGATTAAAGATTCATCTAAAAGCCTGAAGAAACTTTGAATAGAGCCCCAACAATAGCAGAATTATGAGGCAGATAACTAACTTAACCTCTTAAAATAGAGGTTTCTCATAATACATGTATATACATTGTGAATTATGATTACAATGAAAATGTACGAAACCTTTACTTCACAACTAGTTGTGGTACGAAGCAATATAAATGTCCAGAAAATTGATTGCAATGTTAAAATTGCATTCTACATTGAATACAGTGAAAGACTAACATATTTTGTGCATGACAACTTACACCCAGGTGGCTATTTAAGGCTAACAAAGTTGAATTTTGACTCTGAAGTCGAACTAAAGTTGTCCCGCTGACAGGAAAAGATGACACGTTGTAAGTGAAACGAAATACTGGAAACACCAGGTAAAACCATATACCGTAGAAGTGTTTCGGCACAGGTATAACCTCATATGCGGGTCACCACCCTACCAGCTAACACACACTACACACACAAGAGCGACAGCACACATTGTTACCATTGAATGATCAGATCTATAACTGGTTCCTACTTTATTATATTTGATGTATTGATACATACTCTCAGAGGTTAGAAAAAAATCCAATCTTGCCTGTTTAAGTGGGTTTCTTTTCCTCCAGGTATAACGTTGAAGTTGTGGATGAATTTCGCGAAAAGGGTCAACCACATTGTTAATTTCTATATATTCTAAAAGTATGTCTCTTGCCTTAGGGTTATTAATGTTCTTGTAGTTTGAAGAGTCAATATGTGGGTCAAGCACTAAATTAAAATCACCGCAAATGATGTAGTCATTATTTCCTATCTCTTCAATGAGTTGGAATATTTTCTGAAAAAAACTAGGGCTGTCCGTATTTGGGCCATAGATGTTAACCAAAGTAAACCTTTGACTCTGTACTGTTATATCTAAAACAAGAAAGTTTCCTTCAGCATCAGTTATCTTGTTATGAACTTTATATTCAATATTTTTACCAAATAAAATTGCAACTCCTCTAGCATTTGATCTGTAATTGTTAAAAAGACACTCTCCATTCCACAAGTTCATTATTGACTTTTCTTCAGTATCAGTAAAGTGTGTTTCTTGTAAACAAAAAATATCAAAATCTGTATTTTTTAAGAAGTCCAGAACATCTGTTCTTTTATTTATACCCCCTAGACCCTGAACATTGTAAGATAGTATTTTTAACTCAGCCATCTTTATATAAAAAACATCTTAATTCATTACTTTTTCTAAACAAATTTGCCAGGCCAGTACAGTGGAGCAATGTCAAATATATGTAACACAAAAAAGAAAACAAACAAAATACAAGCATAAGAAGTAAGGATATTGATCCTCTTGTCGTTTTGCTTATAAAAACTGTTATGCTCTTTTACACAGTCATGTAATATGTGTGAAGTATATATAGAGGATCTCACATGAGTGCCCCTACACTGCTGAATTCACTATATATGAGTTCAGAAAAAGGAATAGAATTGCAAGGCCTTGCTTAGTATTTAAATTTCGTCCCCTCAAGGAGTCTGATAATTCAACAATACAGCTGCACGAATGCAAGATTCTATTTATCGTATGACATTTAAAACATATAATATTCCCGATTTGTTTACCAGAATGCCAACATTCCACCATCAGTACATGCAAGGATAACAAGGATGTCATATTTGTAACTATACAAAGCATATGTAACTAATTTGCATACATGCATTTTCTCCACTATTTATGGATTACGGAATTATATATTACTTGAAGTCATTACATTCTGGCAGATGCGGCATCATACGATAAAACACTTTACATTCTGTCAGCTCTAGGAAAACGTTGCAGATCCAGCTCAAGTTGTTTCTTAAGGAGCAGTCACACGCTGCAGTATGATCTGGGTCTCTAACGTTTGCCATTAAATCCAAGCTTTATAGCTTTATAGAAATACACTGCACATGTTTTGTTGATATCTGAATAATACTCAGATCTTTTTTTGCGTGTTTAAACTTTTTATTTCATGCTATCCATAAAACCCAACTTTCATAAATATGTGTAAAGAAACTGGGTTTTGATACCCTTGGGCTGGGCTTGGTTGGGGGATGGGGTGGGGGAAGGTCTCAACTGGATTCCAAATTGTTGCGCTGCTTATTACTGATAGGGTTTTAACCTATGACAGTTAGAGATTCTAAAACTCATGTCTCAGAGGCCATAACATTATCATATTTACTGTTATGTATGTCCAATCATGACAAAACCTATCTGTAACTCTGATTTGTAGTCACAAGCATATCATCCCCAACCCATTCAGCACTAGCAACCCCTAAAGGGGTACCTTGGCAAACAGTGCAGGCCCAGATCAGATGCCTCAAAACATGGCGTCTGATCAGGGCCTACACTGTTTGCAAAAAGTTAAGCCATTTCTGGAAACAAATCCTGAAGAAAACACAATCTGAAACCCCTAGATTTCTAAACTGACCCCGGCTGTATATAAGGAGGAAGACTCCAGCTAGCACAAAAACAGTTAATAACAATAATACTGTAGCTGTTATGCACATATATGATGTCCGAGATCTGCACTGATTCTCCAACAGGATGCAAAGGCTGAGGTCCTGAGGTAGAGATCATTGCTGACTCTGTACAAATAGGTTTCTCCATGCTGGGGCTGTCTTAACTGTAAATCATGGGACAAGACTGACCATTTATCTCTTATCATGCTGCTCACGACAACCCCTATCCTTGGAAACAGTGTAGATCCAGATCAGATGGCTCCTGAAGAAGCCATCTGATCAAGAAATACACTGTTTGGCATTCAGTTTATGAATTTGTAGGAACAAATTATATCAAGCAATTTGATTGGATGATATAGAGAAATGGGTGTGGCTTAAATGAATATTCAGCAATAAGGGTTATTATAACAGATAGACCAGAGCACTTGTAACAAATCAATTGTATGTCAACCAAATACTTTTCCAAAACACAAACCAGCCAAGAAAAATATATCTTCACCACTATCTTGATCTATTTGGCAGAAACACAGAAACCTTTTACAAACAAAGTAGATCCCGATCAGATGGCTTCTGATCCGGATACACAATGGTTTGTCGTGCAGCCCGTGGACCAACCAAGCACTCTATATCTAGTTATTTGATTGGTTGACAGTAAGAAACTAATTTATCCAACAGGAAAAGTGTTAAGTAAAAGAGAGGGAAAAAAACAATAACAAAAGAACTGCCTTTTCAGTTTCGGTGTCTTTCTTGCCATCTCACAGTGCAGGTTTCTCTTTTGACACAGTCATGTACCTACTGCAATGATATTTCCTGTATAAGATTATGAGAGTCAGTGGCAGTAATATAGCTCACTACATTGATCATGGTCTAATAACATATTTTTTTCTACAAATGTAATAGTAGCATAAGCATTATCATCAATGTACATGATGATTTTAATCTGGCAATGCATATTTTAGTATGGGTAGAGGGGGGGGGGGGGGGGGGGGGGGGGGGGAATGTAGGTAAGGGTAAGTAAGGGACAGAAAGCAAGTATACATGTAGAGGAAAAGCTGGAAAAAATTTTTAGGTATGTTAATATGAAAGAAGTAGATGTGGAGAAATAGTACAGATGAAGTATTGACCCTTATCCCACTGAATTACTGATTAAGCCAGACCAGTTCTGACTTTGAAGCACTCAGCCAGACCAGTTCTGATTTGGAACCAATCAGACCGCAAAATGCAATTTTTATCCTGCAGATCGAACCACACTTGACACTCGAATATTCCACAAGCGAGTTTGGAGTGATCCATTTCCATGTGTGTCCGGTTTGGTTTTGTTTGTGGCAACCCTTACAAAAATGAATTTTCATTAAGCAAACAGTGCAGTCCCCGATCAGTACTGTTGTGGCATCTGATCTGGGTCTGCACCGCTTGCCAATGCCCCCAAAAAGGGCCACTAGGCATATATGGGATCCACAAACTGAATGTCAAAAACAGTGCAGATCCCGAACAGAAAGCTTCTTCAAAAGCCATCCGATCTGGATCAACCGCTTTGCAATGGCAGTGGTTGCCATGTTCAGCAGGATAAGGGTTAGGTAAAAACAATCTCAGTAATATGAATTAGAAATGGATACAATTATGTATTAACCCCTGTCCTGCTGAATATTTTAATCTGCCACACCCATTACCGACCATCAACCAATCAGACCACCTGATGAAAATTGTTGCAAAAAATTCATAATCTGAATGACAAACAATGTAGATCCCTATAAGATGGCTTCTTCAGAAGCCATCTGATCTGGATCTACATTGTTTGAAAAAATATGGCATATCCGGACTCAGCAGGACAAGAGTTAAGCAAATTGTATAAATTCTTATGTTTTTCACTTTAATTTAATGCTATCACTTACTCTATTAATCTTCTATTATAGTACACATTGACCCCTCTGTAACAAGATTTTTTTTTTTTTTTTTCTGAAACTTATATGTAATGTGGCTGGGGATAAAACCTCGGATGAGTTCGAAAACCGGCCAAGTCCGCCAATTTATCATAGAGTTACGTCCCTTTGATTGCTGAAAATGCCGATTTTTGACCTTGTCATCACCGTAGCCCCTTCAGTTTTGATCGGATCTTTCTGAAACTTATATGTAAGGTGGCTGTGGATAAAATCTCGGATGAGTTTGAAAACCGACCAAGTCGACCCTTTTATCGTAGATTAACGTCCCTTTGATTGCTTAAAATGCTGATTTTTGACCTTGTCATCACTGTAGCCCTTTCAGTTTTGATCGAATCTTTCTGAAACTTATATGTAAAGTGGCTGGGGATAAAATCTTGGATGAGTTCGAAAACCAGCCAAGTTGGTCCATTTATCACAGAGTAACGTCCCTTTGATTGCTGAAAATGCCGATTTTTGACATTGTCATCACCGTAGCCCTTTCAGTTTTGATCGGATCTTTCTGAAACTTATATGCAAGGTGGCTGGGGATAAAGCCTCGGATGAGTTCGCATACCGGCAAAGGTGGCCTATTTATCATAGAGTTAGGTCCCTTTGATTGCTGAAAATGTTGATTTTTGACCTTGTCCACACTGTAGCCCCTTCAGTTTTGATCGGATCTTTCTGAAACTTATATGTAAGGTGGCTGGGGATAAAACCTCGGATCAGTTCGAAAACCGGCCAAGTTGCCCCATTAACTATATAGTTATGTCCCTTTGATGGCTGAAAATGTCGATTTTTTACCTTGTCAGCACCGTAGCCCCTTCAGTTTTGATCGAATCTTTCTGAAACCTATATGTAAGGTGACTGGAGATAAAACCTAGGATGACTTTGAATACCGGCCAAGTTGGCCCATTTATCATTGATTTACGTCCCTTTGATTGCTGAAAATGCCGATTTTTGACCTTGTCCTCACCATAGCCCCTTCAGTTTTGATCGGATCTTTCTGAAACTTATATGTAAGGTGGCTGGGGATACAATCTTGGATGAGTTCGCAAACAGGCCAAGTCAGCCCATTTATCGTAGAGTTCTGTCCCTTTGATGGCTGAAAATGTTGATTTTTGACCTTGTCATTACTGTAGCCCCTTCAGTTTTGATCGGATTTTTCTGAAACTTATATGTAAGGTGGCTGGGGATGAAACCTCGGATGAGTTCGAAAACTGGCCAAGTCGGCTCATTTATTTTAGAGTAACATCCCTTTGATTGCTAAAAATGCCAAATTTTGACCTTGTCATCACCGTAGCCCCTTCAGTTTTGATCGGATCTTTCTGAAACCTATATGTGAGGTGGCTGGGAATAAAAACTTGGATGAGTTTGAATACTGGCCAAGTCTGATCGGATCTTTCTGAAACTTACATGTAAGGTGGCTGGGAATAAAACCTGAGGTGAGTTCGAATACCGGCCAAGTCGGCACATTTATCATATAGTGATGTGCCTTTGATTGCTGAAAATGCCTATTTTCTACATTGTTATCACTGCTGCCCCTTTAGTTTGGAACGGATCTTCATGAAACTTACAAACAAGGAAGTCAGGCAGAAAGCTTGGAGGAGTTTGAAAACTCTTGTTTTTGAACTTGTCATCACCATAGCCACTTCAGTTTAGATAGGATCTTCTTAGCAAGTCAGGAATAAAAGCTTGAATGAGTTTGAAAACGGCCGAGGTCAGCCTGTTTATTATAGAGTTATATTCTTCTTGATTTTCAGAAAATGCATACCCTGTCATCACCATTTCCTCCCATAAAGCCTTCAGTAAAGGTTGGCACTTCCTTAAACTTTGAATCTGTTAGCTCAGGTGAGCGATACAGGACCAAGCTAGCTTGGTCCTCTTGTTTTCGATCAGCCATCTGTCATTCAACACTCTTGAGCAATCTTCCAACAATAATGCTAGATCCAAGACCATTCGTTATATGGCTTCATCAGATTTTTATACAGAAAGGCTAGACTTAGGCTTAATATATTTCTTTCGTTATTTGCAGATAAATGTTCGGTCTACACAGACCTAGCTGAAGATGATTCTCTATTTGAAGGGAAGGGAGATTACCAGTTTGATATCTACAGAAAAATGAAAGAGGAAAACAGGTAAACTATCTCCACCCTTAAACATATTCTTGTTCCTTATGATAAGATACATTCCGTGACACCAACCTGTGGGTCCCCCAGCATGCGCAGGGGCCATGCCCCAACCCCTCCACATTGCAAAAAGCCATATATTTCAGAAACCGTTCAGATCCCCGCTTCCAAACCCTATATTAGCTCCACTGGCTGAAGGCCAGCGGGGCTATTGTCATGGCCCTGTGTCCGTCGTGCGTCAGTGCGTCCGTGCGTTAACTTTTTCTTTAAACATCTTCTCCTCCTAAACTACTGGGCCAATTGTAACCAAACTTCACAGGAATGTTCCTTACATAGTCCTCTTCTAAATTCCTTCAAAGAATTTTGTTACACCCAGAACTCTGGTTGCCATGGCAACAAAACCACAAAAAATTAAAAATCTTCTCCTCCAAAACCACCTGTTGGATTTCATTTTTATTTTGCATGACTGTTCCTTGGGTTGACCTCTTTCAGATTCCTTGAAGAAATTTTGATCCGACAAAAAACATGGCCGCCATGGGCGGGGCTTATTTTCCCTATTTAACATATAGTGTAATGCTAAAACATCTTCTCCTCCTAAACTATTGGGCCCATTGTAACCAAACTTCACAGGAATGTTCCTTACTTAGTCCTCTTCTAAATTCCTTCAAACAATTTTGTTACACCCAGAACTCTGGTTGCCATGGCAACAAAACAACACAAAAAATTAAAAATCTTTAAAAATCTTCTCCTCCAAAACCACCTGTTGGATTTCATTTTTATTTTGCATGAATGTTCCTTGGGTGGACCTCTTTCAGATTCCTTGAAGAAATTTTGATCCGACAAAAAACATGGCCGCCATGGGCGGGGCTTATTTTCCCTATTTAACATATAGTGTAATGCTAAAACATCTTCTCCTCCTAAACTACTGGGCCAATTGTAACAAAACTTCACAGGAATGTTCCTTACCTAGTCCTCTTCTAAATTCCTTCAAAGAATTTTGTTACACCCAGAACTCTGGTTGCCATGGCAGCAAAACCACACAAAAAATTAAAAATCTTCTCCTCCAAACCCACCTGTTGGATTTCATTATCCCCTCGCACAACATAGTTGTCAGGGGGGATATAGCATTTGTCCCGTACGTACGTAAGTACGTACTTTTGTCATCGCTCTAGTGCCACGTATGTACGTATGTACTTTTGTCATCGCTCTAGCGCCTACATTTCTTGACCGATTTTAATATAACTTCACACGAACGTTCCTTGCGACAATATCTGGAGCAAGATTGACTTTCAAGGTCAAGAGGTCACTCTGGCTATTTTTTGAAAAACTTTGTCATGGCTCTAGCGCCTACATTTCTCCCCCAATTTCAATATAACTTTAAACAAATGATCCTTAAAAAAATATGAGCGAGTTTGACTTTCAAGGTCATGACCTCAAGGTCAAGGTCACTGTGGCTAATTTTAGAAAAACATTGTCATCGCTCTAGCGCTTACATTTCTTCACCAATTTCAATATAACTTCACACAAATGATCCTTATAAAAATATCTCGAGCGGGTTCCACTTTTAAGGTCATGGCTTCAAGTTCAAGGTCAAAGTGGCTATTTTTAGAAAAACTTTGTCATCGCTCTAGCTCCTACATTTCTTCACTGAGTTCAATATAACTTCACACAAATGTTCCTTATGACAATATCTTGAGCGAGTTGGACTTTCAAGGTCATGACCTCAAGGTCAAGGTCACTGTGGCTATTTTTAGAAAAACTTTTTCATCGGTCTAGCGCCTACATTTCTTCACCAATTTCAATATAACTTCACACAAATGTTCCTTATAAAAATATCTCCAGCGAGTTCGACTTTCCAACTCATGGCCTCAAGGTCAAGGTCACTGTGGCTATTTTTAGAAAAAACTTTGTCATCGCTCTAACGCCTATATTTCTTCACTGATTTCAATATAACTTCACACAAATGTTCCTTATGACAATATCTCATCCGGGTTCGACTATCAAGGTCAAGGTCACTGTGGCTATTTTTTAGAAAAACTTTGTCATCGCTCTAGCGCTTACATTTCTTCACCAATTTCAATATAACTTCATACAAATGTTCCTTATGACAATATTTCTAGAGAGTTCCACTTTCAAGGTCAAGGTCACTGTGTCTATTTTTAGAAAAACTTTGTCATCCCTCTAGCGCTTACATTTCTTCATCGATTTCAATATAACTTCACACAAATGTTCCTTATGACAATATCTCACCATTTCGACTTTCAAGGTCAAGGTCACTATGGCTATTTTTAGAAAACTTTGTTATCGCTCTAGCGCCTACATTTCTTCACTGATTTCAATATAACTTCACACAAATGTTGCTTATGACAATACCTCGAACGAGTTTGACTTTCAAGGTCAAGGTCACTGTGGCTATTTTTAGAAAAACTTTGTCATTGCTCTAGCGCTTACATTTTTTTCACCAATTTCAATATTACTTCACACAAATGTTCCTTATAACAATATCTCTAGTGAGTTCCACTTTCAAGGTCAAGGTCACTGTGGCCCTTTTTAGAAAAACTTTGTCATGGCTCTAGCGCTTACATTTCTTCACCCATTTCAATATAACTTCACACAAATGTTCCTTATGACAATACCTCGAGCTAGTTTGACTTTCAAGGTCAAGGTCACTGTGGCTATTTTTAGAAAAACTTTGTCATTGCTCTAGTGCTTACATTTTTTCACCAATTTCAATATAACTTCACACAAATGTTCCTTATGACAATATCTCGAGCTATTTAGACTTTCAAGGTCAAGGTCACTGTGGCTATTTTTAGAAAAACTTTGTCATCGCTCTAGCGCCTACATGATGGATTGTAATAGAACTTCACACAAATGTTTCTTATGATAATATCTCGACTTACTTCGACTTTCAAGGTCATGACCTCAAAGTCAAGGTCACTGTGGCTATCTTTAGAAAAACTTTGTCATCGCTCTACCGCCTACATTTATTAACAGATTTTAATATAACTTCACACAAAAGATGCTTATGATAATATCTTGAGCAAGATCTACTTTCGTGGTCATGGCCTCAAGTCAAGGTCACTATGGCTATTTTTAGAGAAACGTCATCACTCTAGAATGTACATTTATTGGAGGATTTTTAAACAAACTTTACACAAATGTTGAATATGATAATATCTCAAGCAAGTTGGACTTTTGCCATTTCAGTGTTTTCCACACACTAAGTTGTCTAGTGCGAGGGGATTTGTATCGCATGCGATACCTTGTTTTTATTTTGCATGAATGTTCCTTGGGTGGACCTCTTTTAGATTCCTTGAAGAAATTTTGATCCGACAAAAAACATGGCCACCATGGGCGGGGCTTATTTTCACTATTTAACATATAATGTAATGCTAAAAAATCTTCTTCTGCAAAAGTACTTGTGTGATTTCATTGTAATTTGCATGAATTGTCCTTGGGTGGACTGTTGTCAGATTCCTTGAAAAAATTTGATCTTACAAAAAAACACATGGCCGCCATGGGCGAGACTTATTTTCACTATATAACATATAGTGTAATGCTGAAAATATTTTCTGCAAAAGTTCTTGTTTTATTTCATAGTTATTTGGCATGCATGTTCCTTGGGTGGACCTCTGTCAGATTCCTTGAAAAAATTTTGATCCGACAAAAAACATGGCTGCAGTGGGCGGGGTTTATTTTCACTATATAACATGTAGTGTAATGTTAAAAAAGTCTTCTCTTCTTCAAAAGTTCTTGTTTATTAGGGCCCCGCACTGAAAGTTTGGGTGCCCTATAGTAATCACTCTGTCCGTCCGTCTGTCTGTCTGTCTGTCCGTCCACAAATTTTCCTACTCCTCTGATAGCGCTGCCGGGGCCCTAGTCAGTTTCACTGACAGCTCTAGTTTATTTATTTATTTATTTAAAAGTACCTTCCTGTATCTGAATTAATCTCCTCCAATTTTGCTGACTATCACATATCTATAGAGGTCCACCTACAAATTGTCATTCTAAAATTCAAAACATCAGAAATTTCACTTGCCCATCACACTGGTGATAGAACTGATGTTTTCAACACAAACTCTATTTATACGACTTGATGTTTCAAAATAAATTCAAAATACTGAGGGAGATTGATTTATTAGACCTAATTATACTACAGTGTCAACAGTTCTCCAGATCCCTGAGGGTTAAAATGGCTTAGTTGAAAAGTGAGGCATACCGAATCCGACGGAGGAAAGGAAAAAATAAATAAATAAAGAAATAAAAACATAAATCTCTTCATTTTTTAGCTCCACTGGCCAAAGACCGGCGGGTCTTATGTTATATGTTATGGCCCTGTGTCTGTTGTGCGTCTGTGCGGTTGTGCATCCGTGCGTTAACTTTTTTCTTTAAACATTTCCTCCTTAACTACTTGGTCGATTGTAACCAAACTTCACAGGAATGTTTCTCACATAGTCCTCTTCTGAATTCCTTCAAAGAATTTTGTTACATGCAGAACAAAATGGCATCGAAACCAAAAAAAATATTTAAAAATCTTCTCCTCCAAAACCGCTCACTGGATTTTATTATGTCTCCCCCGAAAAATTTTTTTTCGGAGAGACATATTGTTTTTCCCCCGGGCGTCTGTCTGTCTGTCCGTCTGTCCGTCTGTCTGTCTGTCCGTCTGTCTGTCTGTCCGTCTGTCTGTCACACTTTCGTGTCCGCTCTATAACTTGAAAACCGTTGGAGCTATCATCACGAAACTTAGTATAAATATAAATCAGCATTAGACGACGTGCAGTGCGCAAGAACTATAACTCTAGCATTTATACTTTTTGAATTATCTCCCTTGGAAGTTTGTTGGTATGTATATATGTATGGGCAAATCGTGTCCGGTCAATAACTTTCTTATTTTCAGATGGATTTTAAAATTACTTGGCAGAAATATTAACAACCATAAGACGATGTGTGGTGCGCATGAATCGGGTCGGTACCTCAAAGGTCAAGGTCATACTTAGAGGTCAAAGGTCAAAAAAGGGGCCTTTTTTTCGTATTTGGTCAATAACTTTCTTATTTTGAGATGAATTTTAAAATTACTTGGCAGAAATATTAACCATCATGAGACGATGTGTGGTGTGCATCAGGCAGGTCAGTAACGCCAAGGTCAAGGTCATACTTAGAGGTCAAAGGTAAAAAAAGGGGCCTTTTTTTTCGTGTTTTGTCAATAACTTTCTTATTTTGAGATGGATTTTAAAATTACTTGGCAGAAATATTAACAACCATGAGACAATGTGTGGTGTGCATCAGGCAGGTCAGTACCTCGAAGGTGAAGGTCATACTTAGAGGTCAAAGGTCAAAAGAGGGGCCTTTTTTTCGTGTTTTGTCAATAACTTTCTTATTTTGAGATGGATTGTGAAATCACTTGGCAGAAATGTTAACCAATATAAGACGATGTGTTACGTGCATGATCCAGGTTGGTACCTCAAAGGTCAAGGTCATACTTAGAGGTCAAAGGTAAAAAAGGGGCCTTTTTTCCAGTTTTGTCAATAACTTGCTTATTTTTAGATAGAATTTGAAGTTACTTGGCAAAAATGTTAACTATCATGAGACGATGTGTTGCATGCATGATTCACTTTGATACCTCAAGTGTCAAGGTCATACATAGAGGTCAAAAGTCAAAAAAGGGGCCTTTTTTTCGTGTTTGGTCAATAACTTTCTTATTTTTAGATGTATTTTGAAATTGCTTGGCAGAAATGTTAAACACCATGAGATGATGTGTTGCACGCATGACCCAGTTTGGTACCTGAAAGGTCAAGGTCATACATAGAGGTTAAAGGTCAAAAAAGGGGCCTTTTTTTGTGTTCTGTCAATAACTTTCTTATTTTTAGATGGATTTTGAAATTACTTGGCAGAAATGTTAACCACCATAAGACGATGTGTTGCGTGCATGACCCAAGTTGGTACCTCAAATGTCAAGGTCGTACTAAGAGGTTAAAGAACAAAAAGGGGCCTTTTTCTGCCTCCAACTTTGAAAAAGTTGGAGGGGCATATTGGTTCTGGTTCGTTTGTCGGTTCGTCTGTCCGTTACGCTTTTGATGCATAGCATAACTAAAGAACCGTGTATGCTAGGGTTTTGAAATTTCATATATGGATTCCTCATGGAAAATTAGCTGACGCGTATTTTTTTTCTTGTCCGGATTATGCCCCCTTCAAGAGTTATTGCCCTTTGAAATTTTTTTAATAAAATCTTGTCAGCAAGATATCTAAAAAACTATTGGAGCTAGGGCCTTGAAAATTGGTGAATATATTGGTGGTGATGAGTAGATGAACTGTTTAACTTTTGACAAAATTCCGAAAAATACTTTGTGAGTTATGGCCCTTTGTCATTTTGGTAATTTGTGCCCATTGTAATGTATGCTAAAAGTGATGCATAGCATAACTTTAGAACCGTGTATGCTAGGGTTTTGAAATTTCATATATGGATTCCTCATGGAAAATTAGCTGACTCATATTTTTTTTCTCGTCCGGATTATGCCCCTTTCAAGAGTTATTGCCCTTTGAAATTTTTTCAATAAAATCTTGTCAGCAAAATTTCTCAAACACTATTGGAGCTAGAGCCTTGAAAGTTGTTGAGTATATTGATGGTGATGAGTATACGAACTGATTAACTTTTGACAAAATTCCGAAAAATACTTTATGAGTTATGGCCCTTGTCATTTTGGTAATTTGTGCCCATTGTAATGAATGCTAAAAGGGATGCATAGCATAACTTTCGAACTGTGTATGCTATGGTTTTGAAATTTCATATATGCATTCCTAATGGAAAATAAGCTGACGCATATTTTTTTTCTCATCCGGATTATGCCCCTTTCAAGAGTAATTGCCCTTTGAAATTTTTTGAACATTTTTAAAGTAAATTTGCAGAAATGTTTATCTTCATTAGATGATGTGTTGCACACAAGACCCGGCTCAATACCTCCAATGTCAAGGTTATACTTAGAGGTCAAAAACGGGGGAGACATCTGTGTTTTTGTAGAAAAACAAATTCTAGTTCTTATTTTGCATGAATGTTCCTTGGGTGGACCTCAGTCAGATTCCTTGAAGAAATTCGGATCAGACAAAAAACATGGCCACCATGGCCATGCCCCACATGACTGCCATGGCCATGCCCCTTGGCTCATTAGCTTTCAAAGACTTATATGGGGAAAAGTTTTAAAAACCTTCTCCTCCAAAACCGCTCAACGTAATGGATTTCATTCTTACTTTGCATGAATGTTCCTTGGGTGGACCTCGTGTCAGATTCCTTGAAGCAATTTTGATCAGACAAAAAACATGGCTGACATGGACACGCCCATTGGCTAATTAGCTTCCATAGACTCATAAAGGGATCTTTTTTTTTTTTTAATCTTCTCCTCCAAAACCGCTAAATGGATTTCGTTCTTAATTTTCATGAATGTTCCTTGTGTCTACCATTGTCAGATTCATTGAAGAAATTTTGATCAGACAAAAAACATGGCCGCCATGGCCACCACCTTTGGCTCATTAGCTTCCATAGACCAATAAACGGAAAAACTTCTTCTCTGAAACCATAAAGCCTAAAGCTAAGACATTTACAGTAAAACCTGTCTTAGTGGCTACCTCTATTAAGCAAGCAACCTGTCTTAAGCAAGCAGGCATTCAGTTCCCAAGAAAGGCAGATGTGTTAAATTTCACCTGTATTAAGCAAGAACCTGTCTTAAGCAAGCATATTTTGACTATCCCTTAGGCACTTGCTTAATACAGGTTGAACTGTAGTATGTAGCAAAGTTATGTGGTCACCTTCTAAGTCCTGCGAACTATGACTCTTGAGTCCAAATTGGCAACGCCCCGGTGCTTAGTAGCTCCCATAGACTAATAATGACAAAATCTTGAAACTTTTCTCCTCTGGAACCATAAGGCCAAGAGCCTAGTATGTAGCAACTTGGAAGTATTCAACTGCATAAATCCTGCCAACTATGCCCCTGGGGTCCAAATTGGCCACACCCTGAGGCCCATAAGCTCCCATAGACTAATACTGGGAAAAACTGACAAAAATCTTCTCTGAAACCATCAGTGCCCAGAGCTTAGATATTAAGTATGCAGCAACGTCAAGTGGTCACTAAATAAATCCTGCCAACAATGCCCCTGGGGTAAAAAATTGGTCACGCCCAGAGGCATATTAGTTCCCATAGACTTATAATAGGAAAAACTTAAAAAAAGTCTTCTTCTCTGAAACCATAAGGCCCAGAGCTTTAGATATTTAGAACGGAGCAATGCCAAATGGTCACTCACATAAATCCTGCCAACCATGGCTCTGGGGTCCAAAAAATATAGAATGGACATTCCTTGGGTGGATCACTTGTTTCTTTTTTACCCATTGCATGCGGGAAAACCCTAAATGGGTACCTTGGCAAACAGTGCTGGCCCAGATCAGACCCCACAGAACACCATGTCTGATCAGGGCCTGCACTATTTGCTAACAGAATTTTCCATCAAAAATAGAAAAAAATAGGCCTGACACCCCTTATATGACACTGGACTGGTCCAACATATAGCAATAGAAGAGTCCACTAGTATACCATTGGTTAATGTAATAAATATGACAATTGTCTGAAGTTAGCCGCTGGAGCGACAGGCCCTCTTGGGCCTCTTGTATTCTTGTTTCTTATTATAAGACACATTCAGTGATAGCAACCCTAGGGCCCCCTTGGTCGAGCTGGGGCCATGCCCGTGCCCCACCCCTCCACTTCATATAAGGCCATATATCGCAGAAACCATTCAGAGCCCACCCCTAAACCATACATATTCTTGTTCCTAATGATAAGATGCATTCAGTTTCACCTACCTGGAGTCCCCCTGGGTGCACCTAGGCCATGGGTTGAACTTCTATGGCTTGAACACCTTTGGGACCATGAAAATCAGTAGTTTGAGCTGCTGAGGGTTACTGCCAGGGGGGCATAAGGGGGTTAATTTTGGGACATCTTTTTGATGTTCTATGAAAAACGTATGCTGTATGTACTCATTATAATCGCCTTATCGAGGGGCTTCTTATGAGTATACACAGCCTACATTGGCAAGATAAAAGTCAAAAATCTCCTTAATTACTCCACAGTACCTCTTGTGTGGAGGAATTCCCTAGAGACTCGAAAATGGGTTCGACACAGCCATGGTTACGATCCATCAGTGTTCGAGCCATTGAAGTTCTGCTGTATATTCTTGTTCCTTATAATAAGACATAAACTCCGTTCAGAAAATCTGAATCATCGATTTTTTTGTTTCTTCCTTTTAATTAAGAAATAGATCAGCTCTAACTGTGATTTGTTGTGTAATAAATCACAGTTTGGAGGTCAGTTGTAAAGTAGACCAATCACAAGCGCGTAGCGCGCGTGATTTGTCTACTTACAACTGACCGACAAACTGTGATTTATTACTCAACAAATCACAAAGTAGAGCTGATCTATTTCGATTCTAACACGCTGAAAATCGACAATAATGCTGTTGATTCCTTCAAAATCTCACAACTTTTCGCCATTGTTGAAAGAAATCCCGCAAAAAATATCGACTGGAACACAGGCATTTGTATCCTTTTCTAACGTTTTCGATGCGAGAAAATGACGTTACACCGTCTAACTGTCAAAATGTCTAATTATCTTGAAAATTTATCAGATTCGAACACCTAAACCATATATATTATTGTTCCTTATGATATGACACATTCCATGACACAGACTTTGGGTCCCTACAGTCACCCCTGGGCCATGCCCCGCCCTCTTTGCTTCATTAAAGTCTTTATATCTTAGAAACTATCCATATCCCCACCCCTTAACCATATATATTATTGTTCCTTA